>JACERP010000428.1:0-62506 GCA_014080715.1 Scenedesmus sp. NREL 46B-D3 | reverse complement strand
TGCGATCAAGGGCAAAATATGCATATTTCAGAGCCACGGAACATATTTAAGGTTTTAAATAAGTATTGCCGGAAGCCGAAAACTATTTATTTGGGTTTTTAAGTCTTTTGCCGGAAAGCCGTTTTTGAATTATCTATTTCGGAAAACATTAGGAGCAATACGGTACTGTCATGCACTCTACCTATGAGAACTGGTTTGCATGCTCCCCTTTTGATGAGCTTGAGTTGACGAAACCAATGAGTTGGTGTGCAGATGATGTCCACAACACAGCTGGCTTAAACAAGATGCACCTGTCATCTTTGATGCGTTTTCGTCTGGGTGCGCATGACTTGCGTGTGGCTACTGGTCGGTGGGAGAGGGCTGATAACTCTCAGCTACCCAGGCATCAGCGATTGTTCTCTTGGTGCGGTGCTGGCCAAGTTGAGGATGAGATTCACTTCGTGTTTGAATGTGACGCATATCAGGTTGTTCGCGATCGCTTCTGGCGGCTGTTTGTTGATTTTTGAGGGTGGCAGAGCCCAGCTGCGGCTGTGATCACATGAGCCCTCTTGGACGGTGTATGGCTGATTTTATGCAGCAGAGGCAGAGTAGTGTTGCTGCTTTCATCTACTATTGTCTCCTGGTTAGGAATGATCCGGCTATGGCGCATGCTGTGCTTCCAAGTGACACTAGCGCCTCGGAGACAGAGTCTTCAGAACTTGTTGAGGCCTCGGATGAGTTGGTTGGATTGGTACTCCTTGGCTGGTGTGGGACCCTATGAGCCTTGTTTGGCTCCTTAGTGGGTGGGCCTGTGGCCCTACTTTGGTATTTGGTATTTGGTGGAAACTCAGCTGAGTAGCACCCAGCTAAGGGCACTTTGCGCGTAGCAGATGGACGGAAGAAACCCCAACCTCAGACTTTTGTCAGGCTTCTAGGTCCATGAAAGACTATAAGCCGCAGGCAGACACAGTACCACAACAATGCAGTGCCAGCAGGACACAGCCCCTGGGGCTAAGCAGCTTGCTGTTGTTTGCAGCTGTCGTTCGCAACACCTTGTGTAATCATAGCAAGGTCACCGACAAGCACATCACCACTGGTATGTCACTACTGCTATGGTTCCAACCGTAACCGGGAGTTCTGCATGCAATCATCATCATCATATTACCCATTCAAGCCATAGCATTAGCGCCATCGGCCCCGCGCCTCACCGGGGCGGAAAGAGGAGGGAGCACTGCTCCAGAATGTTTGCATGCATTGCGCACATCCCAAGACTTTACAAGAAAAGCAGCAACACACGGTGACACCATCCGACATCTTCCAGAACTGCCCCAAATATCATCAGATACAAAACGCAACACCTTGATTGACGAATCAGCCATAGACAAAACGCTGCACAACTTTTCAGCGCAACCGGGCAGGGATCTGATCTCAGCAAACATACTATCCCTCTGAGCAGAAGTAGCCGGGCAATCTAACATCAAATGTGACAAAGACTCAACTTCTGCACCACAACAAGGACATCCAGAAGTGGAGTTACCTCTGCGACCCCCAAACTGACTAGTACGCTCATGTACACACAGACAACCCATACGAACACGCAAAAGCAATTCAATACCACGTAGAATTGCCACTGAACGCAAGTACGGCCTAGGCCTCCTGAAACCCATAGCATGCATCAACATGAGTGGGATGCACATGATCCACATACCGACTCAGAGTGGAGTGTTCCAACGTTTCACATGCAATCCTTTCAGCATGTAGTGTCCTGACCTGCTTGTTGACATGGCTCTTGCACGCACTGGCTCTGCCTTCCGCGGTCACAACATTCACACCATACTTTCACAGCAGGCTCTGCACATACTTGCACCGTACAAGCGCGCATCTTAAGGTCTCACAGTTCGGGCACGAGCTGGTAGCTGTACCTGCACAAACACAATGCTCACACTCTGTGAAATCATTTGTGCTAGTCCAATGCCAGGCAATGGTCCTGGTGCTGGGCACCTTCTGGCCAGGAGTACCATGGTACTACCCAATAGTATAGGGCGCGTTGCGGTCTCATTGGTGAGGCAGTACTTCAGGCTCCCGGCAGTAAGGTTTACCTGACTGCTGTGTGTTGCCAGCCGGTAAGATTACGCTCCCCTGGTAACCACAAAAACATGCCTGGCAATGCTAGTCACACTTTCACCATTTCACATTTTGGAGGTTACATGGGTATTTTTCGCGCGTTTGGGGAGCCAATGACAGGCTTATGGGCAAAGAGCACAACAAGAGCAAGCCAAAAAAGAAAAAGGGACACAGTCAATGCCAGGCAAGCCCACCAAAGGCTGGTCACATGTTGTACAGCCTTGCCCGCCGCTCCGACGTTTATTTGGCGCAGCACAGCAGAATCGCTACAGATCATGTTTAATACGAAACACAATGAATCGCATGTTGCACTCGGCCGGCTTCACCGTGGCTGCCTTGCTGTGCAAGATCATCTCAGTGCTGCAAAACCCGTGCACCAACCAGAAGCACGGCATCCGCAGGAATGGCACAGAACTACTGTGTAACCCTAAAAAACATATTCGTAGAGCATATCGTTCTGTGCTGGCAGAAAGTGCCGCCGGTTTCTGCTACGATAGAAACGGCAGGTTACAACAGAGTCCATGGCTGCATGATTGCTCCTGAAATTTTTGATTTTTAGACATGAATTGTATACATGCGTAAAAATGGCAGAGCAGCAACCTCCGAGGGTGCGCCGCAGGTGTGCCGTGCTGGTGGTTACTGCTGGACTCCTGCAGTCAGCCAGCCACGATCTTGCAATCGCGCGCAAGGGTTCGACTTACAACAAGCAGGTTTTAACAAGCATCCCACAGCCAGGCGTCCCTTTGTGCACGGTTGTCGTTGTGACGCCCTTGCTACAGCACCACAAACCGCCGCAGCTGTGACTACGAGACAGCAACACACATACTGTGCAATTTAACGTATCGAGTAAGTAATGTCGATTTTAGCTTTGCCAGCGATGCAGAGTCGCTCCTAGACAACACCAACAGTGGTCTGCTGCTGCTTGCTGTGCTGCTGCTAACTAAGCCACAATCAAATCAGCTAACCAAGCCTCACTGCTGATTTAATGAAATGCAGATGGCCGGCTGCAGGAAGAATCACTACAATGATGCAGTGTTGCCTGCTGCATACTGGGGCAAAGTGTCAGCGCACAAAGTTACCCACTGATGTTTCCTGCCAGACGACGGCTAGGCCTGGAAAACCCATCGGCCCCTGAACCAACTGCTCATACACCTGCTACCTAACTGCCTCTCTCCCTCGAAATGCACTGGTCTGCACTAACGCCCTCGCTGACACAAGGCTGTGGCATCAGTCGTACAAAGCACAGCCACAACAACAGTGCTATTTGTGTGCTGCGCCCTGCCTCAGCAGTGCCAAGCCGCAGCTGTTCACTGTTCCTGCTTTGCCATCCTGCTGCTTCTGCTGCTGCTGCTGCTGCTGCTCGGCTGCGGGTGCTGCTGCTGCTGTTCCCGCTGCTGAGCTGAGAGCCTCCAGTGTGCTGGCACATAAGTCAGGCTGGGGCCGACAGCTGCTGCAGGAACGTGCGAGTCTTTGCCAGTGTCTGCAGCGCAGTGAGCAGGCAGCGGCAGGAACAAACCTCCATAGACTCGGCATGCATGGCAGTCCTGGTTGCCGGGATTTTTTTAGACCCGCACAACTACTGCAATCTGGGTTGCTGCAGCTAAGTGGAGTTGTGCAGCAATGTCTGTATTGATGGGTGATACCACAAACACTACGTGCCTGTTCAAATGCTTGCATCTTACCTGGTAGGTCCTACACAACAGTCACAGCCTGCAGTTGCTAAGCTTCACAGCAGGACGCTCAGACAGCGCCGACTAGCAGCAGTTGCGCCATGTTTCCAAACTCGCTGCAATGGCCAATCACGCTTGCCTGCACAACATAGCTACCTGCTCACCAGCTGCGCATCAACTTCCAATACACAATCCACAATCCAGCTCGAACAGCAGCAGCTGCAGGTTTTCAGTTTACTGATGCTCCAAAAACGCCTTCTTTTCCACTAGGTGGCTGCCACCTTCACACACAGTGCTCATTACTTGCGTAGCGGCCAACCAGCCCAGCTTACGCCCGAGTTGCAGCACGCACCTGCAACAGCTCCAAGTTCTGCAGCTTGCTGCGGTAGCTGAGCAGTGCCAGCTTGTAGTAGGGGTCAACATCGCGCAGTGAACAGCAGCGGCTGGATGTTGTTGATGACAGCGTGGCTGGGGTGGCGGCCGGGCCTTGTGGGCGTTCTTGGGGAGGTCGTAGTAGCCCAGCACCAACCGCATGCGCTCAAAAGCAGCAGGGTCGCGGTCTCGCAGCTCAGGACCGTACCTGCAGGGCGGCTCATCGGCACAGGGCGCTGGGGTCGGTGGCGGAGTCGTGTGTTGCTGCATGCGTGCTTGCTGCTGAAACAGTGCTGCTGTGTCAATCGATGGTGCCTGCTTCATGGCGAGGAGGAGCGGCTGCGCATGCACAAGCCACAGGGACAATCCTGTGCCTGCAGGCGCCAGTCATACACTGATGCTCCGACATCTGGCTTACAGCACTGCCACAGTCGCTGGCAGAAACAACTCCCATCACATTTCAGTTTGCGAAGTTACGGGTTCAGATGTTTGAGTGGGCATTGGTAGTGTTCTATGAGGCACCAGGCTGTGCGCTGGCCGCATGCAGAGTTGGCTGCCATACTTCCACACTGCTGATGAGCTGCCACCACCACCCAGCATGCGCCCCACTCACTTGCGCACACGCGGCAGGCGGGCTCTGTGTGCAGCAAAGCCCCTTGCGCGCCGCCTGGTGCTCTCGCTGCAACTGCTGCCGCTCTCACTGCTGCCGCTGCTGCTGCTGCTGCTGCTGCTGCTGCTGCTGCTGCTGCTTGATATGCCACGCGGTTGCTGCTGCGGGGAAAGCTGCTGCTGCTGCACAACCTGGGCTGGTGGTTGACCTGCAGGCAACAGCCGCAGACACTTATAGTGGCACACAGCTGCACACAGTGTTGCACACTCAACTTCGAAAGAAGCTATGGTTGCATACAGCAAGGAGAAGCTCACTCTGCACCATTCTTCGAGGTCTGCAACAGCTGCAACACGGGATTAGAGTTTCATCAAAACTGCAGTGATGTCGTCGCAACTGTGGGCAATGACAGTGGCGGCGGACCCTGCTAAGCGGCTGGCGCGCACTAGTTCACACTGCGCATTAACCGGCGCTGGTTTTGTCGCTTGAACTCACCAGGTATTATTTGGCTGTGCACCTGCCGCACTGAGCTGCTGCAGAGCATCACCTGCTGCTGCAGCAGCCTAGGCAGACCTGCAGACACACCAGCACGCATGCAGTCGTGAAACATCACAGCTACAGCTACAGACACAGCATCATTATCAACATGTTCAGTAATGTTGGCTCACCTGGGCAGCACAACCCCAGTAGTGTTGGTGCGACCTGCGGCATGCTGCTGCTGCTGCTGCTCCTGCTGCTGCTGCTGTGTCACTCTCTGGTTTGGCGGGCTAGGGCTGATAACTCATGCAAACGGAAGTGAAAGCTGTTGATTCGGCAAGCAGGTGAGGCTGACACTTGACAACGGGATATTTACAACAAACAGGAGGCAGAGCGGCAGCTGTGGCAGGTGAACTTGTATGGTTGGTGGGATTAAGCCTGCGCCGATGCCAAACCATTTGATTCCCAGCCTGCCTGGACCTCTGTGTTCTGATCTTGCTCATGATCATCGTCTGCTGCAGCGAGTGACACAATGCAAAGTGACTGTCAATGTCAGGAAGGCTCATAATGCACAGATTACATTCAGAGTAGTGGGCTACTGGTCGTGATTATTTGCGTTTCTTGTTTCAATTCACCTGTATTATTCGACTTTCTCACTTTGCATAGGTCCGTCACTGGCAGCGGTGCTTAGGTTAGGAGCGGGTGCAGAGCGTGAAGGAATAATTACTTGCTGGGCTGCACAGTGTCCAGGTATTAGGTTCGTAAGCGATCGGGATCATTTCATCGCTGTGCTCACGTCTGGCGCTAGTGGCGTGGTTACCTCTGCTCCCTGTGCCAGGTCGAAGAGCTTTAATTTTGTTGGCCAGCTATTCAGTTACTTAATTTTTGACGAGGAAGTGAGCGAAGCCCTACCCTCCAAGAGAAACTCTCCTGACAAGTGCTGCCCTTCGACAAATTAATCTTCTCTGCGCAGGCCTTGCAGCTGCACGCTCCATGAGGGGCCCACACGGGCGCTTTCTGGCAGTGCACAGCCAGCGGAGCTGCCTGCACTCAGTCAGCAGGCCATGTCAGGTTGCTACTGTCGCGAACCAGCGATCCCGCAGCAGGTGTGCAGCAGGACCAACCAGCAGCAGCTGCATTGGTGCACATGGTTGCGAAATGTGGAGCAGGCTTGCACAGCCAATGCAACAACTGGAGCAGCAGCATAGCAGCGCTGAACATGCTGAATGCATTGCAGTGGCGGTTTCGTCAGGCTGGCATCTTTCATGCAGCTGACTTCAAAGTCGGTGCATGCTGCACGTCGTTCAACTACAGAACTGCATGATTTTCCGCACACTTACGCAATGGGAGAATGCATGTCCAGCTGCTTGTTAAGTACTGTCGATGTACATGCAACATTGATGTGGCGCAAGTGCAGCAGTGCCACCTGAATTTTGCGGGTGCAAGCTTCACAGTCTCTACCTCTGGGTCAGTAACAGCTGCACTCAGCATATGGTGTGGCCTGCATGAAAATGTGTGCAAAGCAAGTGGCATACTGTGTACCGGCTCTTTCATCCTGTCGACTCTCCATCCCAGCCATCCTCCCCGTTCCCTGGCTGCTTGCACTGTTTCTGCAGGCCGTTGCACGTGCTGGCTGTAGCACAAGTAGACAAATCCGGCAGCAGTGGCAGCAGCAATGGAAGCAGCAGCGGCGGCAGCGGCGGCAGCAGCGGCAGTGGCCCCAAGTCTGGCAGCAGCCAGTCGAATGTCTCAACCAAAGCAACAGCAGCACCGTCAGCGCCAGCAACAGACTCCCGTGTTGGGGCAACACCCTCACTGCCAGCGTCAAACCCTCCGGGGCCAATCGCAACAGCCGGCCAGGCTGGCAGCCGGGCGGGCGTGCCCAGCAGTACGCTGACAGCCTCGGGTGCCCCGCGGCAGTTTGGCGGCCCGCGGCCAGCGCTGCCCAAGCCGAACATGATCAGCGAGAAGAGCCGCGTGCAGGCGGTCGCGGCCAAGATCAGTGCCGCGCGCGAGCTGGCCAGGCGGCTGGCAGAGGAGAAGCAGGCCGCCGTTGCCGCTGCAAAGGCCGACGCGGACTCGGACCGCATGAAGCGCTCCACAGAGGAGGCCGCGGCAGCAGCGGCAGCACAGGCGCGCACCTGAGGCAGCTGTGGACACACAGAGCATTGCCAGCGACCCAAGCAGCGAAAGAGAGTAGCCTAACGAGCAGCTGAGGCGTCGCCTTGTTGTGGCTCGTGGCTTGGTTGCTTGTGCTGTCTGGCGCATTGCCCGAGTCCGGGGGGAGGGCGTTGGCGCCTGCGAGCTGCACCTGCACACAAGCACGCCCATCAGCTGTGCATCGTCGCGCGCAGGCAAATCGCCGGCGGTGTGTCTGGCTGTCCTTGCAGCGGCAGTGCTGGTCCCTGCATGCATCGCTGTGCTCAGCTGCATGTTGACGCTGCTCGCAAGTCCTTGCACAAGACCTCACCAGTCCCGCTGCTCACAAGGCCCTACCAGGGCACACAGCCCCAGTGCCACCCATCTTCACCGCTGCTGCGCCCATGTGCAACTGACCCTGATGCACCCGTGTGTGCCGCTGTTGCTGTGGCCAGGCTGCGTGCGCAGACGTGCTGGCGCTGAATCTCAGTGCATCTGACCCTGACGCAGCCGTTTCAGTGCATCCGACCCTGCTGCGCCCACTCTCGCGCGCCATGCCTGCCGCTGTCCGCACGCAGGCCGCGCGCGCAGACATGCTGGCGCGGCAGCTGAAGCGCGTGGAGGGCGCGCGCAGCAGCAGCGTCGGCAGCCTCAGCCGGCTGCGGCGCGAGAACGACGCGCTGAAGAACCTGCTGCTGGAGCTTGCCGCTGACCGGCAGGCCGCGCAGGCCCGGCTGGTGGAGCTGCAGGAGCGCATGGCCGAGCTGGCCAGCACCAGCAGCATGATGGGGGAGGTGCGCGCCAGGGCTGCTGTGTGCCTGGCTCCAGACGGAGCCTAGTACATGAACTGAACTGCAGTCGCAGCGGTCGCCAGCCGCATAGCATGTCAATGCATTTGAAGGGCGGCGCCTTTGTTGGGTGCATGCGCCTGACTGTGCCGGGTGCATTGGTGGCGGGGTGCATCGCCGGGTGAGCTGCAGCAGGGGCGGCAGGACCTGCGGGCGTCCGCACGACGGGGCGAGGCGTGGCTCAGGGTTTGGGTAGAGTGAGACTCAGGGTTGCAGGACGCTGCGACGCACAGCGAAAGACCTGAGCCTGTTGCGTTCTGCATGCATGCCGGCGCCAGGCAGGTGGCTGGTGCCCTTCAGAAGCTGCAGTGGCCATGCCATCATGCCGTGTCTCACGCCTGCGCCTGCGCCTGCCCCCTGCCCTCCTGCTGCTGTGGTGTGCATCGTCTGCCTGTGCAGGATCCGCTGGCCAGCTTGGTGTTTGATGCACCTGCAGTGGAGGAGGAGCCAGCAGCAGCAGAACCTGCAGTTGCCGCAGCGGCACCAGCACCAGCACCACCAGCGCCAGCGCCAGCACCAGCAGCAGCACCAGCACCCACAGCAGCAGCAACAGCGCAGCCGCCGCCGCTTGTCAGCGTGGAAGACGTGGAGCAGAGCAAGATGGCGGCAGCCGCGTCTGCCGTGCAGGCAGAAGCAGACCGCGCTGAAGCAGTGGCTGTGGCAGAGACCAGGGCGGCAGAGGCAGCAGCAGAAGCAATTGCCGACGCTGTGGCAGCGATGCAGGACAAGGCAAAGAAGGTCATTGCTGCTCCGAGTGCGGCACAGCTGGCGCAGTGCGCGGCTGACGCAGCAGCCAAGGGCCGGCCGCTGTTCACATGGCCGCCTGAGGGCGTGCAGGTCGGCGCGGCAGCGCGCGTGTACTACAACCGCTGCCTGGGCCCGCTGCCCAGCAATGGCCAGCTGCAGCTGAAGGCTGGACTGAACAAGTGGGAGGACATTGTGCTGCACGACATGCAACGGTGCGCAGCAGGGACGTGGCGTGTCATGCTGCGTCATGACGTGTTAGTATGACATGGGATGTTGATGTCAGCTTGGGCATGCGGTGCTATGCATCATGCAGCAGCTGAGTGAAGAACTGCTGCAGCATCGTGCTAGGCAGCATGCTGCAGTACATTGCGTGCCACGAGTCACTCTCGTCATGCAGCAGCTGGCACCTGCAACTTTGCTGGCGTAAAAAAAAGTCGAGGGAGGCTCCTATGGTGAGCTGCGTGCCGTGAAACCGTGCACCTGCCATGCAACTATGTCTATGTGCCCTGCTTGCTGGTGACCTCTGCTGCTGTTGCACTCTGGCGTGTGCAGCGTCCAGGGCTGCGCAAGCTCGCAGACTGCGCCACACCAGTCTGGCTGCCTGCATGTGCGCGGTGCCAGCAGCTGCCCCTGCCACGCGGCAGGGCCGCGGGGCTGCAGGCCTCCCTGCGCACCACTGCTCCATCCAACAACGTGCCTCAATGCTGTCCAGCGCTTGGCACTGAAGTGCCGCTGCGGCCTGGCTGTGGCTGCAGGTGCTCGTTGCTGGCAAGCGCGCCGTCCGGGCAGGAGTGGTACGAGGCGCAGTTTGAGCTGCCCGCGGAGCTGTTCAAGTTTGACTTTGTGGTCATGGACAAGGCCACCGGCGGCGTCGACAACAACAGGGCCAGGGTGAGCGCTGCCGTGCTGCTCTGGACAGGGTGCCTTGGTCGTGGTGCCTTGGTCCAGGCTCGGCGCTTTTGCTTTCGTGGATTGTTCATAAAACAAGCTGCCGGGTCGGTGGTGAACAGGACCGCGAACGGAGTGGGCAGCGCCGGGGCCAGGGTGGATGTACCCACCCCCTGTGGTACGGGTTCAGCAGGTGTCCGTCATCTCCGCGGTTGTTTCGATGGTCATTGTTGTGCTGCTGACATGGGAGACGCGGCTGTGGCTGCGCTGTGTGTGCTCTGCAGCTGAGGGCAGGCGTGACTGCTGACCCAGCTCTGCATGCTTGACCTGTCTTCAAATGTCATTTGGATGCTGGAGGCTGTGACGTCATTGGATGCTGGGAGCTGTGCGTCATTTGGATGCTGGGAGGCTGCTGTTACGTCATTTGGATGCTGGGAGGGCTGTGACGTCATTTGGATGCTGGGAGGGCTGTGACGTCATTTGGATGCTGGGAGGGCTGTGACGTCATTTGGATGCTGGGAGGGCTGTGACGTCATTTGGATGCTGGGAGGGCTGTGACGTCATTTGGATGCTGGGAGGGCTGTGACGTCATTTGGATGCTGGGAGGGCTGTGACGTCATTTGGATGCTGGGAGGGCTGTGACGTCATTTGGATGCTGGGAGGGCTGTGACGTCATTCGGATGCTGGGAGGGCTGTGACGTCATTTGGATGCTGGGAGGGCTGTGACGCCATTTGGATGCTGGGAGGGCTGTGACGTCATTTGGGTGCTGGGAAGGCTGTGACGTCATTTGGATGCTGGGAGGGCTGTGACGTCATTTGGATGCTGGGAGGGCTGTGACGTCATTTGGATGCTGGGAGGGCTGTGCCGTCATTTGGATGCTGGGAGGGCTGTGACGTCCATCTGCAGAGCAGCAGCTGCTGTCTGTTTTGCATCGTGCAGTCGCCTGTGCACCGGAAGGACTTGCATGGACACCTTGTTTCGAGTCTCCGCCCCTCGTTGCATGCCCATGCTTGAATTACTTCAGCCCCACATTTGCGGGCGGCCCAATGAAGCAGCAGCTGATGTTGTGGTGCTGTGCACTGCAGTGTGCCTGTGCGTCATGCCTGATTCCCATCACGGGATGTTGGCTGCCCCCGCTCACCATTGTGACCATGACGTTGCTTGCAGGACTTCAGCCTCACCCTGCTGGGTGGTCCCACTGAGCAGCAGCTGATGGAGCAGCGAGCAGCAGAGTATGCGGCGGCAGAGGCACACCGGCGTGCACTGCTGGCAGCAGCTGAGGTGGAGCTGTGGGAGAGGGTGCAGCTGCAGGCAGCAGAGGCAGCAGCAGAAGCGCGCGTGGCCTTCAAGTGAGTGCACCATGCTTGCTGCTGATGGGCTGTGCTTGTGCATGTCCCGACTTCCGACAGCTCCTTGGCACCTGTACATCTGCTTGCGCGCCCCTCGCGTCTGCAACTGCGTGCTGTGCACTGCAGCACACGCCTGCCGGGTTGCCTGCCTTTTAGCTGTTCACGCCGCTGCAGGGTGTGCTGTATCTGTCAAGCGCCTGCCTCTCACAGCAATCGTGAGCCTGCGTCCGCTTGCATGCCTGCCATGCCTGCCCAAACCCTGGCTTGCCTGAACCCTGCCTGCCTGGCGACCCCGCAGGGAGCGCCGCACCAAGGAGCTCATGGCGGCGGCCACCAAGGCCGTGCAGCAGCGCCGCCGCCCCGCGCTGGCCACGCTGGAGACGGCCAATGCCGTGCCCGGCGTGTTTGGCTGGGTGGGAGGCCCATTGAAGGCAGGCGCCCGCTGCATCCTGGCGTACAACTGCAGGTGCGTTGTGCTTGCGTGCATGTGTGCACATGCATGTGTCTTTGTGCTTGCGTGCGTTGTGTACGCGCTCGGGCATGTGGGTGTGCGAGTGTGTGTGCGCGCATGCGCATGTGTGGCGCGCGTGAGCTTGTGGGAGCGCGCGTGTGAGTGGGCCCGCGCGCGCGTGCACGTGGGGGCGGGTGCGTGCGTGTGCCCTGAGCGCGTGCGTGTGCAGGTCTGGGAGCGTGCCCAAGGCTGTGGGTACGTCCGTGTGTACAATTCTGCTTGCTTGCTGTTGTGTACGCCCTTGCGCGTGCATGCGTGTGCGTGTGCGCGTGCGCGTGCGTGCGTGTGTGCGTGCGCATGCCGTGCTGATGCGTGTGAGTGTGCGCCAGCATGTGTAGGTGTGCGTGTGCGTGCGTGCGTGTGGGTGCACGCGTGTGTTGTGATGGCGTGGGTGCGCGCGATTGGGAGCGTGGGCGCTTGTTTATGCGGTTGTGTGCCCGTTGAGTTGTTTCTGCGTGTGCCTGCAAACGTGTGTGTGCCTAGCTGCGTGCTTGCCTGTCTTCTTGTCTACCTGCCTGCCTACTGCCTGCTTGTGTGCCTGCCTGCCTGCCTGCCTGCTGCCTGCCTGCCTGCTTGGCAGCTGCCTGCCTGCCTGCCTGCCTTGCCTGCCTTGCCTGCCTGATCAGATGGCCCCGCATTCAAAATGCTTCCCAGAACTTGGCCTCTATGCACAAAGCGGCACAAGGAAAGTTTGTGTGATGCTGACGTATGGTCAGTCTGCAAGCTTACTCTTACTCTGATGTACACGCATCGCCACTGCTGCTGTGGCTGCTGCTGCTGCTTCTGCAGGAGTGGGCCACTGGCATTTACCAACAGTGCCAAGCTGCACATGGGTTATGACGGCTGGTACAACAAAGAGAAGCAGGTGGGCTGCACGCTTGAGGAAACGTCTGCAGCTGGTGCTCGTCACATGAACGTGCATGTGTGTGGTGGCCAGTTATGGCTGGCACAAGAGAAGTAGCTTTGCTCGCAATGTATTGCTGCATATGTGGCCCGCGTGAGTGTGTCGCTGCGTGCAACAGGAGCAGCAGGAGGTGGCCAGCTTAGGGTGCTGTCAAGCGTCTGACGTTTGTAGTCTGTTTGGAGTGCATGCGATGTCTTGGCTGATCCGTGCATGAACAGCAGGTAGGATGCATGGGTAAATCGGGTGATGTGTCTGTTATATGCGCACTGTACTGTAGATGTCTTGTCAACTCACGCAAATAGCAGTGCTTGGCTGAGTGGGGCGGGCACATGCACGCATGCCACTGTGCAGGCGTAGCTGTGTTCAGAGCCTCTCACCTGGCCGCTTGTACTGCTTGTGCTGCTGCTGGCGCGCGCATGCAGACGTACGACATGAACCCTCTGGACGGTGCTGCGTGTGAGAGGTACGGGCTGAAGGCCAAGGACGCCAGCTGGTGTGCAGCCACTGTTGACATCCCTGCTTCAGCAGCGGTCGTGGACTTTGTCATATCCGACAGGTGAGGTTGGTCGTTGACAATGTATCAAGGTGTTACTTTGAGCAAGCAGTTTTGCTGGCGCAAGCAGTTTTGCTGATGATCTTCAATGCATTTGACAGGGGCTGGTCACGTAAGGCTGGGCAGTGCAGTGCTACATCTGAAATGATGGCGGCGGCGGTGGTGGTGCACAGGCACCACTGCACACCACTGTCCGCATCTTTTCTAATTGTCCATGTATTACCAAACGGTTGTGTTACTTCTTTGGTACATGGACCATTCGCCAGCACGGTGACTTGCCGTGCCACTGCTGTCATCCTTGCACCAACTTAATACACCATGCTGCTGCTGCTGCTGCTGCTGCTGCTGCTGCTGCTGCTGCTGCTGCTTTAGGGACGGTCGCATGTGGGACAACAACACCAACAAGGACTTCCACAGCAGCGTGGAGGCGGCAGCCACCGACTCCAGCATGGTGGAGATGGTGTTCCAGGCCATGAAGAGGGAGGCGGCAGAGGTGGACAAGGCGGCAGAGGACAGGGCAGCAGGCCGGGCCATGCGGCGGGTGGGTTCTTTGGCTGCAATGCCTGTGTGCCTGTCAGCGCCTCACTGGCTGCAATGCCTGTGTGCCTGTCAGCGCCTCACTGGCGCCGGCAGGGTCAGTGCGTTTGCGCTCATGGTGCACCTGGCGTCCCTTGTGCTGTCCGGCGCTGGACCGTGCAAGCGGGAGGCAGCAGGCATGCAGGCAGAGGGCTGCGCAGCGAGCAGGGCCCTGCAAGGGCTCTCAGGGTTGGTGCTGTGCGGTTGCGGCGTGGCTGGCTATGCGTGGCTGGCTGGCCGGGCAACTGCAGCCAGCATCACGGTTGGCAGGGGGTCGTGCGGCAGGCAGGGCGGAGCGGTGAATGAACAGGCAAGCTTGTGCATGGTGCACACTGCCTCCCCTGCCGTACCCCCAGAACAGGTCCATTGCACTAGCTGCGCACAAACAAGTTGCAGCACCTGCTGCTTGTGTTGGTGGCGTCCCAGGGAGGCTTGTCCAGTCTGTCACGCGTGCGCCTGCCCGTGCCTGGGCTGCCCTCGCCCTGCAGGTCGAGAGCAAGGCGCATGTGCAGAAGCGGCGCCGGGAGAACCAGCACGAGTTCCTGTACACGCTGCCGGTCATCCCCAAGGCGGGCGAGAAGCTGGAGCTGTACTACAACCCGGACCTGACGCCGCTGCGGGGGCGGCCGGAGATCTACGTGCGCGGCAGCTTCAACAGGTACAGCCGCGCGGCAGCTGCTGCTGTATCGCTGGTCACAGATCCAACTTTCTCCTTGTCAAGCATTTGAAGCGTGTGTGGGGCATATATTCCAATGCGGCACCCAGAGAGTGAGGATGTGTGTGAGCAGCAGCTGTGACAGCTGCAGCGAACACACCAAATCAAGAGCAGCCGTTGGCTGTTGTGTGTGCACTGTGTTTGCTGTTGGTCTTGCGGCATCGAGGGTGGTGCTTGCCACCAATGGCAAGCGTGAGTGCGCTAGCCCATTCGCTTTATTGCCCCCTACCACTGACGCACCTGTTGAATTGTTGTGCCTTTGGCAGCGCCTGCAGCGCACACATGCCACCAGCACTGTCGAATTGCCAGTGCCTGTGATGGTGCGCTGCTGTGCCTGTTGTCAGCTTTGCTGCCTGGCAACACTGCTGCCACAGCCTGGGACCCACTCGCTCCCCCTGTGCTGCTGGCGTGTGCTGCGTGCTGTGCTGCTGCAGGTGGCGCCACTCGCAGCGCCTGCCTGCCACCAGGATGGAGCCCTCCATGCCTGGGGGCATCGGCTTCCTCAAGGCCACCATTGACGTGAGCAGCATGCGATTAGCTGCTGCTGACCAGGTCGCATGTGCGCCCAAGCTGCTCTGTTAGCTGCAGCTGTGCCCGCTGCGTGTTGGGACAGCCACACCCAGTTTCACCGCGACACAGCAGTCGCTGCGGCCACGGGGTGCGTACCGCAGTCGTGGGCGGCACGTCATTGCCACGCGCAGCCGCGTGGTGTGCTCCAGCAGCTCGGCGCCTCTGCTGATGCCAGCCGCCTGTGTGTGCTGCCCCGCTCCTCCTGTGCGCAGGTGCCCGCGGACGCGCACGTGGTGGATGTGGTGTTTGCCGACAGCGAGTCGGCGCAGAGCTTCCACGACGACAACGGCGGCCTGGACTACCACATCCCCATCGAGGGCGGCAAGGGCGTCATGCCGGGGCTCAAGGTGCGGCCAGCCAGCGCGTGGCGCAGCGCTGCGGCAGCACAGGCTGGCGCAGCTGGGTGGTCAGTGTGCTGCGGTTGTGCTGCGATTTGGCGTTGCCAGCCGCGCAGGGCCCAGCGGGGCTGTGCTTGCGATCGGCCAGAAGCTGGGTGTAGAGTGCAGCCGTGCGGAAGGAAGGGCTGCTGCTCGCTGGTGTGCGTGTGCGCGTGTTGCATTGCGTCACCACGGTGCTGCAGCCGGTTGTTGGGAGTCTTGCAAGGGACGCTGTAGAGGTAGCTGCTGCAGTGCGCTAAGGCGCGCAATGATGTGTCTGCATAATGTTTGCAAGTTGGCACCGCTGTGCTGCAGCTGGCTGGGGCAGCTGCTGATGAGTAAATGACAGCCATTGTGCGGGGTGCTGCCTGTGCGGCCGGCCCTGGTGCTGGACGGGTGCAGGTGCACTGCGGCCATCGATGCCTGCTGCAGAACGCAGCTGCAGTAGCATTCGCTGCAACATCTTTCTGGATGTGCTGCTGTCTGCTGCGCCTACAGTGTCTTCCCAGGTGGTGCAGTCGCTGCTGGGATGGCGCCTGTTGCCAAGGTCGTGGGCATGCAACACCGCGCTCCTTCTGACGTATGCTCCCGCATGTCTGGCGTTGCTGCGTGTGCCTGGTGCAGGTGGTGCACGTGGCTGTCGAGATGGCGCCCATCGCCAAGGTCGGCGGCATGGGTGACGTGGTGACGGCGCTGGCACGCGCGGTGCAGGAGGAGGGGCACAGCGTGGAGGTGGTGGTGCCCAAGTACGACGTCATCAGCTACCACCAGGTGAGGCGTGTCACGCAATCGTCACATGACCGTCACATGACCGTCACATGACTGTTACACGACTGTTACTGGACAGTTGCAACATAGTACTCCTTGGTGTGTGCAATACGTGACAAGTGCAAGGACATCCTGCAGTGCTCAGCGGGGTGCATGCCCAGGCGCGTGCTGGCCTTCGTCAACTGCCACCGCAGTCATCAACTGCGGTGGCAGGTGCAGGAATGAGTGCGTGGTAGTACGCTGCTGTGCCGCACCTTGTGGCCTCTCCATGGCTGCCTGGGCGTGGTGCACTCCCCCGCGTCATGCTGTCCGCTGCATGGAAGCGACGTTGGTCTCGAGGGGCCGTGATCCGACTGCTTCAACATTTCATTCACCCGTTGTGCACATGCGGCGCGGGTCTGTTGACGATCAAGTTCCTGCTGACAAGTGCCTGCTCCTGGTGTTCCCTTGCTGCCTGCAGGTGGATGGGCTGTACCAGGACGGCGGCTTCAACCACGGCGGCACGTTTGTGCGCGTGTGGCACGGCCAGGTGGAGGGCCTGGCCACCACCTTCCTGGAGCCGGAGAACGGGCACTTTTGGCGGCAGTGCATCTACGGCAGGGGAGACGACCACGTCAGGTGCGCTGCAGTGGCGGCTGGCTTCCTTGTCCTGCAACAATGGTTGTCTTGCATGGGGATGGGTGTGTCTGATGGCCAAAACTCTATTGCGGCAGCGTATCTCGCCAGGATCGGGCCTGGTGCACACGGGTACAAGCGAGTTAAGTGCCCTGGATCTTATCGTGCAGCTGCCGCATGCTCGTGGATGCGAAACGAATTGCAAGTTTGTGTGGGGTCGCGTGCTTGTGGCAGCGCCTCCTGCAAGGTGTGGGGCAGGTTGTTGCATAGGTACCCAATGAGCTTAGGTGATTGCTTGCTACACAGGACACAATGGGCTTAGGAGCAGTGCAACTTATTGTATTGTGGTTTACTTGTTGGCGATCATGGCTGGTGTTGGCCGAGTGGAGGCGGTGGTTGTCTTGTTGGTGCCTGCAGCACTGGTGCATGTGAAACTGCAGCAGTTTGCAGGAGTGTCTGCAAAGCCCTGTGGTAGCTACTTTGTGAAACTGTACAAGTCAATGTCAGGGCTGGTTTCCAGGGTTGTTGGGGGGCATTGGCAGTTGCATGCATGCATGTATTTGGCTGCTCTCATTTGGTGAGCAACTGCTGCATTGCTGCCTTTGCCGCCGGTTGCTGCTGTTGCTGCCTGTGATGCTCCGTGCAGGTTTGGCTTCTTCTGCGGCGCTGCCCTCGAGTACCTGCGTGTGCGCAATGTGCAGCCAAACATCCTGCACTGCCATGACTGGCAGTCAGCCGCAGCGTCCTGGGGAGAGCGCCCCAACAACGCCAAGGTGGCCTTCACCATTCACAACCTGAACTACGGAGCAGACCTCGTCGGCAGGGCTATGGCAACGTGTGAGGTGGCGACTACCGTGTCGCCCACATATGCGCGCGAGGTGGGCTGTTGGTGTCGGCTGCCGTTTGGTGGGCAGGCAGCAGCAGGCGAGGCAGCCACATGCAGCGGGTTGCAGGGGCTCTGCAGGAAGCAAGAAAGTTGCAGGGCTTGTGGTTCTGTATCTGGCCTGCATCGCTTCAGTCTCTGCCAGAGAGTCCTATGTGACCAACCCACACCCACTCATATTATGAACGCCGGCCGTGTTCACTCGTCACTAACATGTTATTCTTATGTTACATTGGTGGCTGCTGCAGATCTCGGGCCACCCCGTCATCGCGCCGCACCTGACCAAGATGTTTGGCATCCGCAACGGCATCGACCAGGAGCTGTGGGACCCCAGCATAGACGAGCACCTGCCACAGAACTACGGCCCCGAGGACGTGGTGCAGGGCAAGGCGGCAGCAAAGCGGGAGCTGCGGCGGCGCGGCAACCTGGCAGACGTGGACGTGCCTTTGGTGGGCTGCAAGTTGAAGGCTTCGTGCATGGCTGCCGTCCTCGCAGCTGCAGCCTGCATACACTGTGTCGCGGTTAAATGGCGCCTGGTGCATGCTGCTCTGCTGCGTCCCGGTCTGGCTGCCTTGTGCGGCCGCCTTGCAGCGCCTGCACATCTTGCACCTGCACCACAGGAGCACCATCGGTGTCATCACCCGCCGCTGCAGACAAGGCTTGCAACTCAAGTCATTGCAGCGCCTTGATAGCTTGCATACCTGCTGCTGCTGCTGCTGCTGCTGCGCATGCGACTGGTTGAGTAAGAATGCTGCCAGCGTGCATTTCAAATGTGCTAGTAACGTGCCTGCTGCACCAGAACGGCACCGACCTGTGATCAATTGCCAACCCTCTACCACGGCTGTGCTTCTCCTGACGGCGTGCGTGCTGCTGCCCGGCGCTGCTGCTGCCTCGCTGCCGCCGCAGGTGTCTGTGGTGACGCGGCTGGTGCACCAGAAGGGCATCCACCTCATCAAGCACGCGGCGTGGCGCACGCTGGAGCGCGGCGGGCAGTTTGTGCTGCTGGGCAGCGCACCCGACCCGCGCGTGCAGGTGGGGCGGCTGAGGAGCTGAGTGGTTGGTGGGGACCGACTGCACTGTTGTGGCGGGGGTTCAACCCCTGCTGTTTGCACAGAGTCAGGGGGAAGTTCAGCATCCTTGCACAGCGCACAGGACGCGTGCGCGCAGGTGGGGCAGCTGGCTGGCTGGCTGGGTTGTACGGTGGCAGAGATGGCAGCATGTGCTGAGCGCACTGCCGGCGTGCTCAAGCGCTTGACTGCCTGCAACACAACCAGACTCGACCAAGGACTGCGCCGTGTTTCGTGTTGGCGGCTGCGTCCCTGCAGGGTGAGTTCAACGCGCTGCGTGACCAGCTGATGCGCGCGTACCCCGACCGCGCCGCGCTGTTCTTCAGCTACGACGAGCCGCTGAGTCACCTCATCTACGCGGCCAGCGACATGTTCCTGGTGCCCAGCATGTTTGAGCCGTGCGGCCTCACACAGGTGGGCGCCGAGCTGGCTGCTGTGTGTGTTGGGGCTCGAGCTGCTGCCGCCCCCTGGCCTGCAGGGCGCAGGGGTGGCGCCTGTCGACTTGCTGCAGGGGACGATGTGCGGCCAGTTGCACGCCATGTGCCGTGCTGTGCTGGCAGGTTGTGCGCGTGCTGTGACGCCCCGCTGCACTGAGCAGCATGCCCTTGCCCCCAGTGAAAGAGGCACGCTTTGCTGTTGTGCAGCTGCATTTGTGTGTGCTGTTCTCTCTCCGCTGCCACCTGACACCCTGCTGCTGCTGCTGCTGCTGCTGTGTCTGCCGCTGCCTGCGTCTCCCCTGCAGATGATTGCCATGCGCTACGGCACCATCGCCGTGGTGCGCAAGACCGGCGGCCTGGCTGACACCGTGTTTGACCTGGACCATGACGAGGAGCGCGCGCATGACGCAGGTGGGCCTGCCGGCGCGTCACCGCCACACGCAGCCTGTTGTTCTTTCGACTGGGCCGACCGCGATGGACGTGGCTGGGATCAGCCGCACGCACGTGGCTCGGCGAGCGAGCCTGGGTTCAGGGGTGGCGTGGCTGCATAGAGCCGCCTGCTTCGGCTGCAGCGCCTGTGTGGCTGTGCTGCAACGTCGATGCACCACAACAACAGCGATCGTTCAGAACACGACTGCAGCTGCGCTGTCAAGAAGTGGCCATCACACACTTGTGTGCCTGCGTGTCTGCGGCACCCTCCCGCAATGTAAAAAGACGCTGCCGCAGTTGTCAGCGCTGGCGTGTGGCGACTGCTTTGCCTGCTGCTGCCTTCACCACCTTCGTCTGTCCCATTTTCGCCGCATCATTGGTCGCTGTGCATGTTGCTGCCTCTGCTGCTGACAGGCCTGCACCCCAACGGCTTCAGCTTTGAGGGCACAGACACGGCGGGCATGGATTATGCCCTGAACCGCGCCCTGGGCATGTTCTACAGCGACAGGGAGTCATGGAATGAGCTGGCAGCAGCAGTCATGCAGCAGGACTGGAGCTGGGACAACCCTGCACTGGATTACTTGGAGCTGTACTACAAGGCACTCAAGGGATGAGCGGTGCGGGCTTAGCGTTTACCAACATAATTGCAGGTGTTCGGTGTGTAGTGGAGCTGAGGTTCTAAACAATAACTGGGCCGGATTGCTGCTGTTTGTGTATCTTTTGAGCCCTGGGTGACTGTCAGTATGTCAGCGTTTACCCAGAGCGGTGTTGTGTCGAGCACGGTTTCACTGGCTGGGGTTCAACAGCACAACAGCTGGGACAGCCCTGCAACCGTGATTAGCAGACAGCGGCAGGTGGTAGCCAGTGCAGTTTTGCGGCGCTGTGGCGCTGGTGATGGCGGCACTGCCACCAACACTTTGAAGTGACGCGGTAATTGTTCATAGGCTGAGCTCAGGGCAGGGCGTATGGCCTAGTTGGTATGCTGTTTAACATGGTTAACGCCTGCGAGCGACCAGGCATCGAGCTTTGGCTTGGTCAGGCCGTCCAAATGCTCCCTGTCTGTAGGCTAGTGCCGCTGAGCTGGGTGTGTGCTGCGCAGAGGGGGTCCACAGGCGTCATTGCAACACTTTCGTTTGGGGTTTGGTGTTTGTGTTCAGAGCAAGATGCAATGCAGAGAGCGACAACAGGCAGCTGTTCAGCCCTTGGTACGGCAGTGTGGTGCGGTGCTGGGTCGAGTCGTGCAGGATGTGTTGCGTTTCCTGTGCTGGTGTGGCGCAGTGGTGGGGTGCAGCGGGGGTGACCGCGCGTTTCTGCAGGCAGGAGTTTGTTGTTGATCTGCGCAGGCATCGGCTGCCCCTAAACCTGAGGCACCTGTTCCTGACGTTTTGTACTTTTGCGCCTGTTGCATGCCACCAACAGCAGCTCCTGGGTGTAGTTGGCCAGTGGCTGCCGCTGCAGGCATCTGCTCAGCTGGTCGCCGGGGTTGTTCTTTCACCCGTGGCTGTGTGCGTCATTAAGAGCAGCACACTGTGAGCCCCAGCTACTGCATGTGGTTGTTTCGACTGTTTGTGGAGTGTGTGGGTGTGGTCCTTAGTATGTTGTGATGCAGCAAAAGGTCGCAGTTTTGGGCTTGGCATGGGCGCCGCCAGCCATTGTGACACCAGTTGCATGTTGTGTGTGGCTTGCAGAGAGACGAGGCATGGAAAGCATTGTAGCTGTGGCGGTGGTTACAGTTGTGAATTCATTCGTCAGTTGCTGCTTGACGCAAGGCAAACAGACCGACCACACAACTTTGATGCTTTATAGGCAACCAATGCACTTCTGTTGTGCTTCATGCACATGGTCAGTTGGGACACAAGAAAGGAGCCTGCTGCGTGCCCACTGCGCAAGCGTACAGCAGTACTGCACCTGCAGTGCATCCAATGCGTGTTACCATGAATGGCAGTTTTTCCGGCCGGGGGCTTGCTGCAAGGGCCTGAGGGAGTGCACCGCCTCTTGCAATGGGGGTGCTAGTGGGAAGGGCGGCTGGTACAGTTGTGCAGTTTTGTGCAGTGTTGTACAGCCGTGCATGTTTGGGTGTGGGTGTGTGCATCCGCGAGCCCAATCTGACCGCACCAACTCATGTATGTCGCGCGATGCGCAGCTGTCACACTATGCTGGTGTCAAACTGCTACACAGCGGCTGGTGCACTCAGCTTCTGTTTGGTGCATGCACAGTTTGTATCTCACAGTTGCTTTCGCTGTGCTCAGGCCCCAAAGGTATCGTCGAGACAGTAGCAGGTGTATGCTCATTCCTGAGGTCATTGGTTGCAAGTGTGTGCTTGGACGCTTGCAGTGTGTTTGACAGCCAGCAGCCGCCCGCCGCAAGCGTGTTCTCAGCTGCTGCTATGCTGGGATGCCGCACTAGTGCTGCTGCTATGCTTGCAACGCTCAGTACTGCAAGGTCGGACTCTGCAAGCTAGCATTCACCCTGGACGCTGGCCAGTGCTTAAGCACTTCATGGAAGCACTCTGACGATGTGCGCACAGGCTTGTCTGTGTTGCTTCGTACATGGTGCAGCCGGCCGTGGCCTGCCGCAGGGCCACCATTTTACTACTATAATGTAAGTGGACACAGCCCTGCATGCAAATGCCCGTGGTGTGTATGCCGCAGCACATGGTGCAAGCTTTGGCTGCAACCCTGGCTGTTCAACTGCCAGTTGAACGCCCAGTGTGCAGCGCATTTTTACCGACCATGCAGTGTGAACATTGACTGTGCTGGTGTTCACCTTGGGATCACAGGAACCAACACCAGCAGCGTCAGTCCTGGGGCATGCTGTGCTAGCACTGGCTGGTTGGGCTAGGTGTTGGTGACTCACCAGTGACCACCAACATTGCCCAGTGACTCACTCTGAGTTCGTGTGGTATAGCGCTCTCCATCACATGATGGTGTTCAACAGTGCATCCAGCAGCATCACCGCAGTGGGTGTATTCAGCCTCAGGCTTGCTTCCTCAGCGCATGGTATCGCGCACCGCTGCCAACTGCTGAGCTTGCCATCATGGCATGATGCATGCTATAGTGCTGCAGCTTGTCACAGCACCTAGTGGTGTCCACAATGCAGGCTGCACTCTCTGTCTATCTGCAAATCGTCTTATGAATCATGGCCCTGGGCCGCTGAGCGGGTTGCTCAGTGCCCAGGCTGGGTGGGATGGTGGGCTGTGGGCACTCCGAGTTTGCTGTGCTTGGGCAATCCGAATTTGCAGGCGGTGCTCTATCAGTTTCGGTTGAAGAGGTCCTGTACAGCAGCTGTTGCTAAGAAATCCTGCCAGAGTTGCTGAATCATTCTTCCACGTGCCGCAAGAACATGCCATGCCGGGGTGCGGCACAGCAACCCTGTTGAAACAAGGGGCACTGTAACACACGGCCGGCGGTGCAGGCCTCAGCAGCTATTCTCCAGCCTGCACACAGCAGACACTGGCGCATGCCGCACCACAATGGGCGCTCCTTTGTATCTGATGATATTTGGGGCAGTTCTGGAAGATGTCTGATGGTGTCACCGTGTATTGCTGCTTTTCTTGTCAAGTCTTGGGATGTGCGCAATGCATGCAAACATTCTGGAGCAGTGCTCCCTCCTCTTTCCGCCCCGGTGGGGCGCGGGGCCGATGGCGCTGATGCTATGGCTTGAATGGGTAATATGATGATGATGAATGGGCGCTCCTAGCCTCGGAACGACAATGGGGCTGTACTGTCACACGGTGTACTTGCGTGCAGGCTGCCGTTGGGCATCTCGCGGATATCTATCATCCAACTTTTTGGTTGTTTTTACATTATATCAATAAGCTGAGTACATCTGGTGCTGGCTCATGTCCACCAGCCATGGCCAGGCAGGCCTGCTGACTACCCGTAAGCGCAATAATGATAAAGAAACCAATATTAATTATTTTTTGCGAAATTACTCTTAAATATTGGTTTTTGTATGATTCAGCGCGACCTCGTCACTTATATTTATTGTGCGGGCACCAACAACGCAACATCTGCTGGGAGCGGTTTTGACTGCTCTCTGGCGTTGAACATCTGTACAAATGGTGATGTGACACTTTCGTTTGGTAGTTACAAGGAACGAGCGCTAAAAACGGCCGCACAGCAGCGGATCGAGGGCTGCGTTACTTATAATTGTTGCGCTCTGACATGTCACGCAACACGACATTACTTACATTTATTGTGCAACTTTTTCGCGCCGAGCACAATTAAGCTAATATTGGTTCCTTATCATTGTTGCAGGTTCCGGCAAGACCCTGGGTGGGTATGTAGGAATTAACACACTACCGTCAACCGCTCGAGCTACATGCCACTACCTGATGCTTCCTGGACGCAGAAGGGTTGGTGCCGATGAAGCTCTGGATCTGGGCAGCTGCTTTCTACATGTCATCAGTGGCGCCAGCATCGTTTACAGTGGGTGGTCCGCGTTGCATGCTTGAGCAGCAGCAGTGATAAGGATTGCAAGAACACATGTTATATAAAGACATGTTATAAGAAGACATGTTACACATTTCAATGCAGCAAATGCGGCACTCACATGCTAAAGTGGGGCCCCCGCCACCATGGCTGTCTTGAACTAAAGAGCTTTGCTTCTACTCCTTGCTAGTGTCTCTAGTATTACCTGCACCCAAAAAGCAATATGCAGCAGTCATTGCAGCAGCAGTCATTGGCTTTCATGCGGGGGGGTTGGGTGCGCTGCCAGTGTACTGCATGCTAGTGCCGTGTCCTCTCACATGCCACTGTAGACGAGCAACAGCACTGTGAAGAAGCAGCACTGTGACCTAGCACTGTGGCTACCAACATAACGCAGCATGCAGTCCATAGGCACACGTTTGGAAGTTACATGGGTTGAGAGTGCACCGTACGGCAGACGTCTGCTATCGGCGTTGCACCATCTTCTGTTGCTGCAGCAGCTGAGCTGAGCTGGACATGGTGATTCATGCAGTACATGTCACTGTCACTGCCAGCTATCGGACAGCAGCATGCAGTCAGCTACTGCCCCACGCACGGGGTCAGATGTCCCTGCCTTCCTCTACATCCATGGGCACTGCGCCATCGCCTGTCGACATTGCAGCGGCTGTTGCCGCTGCGGCTGCCGCTGCTACTTCTGACACCTCATTCACCACTGCCGCTGCTTCCTGAGCTGCTGCTGCCGGCTCGGCCTCCATGGCATCAGCCTCCTGCCCCTGCTCCTTTGCCGCTGCTGCATTCACAGCAACAGCTGCTGCTGCTGCTGCTGCTGCTGCTACTGCTGCTGCTTCATCTGCCTTGTCGCTTGCTGCAGCATCAGCATCAGCGCCAGTCTCTGCACCCACATCTTGCTCCTGCTTCACAGCTGCTGCATCTGCGCTGCCCCCTGCACCTTCATCGGCTGCTGTTTCTGCTGTTGCTTTGTCCTTCTCCTGCTGCTTGGCTGGCTTCTTGACCTGCTTGGGTACCTCCTTGCCCGTCAGGATCCACTCCCTGCAGCAAGTGCCGCACAGGGCAAGGCATGTACACATGATAGCCACCACAAGCTGGTGAATTATGGTTTCAAAACTGAAAGAGATCACGCAAGTGCGCCAGAACAGCGCCTCAGCTCATATGTGTTCATTATGCAGCCTGCTGCCAAGTCAAAGCCTTGACTCAAGCCACGCTCGCTGCCTATGTCAACTCACTGCAGTGCAGCAGTGTGCTTTCAAGCAGCACCACCAGACACAGCCACACACCATGCAAGCAGCATGCCAACACATCCTAATCACTCGGCACCCATTTGCTGCTCACATGCAATCCATTGCACTTATTACGGCACTGTACGTCACACCCCACCGCACCTGTGTGCCTCCAGCTCTGCCACCACCTGCTCCTCAGGCAGGTACAGTAGGTCACTGATGCGCCACAGCTGCAGGAGCAGCAGAGCAGCAGCACAGCAGCAGCACGGAGGATTGAGAACCAGGACACACAATGGGCAGCAGGTGCAGCAGTCACCAAAGCACCGCAGCTGCTGACAGAGGAGGGGCGCACACCACAGGGCAGCAGCCCACGCAGCAGATGCACAGGTGTATTGTGTAAAGCATGTGCATGCGATTGGCGTGTTTGTGGCGGCTGTGAAGCAGCTCCAGCCTGCATGACTGCAGCAGGCCACAGACCAGTCACGGGCTCAGCTGGTCCTGCTGCCGCATGTCTCGCCTGCCGCCTGCTGCATGTTGGGGCTCGTGTGCCTGCCTGCACGGCAGCGGTGCACTCGAGAGCCGATCGCACCTGCAGTGTGCCGCCGCCGCTCTTCCCAGCACCGCCCGGCAGGGCCTCGCTGTCCACTGCTGTGTCGTCACTGACACTCATCATGGTCCAAGGGGAGCCAGGACACCACTGGAAGTCGACCACTTTCTGCGGCACCACATGGCACAGGACAGCCGCGCATCAGCAGCGGCAACACCATAGAGAGCAGGTTATGTATCGAAGCATACTCAAGAGGCTTTGCATGTACCTGGACGGGCACAATGCATTGTATTGTGTGCTCATCGTTTTTCCTTGTCTCGTGCTGACACTGTGCTCATTTGGGGTGACTCATACCACATAAGATGGTGACTGGACCCACGTGTAAGTCAACCTCTCTCTCTCTCTCTCTCTCTCTCTCTCTCTCTGTCTCTGTCTCTGTCTCTCTCTCTCTCTCTCTGTCTCTGTCTCTGTCTCTGTCTCTGTCTCTGTCTCTCTCTCTCTCTCTTATGGAATGATGTCCCACACGTGCCAACCAGCCCAAGTGATGAGCGCAACCAAGCTGTGCAACACAAGCAGGCGCTCTGCACATGCAATGATGCAACATACGCTCCAGCAGGCCACCTGCAGGCATCAGCCAACAGCATGCTGCCAATGGCGTGGCCGGCCCTGCCACACCAGCCCTGGCGCCAGCATGATTCGTTGAATGAAGCAGCTGCTGGCTCCTCACCCCTGCCCTGTGGCCAACGTGCTTGAACAGCACCTCCGGTGGTGTGGCATCCTTGCCGGCCTTGCTGCCGCCCGCTGCCGCTGCAGCAGCCGCTGCTGCCCCCGCCCGCTCCAGGCTCCACACCACCACCAGGTGATCCTCACCGCCAGACGCCAGCACACCCTGAGTGAAGCAATAACAGCAGCAGAAGAGCAGGCAGGCAGGGTGGAAGTGGCTGTACATTGCTGCACACAGCTCGTAGAACCAGTACAAGCAGCGCATCGCCTTGAACCATGCCTCGCTTGGCATGCATCGGTTTCGCATTCAACCTTCTGCTGCGCCCCTGACCCACTGCGCGCCGGCCACCAAGCGTGCCACCGCCCGGCACTCACGCGCTCTGTTGGGTGCCACTCCACGCGCATGATGGCCTCGCTGTGGTAGTTGAAGGTGTGCAGGGTGCCGTCCGGTGCGCTGCCATTGGCCGGCAGCTTGCGCCTGTCCCACACCTTGAGCGAGCCGTCAGCAGCTCCTGCAGCGGCACCAGCAGGACGGCGCATGTCAGCTGATGCACACGTAGCCGCATGTATGCATGGCAAAGCCGGCCGCGTGTTCAAGGCCAACCGTACGCCCCCCACAAGTGAGGCTTTGCCGGGCTGTGCACGCCTCATCCCCGACACGCCCCCACATAGCCGGAGAACTTGGCACTCAGTGCAGAAACCGGGACAGGCACCGCTGCAGGGCAAACAGCAAATGCACAGCAGCGCTGGCGCTGACCTGTCACGATGAGGTGCTCCTGCAGCCCGCTCCAGTCCACTGTGTGCACATCGCAGCTGCCGTGCGCCTTGTCGATGGCCTGCACTGGGCTGTTGCTGGCGGCAGCATCCCACAGCAGCACCTGCAGGCGTCCCGGGGTGGTGTGACATGTGGTGCCGTGTGCCCAAGGCATGTGAAGGTAGTGAGGTGTGTTATAGGCGTCAGCAGCCCGCACTAAACAGGTGCAGCGGCATGCGCACAAGCGATGTGCGCGTGTGCAGCGGATCAGCTTTTGTGTGGCCAGCACTGCAATCCAGGCATGGCATGCCCTGTGCTCAGCAATGACGTGACTGGGCAGCGACACCTCAGCACAGCCGGCTGTGGGGAGCGCACCGTCGTCGACGCTGCTGGGAGGCGCAAGGTGCGCACCCACGCAGCCCACCTGTGCGTCATCGCCCACGCTGATCAGGTGGCTGCTGCTGCCCGGCTGGAACACCAGGTCCTCCACAGTCTTCTTGTGGCCACGCAGCTTCTGCCTGCAGCGCAGCCACGTGGTACAGCACATTCCCAAGCAACATGCAGCACGCGTAGCTGTTGGGAGCAGTTGCACCATGCACGTCAAGCACATGCCAACACAATCCAGCGCGTGCTTGACAGCGTGCTCTGGCCTGCGCAGCTGCTGCAGACAGACACATGCCAGGCAGGGCCAGGGAGCACATCTAGCAGCCCCTGCCCAGTGAAGAGACCGCAAAAGCGGCCGCACTGCTGCATGGGCACTACAAGCCCCAAGCATCCACAGCCGACCCAGGCCAGCCCTCCGTGTGCCCAAGGCTGCTGACGCCCACCTGCTGTTCAGCTCTGTGGTGGTCCTGGCGTCGTCCTTGTCGCGCTTCGCCAGCAGCCCGTCCTCCACGTCCCTGAGGTCCCACAGCAGCAGCAGCTTGTCGGTGCCGCCGCTGGCCACCATCGGCGCCGCGTTGCTGGTGGCGAGGGGGAACAGCGCATCCTTCTCGTGCCCTACAAGCTTGGCGTCTGCACTGTTTGTGACCCACTTCTTGGTGTCCTGACAGCACAGGCCAGGAGTGGCGGACGAGCACACCGCAGAAGAGTGCTGAGCAGACACTTACAACGGCCAGTGCTGCCAGCAGGTGCGTGTGTGCTATTGCACAAGAAGCGCGTCACTACATACAATCGCAAGGCGACAGCTTGCACAAAACCGACAGAAATAGCATGAGGGGTGGAGTGCGGCTGTGATGTGCACAAAGGCGCGGGCAGGGTCGCAGGAGTGCCAGCAGCAATGGGTCAGCTGTGAGGACGAAGGCAGCTCGAGCTGCTGACCTTGTCTCGCTGCGCGTTGGGCTGCGTCTGTGTGTTCCACACGTACAGCTCGGGGGCGTCGGTGTGGGTGACGATCACCTCAGGGTGCTGGGGCACCTCGCGGATCTTGTTCACCTGCGGCACGCGCGGCGCGGCGTGGCCCGCAAGGGCCGCCGGTCCAAGGTTGACGCAGCTGCAGCCTGTCGCCAAGCTCTGGGACCGGCGGCGCGCGGCCAAGCTGCTGCAGCTGTGCAAGCATACCACCCAATGCACACGCGGTCCAGGGGCATGGCGCCTGAACTGCACATTCAGAGCTGCAGAAGCAGCTGCCTCGTCACAACACACACAAGGCCTGCGCTCGGCTGGCTGCCCATGCAGTCGTCAGATCCCCCCTGATGCTGCGCCTGCCGCGTCCAAGTGCAGCTGAACCGCGCCGCACCTCTCCCGGGTGCACGATGGTCTTGGCCTCCTTGATGTATGGGCAGCGCGACAGTTCGTTCCAGGTGGCTATGGCCTCAGTGGAGGCGACACGCGGCTGCACAGCAGCACAGCGGCCAGCAGGCGTGCATTGTGTGCGGCACGCAGCAGTCAGCTATCGCCGCGCGACCACGCAAGGGGGGGTGGAGGAAATTGTGCGGCTGCTAGGAGAGGCAGCTGCAGGATATACATTCACACACGAGGCGACCCTGCGTGTTGATGGGATGACACCTTGGCTTCCACCGTGACTGGCGGTGGTGCTGCTGCTGCATGTGGTTGGCTGAGTACAAACAGGCGGGCACACACGACACTGCTGTTGCTGTTGCAGCTGCTGGCAGTGCTGCTGCGGCCTGCTGCGTTTGCTGGGCAGCGAGCTTTGGGAGCCCACTGGACTGCGACTGTCAGCAGCAAGGGCAGCGCACCCACCTTGACCAGGTCAACATCAACCACTAGCAGTTTAGGGGGCTCAACGTCAGCAGGGTTGGTCTGCAGCAGCAACAGCAGCAGCAGCAGCAGCCAGCACGGTCACAGCAATCACTACAATACATGTTTGAGAAGTTGACTTACTACGGCTGCACACAAGCAACAGCAGCAGAAGAGACACATACTGGCGCTTGTGTGCAGCCGCAGAGCATGAACGTACCTGCTGCTTGGGCTGTGCAGCCACTGCTGATGCTGGTCCTGTTGCTGCCAGTGATTCGCCCTGGACTGCCGTAGCACTGATGCGGAGCTAGAAGCACTCAAACGACATTGTTTTGAAGCTGCCCGCACCTGCTCAGAGATGTACATCCTGTACTTGGTCCTGAACGTGTGGTCCTCCAGCCTGGGGCCCCATCTGCATAGGCGCATTGCATGTCATCAAACAACCACACTCTCATGCACTCAAAAGGAACAAGCACGTTCGCTTGTAGTGCAGTTTGCTGTGGGTGAACTATGAAGTGCAGCACAGCCACCGTGCTGCTGCTGCCAGTGTTGCTACACCTGCTGCTGCTGCCCATCCCGCCAGCAAGGTGGTGCTGCCTCAATGCCTGCTGTGCAAGTGCCTACTAGACTGCGTGTTGATGCCTCACCTGCAGGCCTGTGATGGCCAAGTGAGATTGTGGTTTGAAAACCAGTCATAAAGCAGCGGCACTAGCTGTGTCTTCCAAGCCCTGTACTGGTTGTCATCCATGGGCTGGCCCGCGGCCGCCATGGGTGCTAGTTGGTTCCACTGCCAGCAGCTGTACTGCAATTCTACTGCGTGTGGGATGCTGAGCAAGATCGACAAGCTGCTGCTTCCTGGGGTCAGTAGACAGCTCTGTATGCAATACTGTCGGTGCCAATATCGCAATTTACTGTCACACACCTGACATCGACAATGCTCCGCGCAGCTATTGATCCACCAGTACTTCGGTCTGGGGCCCTGGCAGTTGTTGTGCCAGTGACACGGCGTCAGCCAGGGCAAGTTCACTGGTTGCAACCATAATCCATTATAACCGCGATTGCGTCTCTGTTGATCAAAAAACACTCTGCGTGCTTGCTTGTTGTGCACGTTCGTGCAGAGGAACACAGCACAATTCAAATCAACCCCGCTTGCCCCCGTCGCCTTTCATGATGTGATCAGCGTTGTTTCAGTGAATTTTTTAGTCATGTTTGATTTTATTCGCGAGCTCACATCTGTGTTTAAGCGCAAGCACGACGAACCCTGCAAACACAGCAGCAAGCCAGGCAGCAGTCCTGCAAAGCGCCAAAGGCAAGATAATATGCCAAATGACCAATTAAAGATCGTTGGAGTCAACGCAGGGCACACAGAAGCGCCTAAGCAGCAGATACCAGAACCAGCCAGGCAGCAACAGCAGCAGCAACAGCAGCAAGAACAACAGCAACCGCAGATGCAGCAGCTCAAGCCGATGCTGCAGCAGGCGCAGCAGCAGCGGCAGTTCATGCAGCAGCCAAGCCGGAACCTGTCAGGCAGCAGTGGTCGGCAGCGGCCAGTCAATAATCCATTCAGGCAGTTGCAGACAGATGTGCAGCGTGCGTCACGCTCGCCAGCCTTCGCGGGAGACAGCCAGCTGAAGGTGAGCAGCGACACTAGCTTCGCTGGCAGCTGCACAACACCATACTGTGGTGTTGACAGGTTATGAACATTGCCAGGCTTGCTGATGCAATGATATGCTGATGGGTTGAAGCGGCAGAAGCTTCCATGCAGCATGCTGTGCTGCTGTTGTTTCTTGTGCACAGTTCCTTACACAATGTGTAAGGGACGAAGCCCCAATGATATGTACATAGCCAGGAACCATGAAATCCGCATGATATCCTCATGATAGTCAAGAACCATGATATCCTCAGCTACCAATGGTGAGGTTCTTCCAATGATCCCCAGAACCGGATGCCGGACTCATCTGTTTACACCAAGCTCCAAGCTGCTTCACGGCTTTGGCCGTGCACATGCTGCCCTGACAAGGCTGGCTCACTGCCTGTGCTGCTGTGCCGCCTGTGCTGTACCCTTGTCTCCTGCCCTGTGTGATGCGCCGCTGCAGCTTCGTTTCTTTGAAGGAAGTGTGCCCGCTATGCGACCGACAGTTGGCCCCAGCAGTACGCCCTTGTTAGGCTACGCTTCGGCCGGCACGCCACATGCAGGGCTGCGCAGCGCACCTCGCATGCCTGGTGTACCTGGCTTGGGCCAGCAGCAGCAGCAGCAGCAGTGGCAGCGGCGCGGAGCAGCAGCAGCTGGAGTTGGGCTGCCAGCCACGCCAGTGGCTGCAGCCAGCCCTGACCCTATCAAGCAGCGCTTGAGTTTTGAGTTGCAGGAAGCAGCCACTGCTGAGGCAGCAGCACAAGCAGCAGCTCGCGCACCACAAGCTGCAGGAGCAGCAGCAGCAGCAGCAAGGGCCGGTACTGGTGCAGGTGCAGGCCCCTCACACAACGGTCTTGAGGCAGCAGCAGCACCACCAGCTGCACTAGCAGCAAGCCGCATGCCTGCTGCTAACGGCATTTTCGTGCAGGCATTGCGGCAAGAAGCTGCTCCAATGGGTGTAGATGTGCCAGGCCCTGCAGGCGGCAGCAGCAGCAGCAGACAGGCCTGGACTGCGGGCCAGCAGCTGCTTGCTAACCCAGGTGCAGCAGCAGCAGGGGCTAGCGCTCTGACTCCAGGCATGCTGTTTGCTGGGTTGCCTGCGCTGCTTGAGCCTGCTGATGCAAGGCTGGAGCAGGAGATTGCTGCGAGGCAGCGCAAGCTGCAGCAACTGGAGCGGCGTGATAAGGTTCGGTCGGAGGCTGCCTGCAGGGCAGCAGGCAACAGCAGTGGCAGGCAACCATTGGCACGGTGCAGCAGCAGCCTGTCTTGCGCAGCTTACTGTCTGCCCAGGCAGTCTTTCATGTGATGTGCAGCTATCAGGTTGCTTCTGCAGACGCACTCAACCGCCTGAACATTTGCCTTGTCAACCCACCAACTTTGCATTTTTGGCCACCAGTGCTGTGCCTTGCATCCAACCCCTAATCGCAGTCCTGGTGCTGTGGCCGCGTTGCTGCCGTCAACTGCTCCCTTGCAGGACTTCTTTGATGTGGATGTGCAGAGGCTGCAGCACAGCAGCCGCAAGGTGCTGGAGCTGTCGCCAGAGTACCAGGCCAACCCAGCCAGCAGGGCACAGCTGCAGGAGATGAAGCAGGTGGCAGCACACAAGCAACTGCAGCGGCTGGAGCACGAGCAGGAGCTGCTACAGCGCCGCACGGCAGCTAGCCCTGCCGCTGCACGCGCGGCTGCAGCAGCGGAAGCAGCAGCTCCTGCTGCAATTGAGAGGCAGCTGCAGCAGCAGGCGGCAGCACGGCTGGCAGCAGCAGGCACTGCTGCTCGACAGGTCTCTGGACAGCAGCAGCGGCAGCAGCAGCAGCAACAGCAGCAGGAAGAGAGTGATGATGTCATCTGCTTGTCATCAGGGGATGAGGATGACGAGCAGCAGCAGCAGCAGCAGCACATAGCAGATCCATTGGAAGATTACAATGAAGAGGAGGGCAGCGGTTACGAAGATGACGATGATGAAGAAGAGCGGTCAGATGAAGAGGAGGAAGAGGATGTTGATGCTGCTGCTGCTGCTGTGGATCGGCTGCGCCTCGACAGGTGGCTAGGTGAGGCGCAAGCGTGGCAGGTGGCCTTTTCAATGTGTGTTGGTTGCCAATCACAGGGTGCCCCGCCGGTGCTCAAGCCACCTGCAACCTTTGTGCTTGCCAGCGCGTTGCAGCGACGTGCATAGCTGGTTTCCGCGGTCATGCATGGTTGTCTATGGTGCTCTCTTCAGTTGCAGGGCTGCCCTGCTGTGCTTGCTTGCAGGGCGGCGTTCAAACTGGACCCCCACGCAGCAGCAGCTGCAGCGCTATGAAATAGCAGTGGTGAGCGCCAACCGTGGCACGACTGCCTTGCAGGCAGTGCTGGCTGGATGTTCTTTCTGCATGTTCAAATGCTCAGACTGCAGCACAGGCTGTGCTTCGTGTCTGACCAGCAAGTTGCAGGCGCCATCAGCTGTGTGCAAACATGCTGCTGGTCAAAAGTCACCATGAGGTGGGAAGTGGGCGCCTGACGTCAACCATGCGTCCGTGGCGGTGTGGTTGTGTGCGCTGTGTGCGCTGTTGCTGCAGGGGCCGGGGCCAGCCGGCGAGCACGTTTTGTGTGGGGTGTGTGCTGACTGGCGGTGTGGCTGTGTGCGCCGTTGCTGCAGGGGCCGGGGCCAGCCGGCGAGCTGCTGGCCCGCCACCAGCGCGCAAGCATTGACCTGCGGCGCGAGCACATGCTGTGCCTGCAGGAGAAAGAGTGGCTGAATGACGAAGTCATCAACATGTACGTTGCGATGCTGCAGGTGAGAGCTGGCTGCTGGTTTGTGTACACAGCCACCCTGGAGGCGCCGGCTGCATGCGCAACGGGTTCACAACAGTTGTGAATTGGATTTTGCAACCTTAGTGAAGTAATCAAGTAACTTGGCAGGTTGGGGTGTGCGGCATGGGTTGCCGGTCAATGATTTCTGAGGAGTTGTGCTGTATTTGTAGCATGAGCATGACGCCAACAACAACGAGATGGACCTGCTGCAATTGCGGTGGCCGCTACACATAACATTCATGTGCTGAACTGTTTTACACGGCTGCCTGGGCCTGCGCCCCCATCCCCTGCAGGATCGCGACACTGCGCTGCGCCAGCTGCCGGGCCAGTCGTACCCTCGCTGCCACTTCTTCAACACTTTCTTCCTCAACAAGCTCTACAAGGACGAGAGGCGCTACAACTACAAAAACGTGAGCGCTGCCGAGCCAACTGCCTGGACAAGCAGGGGCAGTTGCTCCCACCCGTGTTTGGCGGCAGAACGATGACTCTGCTGCAGATGATTATCATGCTGATGTAGTGTGGCTGGTGTGTGTTGTTTGGCAGGACGCGTCCACCTGCTCATATACCTGTTGCCGAGGTGGCTCGCTCTGTTGCTGTTGCCAGGGTCGTGTTGTTCATGCGCCTGATTGTGTCTGCTGCCCTGCTCAGGTACGGCGGTGGACGCTGCCAAAGCGCCTGGAGCTTGCAGGGCAGGCCAGCAGCAGTGTGCTAGAGTGAGCAGCAGTATGGGCAGTGCTCTGAGCAGGCTGCTGAAGGGCATTGCAACATGCCCTGCATGGGCACCAAGTGTGGATAATGCATGCATCATCGATGCATGCAATTTGCCTGTGCAGGTCTTCTGGGCACTGATAAGGATGGCAGAGATTGTCTTCCTGGATGGCCTTGTCGCAAGCAGCGGCGCACATGTGTCACAACCCTGCTGTGCTGCGCTGATGCGCTGTTGGATTGCACTGTAACTGTGGCTGCAACCACACCTTCAGACGCCCGCAGTGCAGCTAGTAGACTCATCAGTTGCTGGTCGTGTTTGCGCCGCAGCCTGGACCGCATCATCGTGCCTGTGCACGAGGCGTGCATTGGACCGCCATCATGGCTGACCTGGCCAACAAGTGAGCAGGGGATGCGCACAGGCCACGCTGCGGTGTCTTGATTGTGGTGTGCCGTATCCATTGGTGATGGTGTGTGCCATGCTAGGAGCATGCTTGTCAGGTCAAACCAGCTCGAACCATCCACTTGCATCTTATCTCTCCATGTGTTTCTGCGCAACACCCATCAAATATTGCATGGCTGGTACCGCCATCTTCGGTGGCTGCTTCGCTTTGGCTGGCGCGCCACGGCAGCGTCTGCCCCTCCTGCTGCTGCCCTGCAGGCGCATCGTGTTCTTTGACAGCCTGGGCGGGTACAACCCCTGGGCCATCGACTCTATCAAGAGCTGGTTGGCAGATGAGGCCAAGGTGTGTGCAGTCATGCGTGGTCATGCGTGACAGTGCATTTTGTGTTAATAACGTGTAGATCGAGACAAGCGAGCTTTCAGTGTATCATGGCTTGTAACACAATTCACATGCCCTGATGCGAGCAAGGCACCTGACACCTCGCCAGCAGCCACCCCCGTGTGCCCTGCACGGCCGCTTGCAGTATAGCAGTGGTGCTGCAGCGTGTAGCGTGGCCATTCCTGGTGGAGCCTCGAGAGCTGAGCTGTGTCTGCACGTGTGTCTGCTTGCAGGACAAGCGCCAGGAGGCCTGGGACACTGCCTCCTGGGACGTGCTGTGCCCGGAGGACATACCGCGCCAGAGCAACGGCTGCGACTGCGGCGTGTTCTCGCTGCTCTTCTGCAACCGGCTGGGGCTGGGCCAGCCTTTCGACTTTGCGCAGGTGCGACGCTGGCATTGGCGTGTGTGCATCTATCTGTGCGTGGCTGGGGTTGACTGTGGTACACATCATCAGATGGCGCTTTGGCGAAGGGAGCAGTGGAGTGCCTGGGTGGAGCGTTGTTGATGGGGTCGGAGCAACCTTGCATTGAATTACGCATTTGGAGAACAAGAGGGATAATGAACCTGCAGTAACATATTTCTCTGCCTTTGCTGTGTTGCACTGTGTCAGTTGCCTGTACCACACGAGAGTGCACAGTCTGTCCTGCAGACCTTGTATTGCATTGCATGCCGCTGTCCTTGACAGCGTGCCAACCAGGCCATCCTGTCGATGTTGCCTGCCAACGTAGACAAAGCATCCAAGTTGTGTAGCATACTGACATCGGTGTGTGTAACATGTGCCATCACTGTTACTGCCACGCAGGCGGACCTGCTGGTCAATGCACGCGTGCGCGTTGCCTGCGAGCTCATGGATGGCAGCCTGGCATTGCCAGGGCAGGGCAGCTAGCATAGCGACGGGGGTGCCACCCCTACCAGTGGTAGTGCCTGTGCCGCGTTGCAGCAATTGCTCAGTGAGTGCTCAGTGAGTGCTTACCTGAGTATACTTGCGCTGGTGCTTGACGAGGTGCTGCATTTGTATGGCACTTACTCTTATTTATTTTTTCCTTTCAGAGTACCAGTAGACGCATACAGTGCAGGCAAGCTATTAGGCCTGCTCTGCCTGCAAAGCACCCTGTGCCTGAGCAGCTTGTCACTATTAGACATTGGTACTCGAGTTCAATAGTGGCTGACCGTGACTGTCTGAGAGAACTGATGGGATCATGTATCATGCTGATCAGCCAAATCCTGGGTGCCAAAATCTGCACCCTGGTCACGAGTAAAGGACACGGCACTAGCGGTTCTTGTGGACACATTTCTGCTTGTTGCAGTTGTCGTCAAGATGCTGCTTGGCTGCATGGGTTGTGTTGACTTGCTGCAGAAATGCCACTGTTGTCAGGCGACCTCAAACACACCATGCAGGCGATAGGGTGAACACCGGCAGCAGTAGCATGCAGGTGGCCTACACAGTGTGAGACAATGATGTAACACAGCAGCCGGTACCATTCAGACGGGTTGAGCAAGAGATGCTGCACGTAAATGAGCACCTCATGCATGCAGCTGCTGTCAGCTGACCACGGGGTCAACATTGTTGAGTTCAGCTGTGCTGCAAGGCGCACCTAGCAATTGGGCCTGAGCTTTGCTCCATAATTTGCAGACTAACCTGTCCACTTACCGCTGACCAGCAGTATCAAAGATAACTCTAACCGCCCATATCGCAGCAGCAGCAGCAGCCTGGTTACCCAGGCCCCACCAACGTTGGTGGGCAGGTCAGCCAAAGGAGCAGCAGCAGCAGATGGTGACACGGCTAACTGCAGCGCACAAGGATGCATTGGCATTAAGTTACTGTCTAGCAATATATGTAATGAGGTTAGACACACGTGCAAGATATATGTGTGACCAGCTTGAGAACCACAAGTGTGTCAGGCAGGTGCGCGGTGACAACTGTCTGGTGTTATGGTGCAGTCCGAATAAACTTTACTGGTACGTGACGGGTCTGTAACACTATTGTTGAAGTTGATGTGCAGCTTGTAGTGGAAACACCTTGCAAACGAACAAGTCGTATTCAGCAGTGCTGAGCGCCTTTACGTGTACGGTTCGGCTCTTTGACACACCTGCAAGCCAACCGATTTGCACGATATGGATGTAAGCACCAAAATCAGCAGATCTCGCGGCTACAGGCAGCTGCGTGGCAGGGGACTTGGCAGCCAAACAGCATCAACACACCACCACACAAGCTCCCGGCCCCCCTCAATGCACACAGTCCGGCAGCAGACATGCAGAGTGGATGCTGCAGACGTAGCTGCTACCGACTCGCTAGATGCATCAACAGCAGGCTGCAGCCGTACAGCAAAGCAGAGTGTGCACACCAGCAGCAGCAGGGCCTGGCCAGCACAACAGCAGCTTGCGCTGCTTGACAAGCGCTCGCTGCTGCTGGGGCTGGCTGCAAGCATAGGACTGGCCGTACTGCCGCAGGGTGCTGCAGTTGCTGCTGCAGGTGAGCACACCATTGACATGCAGCGGTGCCACAAGCAGCAGCTTGTGCGACGAGCAAAGCCAATGCGCTGCAGCTTCCCGGGCATATGCCCTGCATTCAAGCACAGCTGGCCTGGTTTACTGCAACGTTTTGTTGCTGAATGCATATGTTTGGCATGCATGAAGTTGGCAGCAGACTACCTCATAGCAGGATGTATGCTGTGGCAGGTGATGCGCAACGCTTGCACACGTGCACCTGTGCAGAGCATGCACAGAACACTGGCAGCGGCACGCACAGGCCACGACATAGCAGCTGCGCGCACCAGCCCTTGCAGGCCATCTAATTGAACGCTCGCTGTTCTGTCTCGCTCTGCAGACCTGGTGCCTGCCATCCTGCAGCTCGACAAAGCGCCAGACCAGTCGCTGTACAACCCAGCCGTGAGTTGACTTGGTGGGCGCTTTGCTGTGCATTCGCAGCTGCAGCTGTCGTCAGACACAATAGTAACATGTGCTTTTGGTGTATGGTCGTCGCTGGTGCTGGGTACTTGGTTACATGCATAGCTGGCTGAGACATTCCAGGGATGTCGGTCGGTTGGTTGGTTGTGCGGAGGCACATGCATGCAAGAAGCTCAATGTCTCTTTGCGCACATGTTCTGCCAGCTGCAGATGCCCATGGTGTTGTGCCTCAGGCGGGACAGGGTGCTCTGTTGCTGGCTGCTGGTTACTCGGCACCATGACAACCGCCACCGTAGCCTTATCACAACAGTTCTTGCTCATGCTTGCTGTTGCTGTGCTGTGGATGTGTTGCCTGCAGGACAAGGACCTGCGGGAGGCTGCTGCGCTGCTGCAGCAGGCGCTGAACGCAGAGACGGTGCAGCAGGAGGAGGCGCTGTGGACACAGGTCAGTTGGCTGCCTAGGTGCAGCAGCAGCGACGGAGGGGCAGCACAGCACATTGTCAGCAGCAGGGGTGTGGGAGCAGATGGAGCTGGCAAGAGCAGCAGCAGCAGCAGCTTTGGCAGCAGCAACAGTCGCAGCAGCAAAAATGGCAGCAGCAGTAAGCCAGTGTCACCCTGACGATGCGTCGTGACATCAACAGCAGCCGCAGTTCACAGATCAGCAGGTGCTACAACAGCAATGAGTAAGAGCAATCGGTCTGATGGACACATGCACCAAGCAGTGTGTTCACTGCAACGCTGCTGCTCTGGACACTGCTGCTTTAGTAGCTGACGAAACATGCCTGCTCAGCAGAGCGGCACCTGCTCTGTCTTTCGAACGCATTGCTGTTCTGGCTGCTGCTGCTGCTGCTGCCGCCGCTGCCGGCAGGTGATTGACAAGTACAGCCGCACCAATGCCATCTGGATGCCGGACGTGGTGGGCCGCGCATATGGCAACAGAGGCAACGCCCGCTCACGGCAGGTGAGGGCAGGACAGGGGAGGGCAGGGGAGGGGGTAGCAGCGCAGCAGCCACGGCTTGTGCTGAGTCACCACTGCGCCGTGCACCGCAGCTCGTCTGTGCTGCATTGGCTCAAGCGGGCCAGGCGCCACACATGACCCTCGCTGCTACTCCACCTGGTGCTGCCTGGTGGGCCGCTGCTGCTGCTGCCGTCAGGGCAAGCTGGCTCCCGCGCTGTCCGACTTCAACGCGGCCATCCAGCTGTGCCCCTGGTCGGTGGACCCCGTCATCAACAGGGGCGTGGTGCTGGAGGCACTCGGCAGGTGAGGCAGGGGACGGCGGCGGTGCTGCTGGCCGACACGTTGCAGTGAAACGCATCTGGGCGAGGACGTGGCAGTGCAGTGTGGTGCTGGGCGCCGGCCTGGTGCGGGCATGCATGTTGGGCGAGTGCCCACTGTGGTATGGTTTGCCGCCCAGCCGCTGCGGTTGTGGCGGAGGCACTGCCCAGGTCTTTAGGCTGCGTGACTGCACAGCTTTGTATCTAGCGTCCACGACAGGCGGGCCTGGTGGTGGTTGCGTCAAGTGCCGGCTGTGTCCAGGGCGCTGGGCCGTGCCGTGCCGCTTGCTGCGCAGGTGGGACGAGGCAGCTGCCGACTACCGGGCGGTGCTGGCGGTCGCACCAGGCGATCCCAGCGCATGGAACAACCTGGGCAACACAAACATGGGTGAGCAGGGGCAGGCAGCGCAGCATCTCTGGCAGTGCAAGCCTGGTCTGGTGGTTGCAGGTGCTGCCCTCTGCACGCCTGCCGGTGCCGTGCAGGCTGCGCAAAGTAGTAGCATAGTTGTGCATTACGATTGCAGGCAACCAGCTATGCTCAGCAGAAGGAGAGGTGCAGGTGCCGTCACACCCGCCATGTGCAGTCGCAGCTGTTTGTCCTTGAGCTGCTGTGTAGCAGAGCAGGGCAAGTTGACGCTGTGACACCCTTTGAAACCCTTGCCAGCAGGCGCATGCCCATCTGCGTAAGGCTGCACTGTGCATGCTCATCTGTGTGCATGCAGGCTTGCAGAATTGGGCAGAGGCTGAGCGCTGCTTTGGCAAGGCTGCTGCGCTGGCCCCTTCCTTCAGCTTCGCTGCTGCCAATCACACGCTGGCACTGTACCAGCTGGGCAGGACGGAGCAGGCCATCAGGTGAGGCAGGATTGGCACATGCACACCGCGACACAGCGGTGGGCATTCAAGGCAGCAGCAGCAGCTGCTGCATGGCATGTTTGGGCTGGCTTTCGAGCACATGCTGGCCACCTGCCTGGGCAGGATGGCTAGGTGCGTCACTAGCGGAGCAGCAGCAGCAGCAGCAGCAGCAGCAGCAGCAGCAGCAGCAGCAGCAGCAGCATGGCATGTTTGGGCTGGCTGTCGAGCACATGCTGGCCACCTGCCAGCTGGGCAGGATGGCTAGGTGCGTCACTAGCCGAGCAGCAGCAGCAGCAGCAGCAGCAGCAGCAGCAGCAGCAGCAGCAGCAGCAGCAGGAGCAGGTGCTCTGCAAGCAAGCAAAGGCTTATGACTGGCATCTGCGGTCAAACCTGCACAAGCTCTGTAATGTTCCAGCAGGAGCAGGCACAGCAGCGGTGGACGGTTGATTGGGGAGGAATGGTGTTCTGGCAGCTGTGCAGTGCGCTGGCTGCAACACACGCCTCTGCATTGCTGCCCTCCACTCTTGGCTGCGCTCTGCAGGGAGATGCGCACCCTGCTGCGGCGCTACCCTGACTTCCCGGACATGCGTGCAGCGCTGGCGGCTGCGCAGTGGGCTGCTGGCAGGGAGGGAGATGCAGAGACAAACTGGGAACGTGTGGAGGACCCTCGGTAGGTGACCTGGCGCCACCCACTGCGCATGTGCCCCTGCAAGACGAGCCTTGCCGTTGCAAGCAGGCTGTGTAGCAGCACACGCCGCAGCAGATGGGCAGAATATGGCTGCAGCATCAGCTGTTGCAAGCGCATCACCCATCCAGTAGGCATCATGATGGTGATGGCGACAGCAAGCAATTCACACACATTTGCTGTGTTGCACGCGATGCACGTGATGCCATGCCTGCTGTAGGTACCGTGATGTGAACTGGCTGCGCAAGGAGCGGCGATGGCCGCCAGCGCTCAGTGACAGCCTGCAGGCGCTGCTACAGCTCAAGTCAGTGTAGGCAGCAGAGGTACAGGCATCTGGAGCGGCACTGCTGGTGTGCAGCTGAACTCACACGCGGGCAGTTGCCAGCACAGCCTGCAGACGCGGTTGATGTTGAGGTGGTTCCAAGCAGCTCTTGGTGGTGTGAGCAAACGGGGTGTAGCTGGGGCCTTGTATGCCGGGTGTTCCGGGCAGGCAGGCGGGCAGCACTCAGCAACAGGCTAAGGAGCTTTGGTGTAGGTCAGCGTAATCAGCAGATGTCTCTGTAAGCGTGGTGCAGCACAGGGACAGCTGGCGCATTGTGTGGTGCAGCAGATTGATGCATCGAACGCCAGAATTGGACACCAGCCAGGGTTGGCTGCTGCAATTCAAAACCTGAACTGAAACTTGACAGAGGTCCTGTGTTAAACAGTGAGGTGGCAGCGGGTGGTCAGCCATATTTTTGGTGTTGGCTGCCGGCGCTTGTGACTTTGTTTAGGCGCGGCTGCAGTAGTCGGTGTGAGCAGTATTTTAGTGCAGCACAGTGTATGGTTGATATTCACTGGGCATTACAGACAGGCGTCATGGTTGTTGTGCACGTTGGTTTGGCACAAACGGTGTGCCTTCTAGCTGCGGCTTAGGTGCTTTCCCAAATTGGGAGAGTCAGTGCATGTAATAACTCAGTGAAACGTGGTCTAACCATTTGGTTCTGCTCTAGATTTGCAGCTGACAGGCAAGGAACCCCAGTATTCGGATACTCCAAGTGTTGGGCAACTGTGGCTGTCCCAAGTTGGGGTCCCATTTCAGTGTTCCTGAAAAGCCAGCTTGCATGCAGCAGTGGGTTGCCCAAAGTTGGGGGGTTGCCAGCAACAAGCATTGGATGCTTTCTATAGATGTGAAGAAGCAGCAGCACTCTAGCATAAAAAGGCAAGCAAGCATGCAGTGTCACCCAACACCTGCATGCGAGGCTGCTCATGTAAGCAAAGCTGGCTCCACCCACTGTACTGCAAAATGTAAGCTATATACGTCTTGGCAACAGGATGCTGGGTTAGATTGCTGCTGCATTCTACAGTCTGAACCATTGCAAGTCATTCGAAATCAAATGACCTTTCCCTGGGTTAACAATTAGTCAGACAGACATAACTTCATCATCATCATATTACCCATTCAAACCATTGCATCAACGCCATCGGCCCCGCGTCCCAAACATAACTTGTTGTGTTTAATAAACCACCGTGTTGCTTGGCAGGCCTTGCAGGTCAAGCACCAGAACCGGCACAGGTCAGCACAGACTTGAGATCTATGACTGGTCTGCAATCAGTTTTTAATCTGAAATTTTTTTGGTTCCTCAGACAGCATGCCGCCACCAGCAGCAGCGGCAGTGCTACGAGTGCTGGCAGCTGGTCTAGCAGCCCATCGTCAGCCACCAACTATTTGGAATGGGTTGGTGTGGGCCCTTCTCAGAAGTTGCTAGGTTGCAGTGCTGCTGCTGCCCCTAAGTGAGAGGACACGGGACTAGCATGCAGTAAACTAAGTAGTATGGCCGCACCCGGCGCGACAAGTTGTCAGTTGTAGGTTGTCAAGAAGGAGAAGCCAAATACCAAATACCAAATGCCAAAGTAGGGCCACAGGCCCACCCACTAAGGAGGCAAACAAGGCTCATGGGGTCCCACAACAGCCAAGGAGTACCAATCCAACCAACTTATCCGAGGCCTCAACAAGTTCTGAGGATTCTGTCTCTGAGGCACTAGTGTCACTTGGGAGCACAGCAAGCGCCATAGCCGGATCAATTCTAACAAGGAGACAATAGTAGATAAAAGCAGCAACACTACTCTGCCTCTGCTGCATAAAGTCAGCCAAACACCATCCAAGAGGGCTCACAGCTGGGCTCTGCCACCCTCCAAAATCAACAAACAGCCGCCAGAAGCGATCGCGAACAACCTGATATGCGTCACACTCAAACACAAAGTAAAACTCATCCTCAACTTGGCCAGCACCGCACCGAGAGCACAGTCGCTGTGGCCTGGGCAGCATAGAGTTATCAGCCCTCTCCCACCGACCAGTAGCCACACGCAAGTCATGCGCACCCAGACGAAAACGCATCAAAGATGACAGGTGCATCTTGTTTAAGCCAGCTGTGTTGTGCACATAATCTGGGCACCAACTCAATGGTTTCGTCACATCAAGCTCATCAAAAGGGGAGCATGCAAACCAGTTCTCATAGGTAGAGTGCATGACAGTAATAGACCCAGCTACTCTGGGGTTGGCTGGCAAGTCCTGCCACTGCTGGTACAACCATGCTTGGAAGGCACTCTGTACTTTGCTCAAATCAAAGGCATCAAGGCAAGCACTCTCGTGCATCAGCAAAAGGCAAGCAAGCAGCGCTACCCTACCCCACGTAGCCTACTTTGGTAATTCGGTAATTCGGTAATTACCGAATTACCAAAGTAGGGCCACTGGCCCACCCGCAAATTGGGGCGCGGGGCCGATGGCGCTGATGCTATGGCTTGAATGGGTAATATGATAATGATGATGATGATGGCCCACCCGCAAAGGAGCCAAACAAGGCTCAAGGGGTCCACAAAACTCAAATGAAGACCATCAACCGGAAGAAACCGCAACCTCGACAAGCTCAGAGAGCTCAGAACTCAGAGAATCAGTAACTTCAGAAGCACTACTAGTAATGCCATCACTGGGAAGCAACAAATGTGCCAACTCTGGATTGCTACGTAATCTGGATCGCTACGTAATTAAAACAGCAAATTCGTTATATATTGTACTGCTGTGGTACAGACAGGATGGCACCCTTGTGTAGTGCCGTACATTTCCAAGTGTCAGGCCAGGTGACAGGTTGTCGTTGTTGAACATCATCTTTAGATGTACATAACGTTTATTCTTTTGGATTGTATCCTGTTGATAAAAATATTACTAAAATTCAAGAAATATACTGCACTCTTGCTTCCAAGGCATGAGGAGACATTCCATTTGCATTTCATTCCCTCACGTAGTGTAACTGGGTGTATTTCCGAATTACCGAATTACCAAAGTAAGGCCACTGGCCCACCCGCAAAGGAGCCAAACAAGGCTCATGGGGTCCACAAAACTCAAAAGAAGACCATCAACCGAAAGAAGCCGCAACCTTAACAAGCTCAGAGAGCTGAGAACTCAGAAAGGAGCCAAACAAGGCTCATGGGGTCCAAAATGTCTCTCCACAACCTAAGGGGGGAAAGGGAGGCAGAGCATGCACACACAAGCAGCCAACATACAATAAATCCATATATCTAGCGGTAAATCCATGCGAAAGGGCACAATGTCTGGTAGCAGATATCTGGTAGCAGCAGAGGTGGCACGGTGAACCACGCAACAAACCTGGATGGGGGTTGTGGCCCTCCTCTGTGGGGGCAGCATACTCCTCAAACAACAGCACAACCGAGAAACAAAAATGGATGTCAGCATGGCTCAGGTGGCATCAAAATGCAACATTATGCGCAAATTCCAAAAGGTCCATAGGCAACCTTGTCTCAGGTGGCAAACTGGTGAAAGCTCAAAGAACTCAAACGCTGACAAACGCAGCACTACAAGCACAAAGGCAAGATGATTGTTGTGACAACGATGCTAAGACATCACATAAACGTAACACTCGCCAGGGCAGCAACAAGCGTCGGTGCACTACTGCAGACAGACTATATGCCTTGATACACATACATGTGCTCAGATCAACCCCAATCCAGGCATGCTGCGTAGGTGCACCCATGCAGCTGTACCTGCCCAACATAACGGCTGCACATGCAGTGTTCAGCAGTCGAGCATCACAACCCAGGTCTGCAATCCAAAAAGCAGCATGTAAAAGGGATGGCGTCCCCGCTACCAGCAGCGTGCATGCGGGTGCAACATGACTCAGCCACATCAAATCACACGACAATCTTCAAAGAAAGTGTACTGTTGCACTTTTGAAGCCATTGCTTGCCTCGCCGTTGCCCTTGCTGCTGCCGCTGCTACTATTGCTCCCACTGCTGCTGCTGCCGCTGCTAACAGTGCCGCATGGTGACCCTGCTGCAACTTGCATCAACCAAAACGTGGTGTGATATCCTCTGAAGTCCGGCAAGGGGCTAGCAGGGCAAGCCTACTGCCATCTCCAACATGTCTGAGCGCAGCTTTTCTTGTCAAGCTGCTGTGGCCACAGCATGGTGGGCGGCGTCCAGCCCGCCAGCCTGTGTAGCTGCACCGCCTGCATTGGGTGCTGATAAACACTCTGACTCCAGATGCGGCGAAAGCAGCGGTGAGGAGCGCGTTGCAGGGCAGCAGCGGGCTTCGGCGGCTTCCATCTACTTTATCTCTGTCTGCTGGCCCCTGCACGCTGGAAATCAGCTATGAATTAGCATTAGAAGCTACTGTGTGCGCTGCAGCTGCCAACCAAGCCCCTCCACCAAACGCACGCTGGCGCCCAACGAGCGCCTCGCGGCAATCGTTGCTACTGTGCAATTACATGGCTGAATTACAAAGGCACCAACTTTCTCAAAAGAAGCGTATTTCACCTTGTCACTTGGTAACATCACACTATTTCAGACTCGCTTTCCTTTCCCAACATCATGTTGTGCTCATAAGTTACACTGGCAACCGCACTTGCGTCCCTCTTCACAAGACTTGGCCAATATTGTACCTCACTTTGTCAAAATCATTGGCTGTTGTCTATTGCAACAACCGCCATAGTGAATCACTACATCATTCCACATGTTAGTCTCACGACTATGTGCCACACCTGCATTCCTGGTTGTGAAAGGCCACACTTTGGCCATGCAACAGACCCACCAGGCTGCCACTGCACCCAGGTTACAGACAATACTCAATACATCCTGATTGAAAATTATGAACCAGCACATGCCCAGAACTCATGCAAAACAGGGCTTAGACAGGGTGATTGTACTGTTTTCTCCTCATCACCACTGCACTGCCGCACATAAAGTTATACAAGACTGCCCAGCTGCACCTGTACCAGCACGATTGCACATGTGTGCCAATGCACACCACCAGCATGATACAACCACCATCTCTATAAATGGCACAATTGATTACTCATAACCCAATTGCAGCTCATACCAGCCTAATGCAAGGACTCCACAGGCAGTTGCCCCTGGACGCCGCAGGCACAGCAGAACCAATACATCCCATTCACTCAGGAGACAAAACAGCACCTGCTCACTTGCGCTCTGCATATCATGCTGCTGCACATCAAGATTTTCATCTTCCTCTCTGAGCTGCATACGTTGAAAGGAGCATGCCGACAAGGTACAAAACCCAGCTGCTATCCAACCAGCAGCAGCTGCAACCCTCTCATTCCTCCACTCTGTGAACAGCCATACAAGTTACCAGCGCATGTTCCCACCAACAGTTTAGTTCTTCAGCTCCTCCAGCACCAGGGAGGGCACTGGGGTCACCGGCAGGTTGAGGTCCTTCTCCACATCGTCCAGCTCCAGGATAGCCTCCTTCTCAATGCCCAGGGCCAGGTGCTTGAAGATCTCCTGGTGGCTGACAAGCTCCTCGACAGTGAAAGCGGCGATGGCAATCATGGCCAGTCGGCCATTGTTGAGCTCCTTGGTCTGCATCTCCTTCCAGGCGGCGGGGTCGTCCTTGGGGCCCAGGTTGAGGGGGTCAAAGCTGCAACAAAAACAAGCAAACAGGCAGGAGCAAATTAGGTCCGTGATCCTGTGTACCAACTTATTGGTGCAAGTAAAAGCATTTCCTTGCCTGCTCCCTCTTGCTTCCAAACAGCACACATAAGCGCTGGATGCCAACTTTACCCCCATAAAGCGCATTAACAGTATACAGCAGCCAGCCAGTTCCGCATATCACGCGGCAGGCAGCAGTCACCCCAGCCCTCTCCACACCCCAACAACGGAGCAGTAACAGCAGGCACGGCAAAGCAGCAGCAGCAGCAGCAGCCCACTCACCCCAGGTTGCCCAGCTCGTACTCATCGGCACCCTTCAGGCTGTTGAAGCCGTTGCCAACGGGGGTGGCCCAGCCCAGAGCCACGCGGTAGCTCTCAGCCAGGCCAATGGCCAGCAGCAGGGGCTCCCAGAACACGGCACCACGCGCCTCCACCTGCTGGAACTGGTAGATTGCGGGGCCAGTGATGTGACCGTCGGCGTTCAGGAAGGCAGGAATGTCCTCCAGCTGCTCCTGAACAATGAAGCCGAGTGCGGCCAGCATGGCGACACGCCCGTGCACAATCTCAGACTCGCGCCACCTGCATAAGGGGGAGGGGAAAGGTGTGGGGCAGCAGCAGCAGCAGGGGCGGGCAGGATTGGTTGCGGGTGCAAGTAACAGTAGATGCTCCCACACCATGCCAAGCTTGAAGGATATGCTCTGCAACAGTGTTGCTCTGCTTCAGCAGGTGGGATGCAGCATGCCTGTCAATACATGGCAGCATGCCTGTCAATACATGGCAGCATGCCTGTCAATACATGGCAGCATGCCTGTCAATACATGGCAGGCATGTCAGCTCTGGATGCAATACCACCTAATCACGCCACAGCCTGGATACCAGTCTTGTGCAGCACATTTCCAGCACACTAGAGGCTAGGCCCAAGCTCACCTGCGGATCTCGCTGACCTTGGCCTGCGATGCAAAGCCTGCTGGGTCGAACATGTCTGGGAATCTGCAGCAGCACAGGAACAACCAGCATCAGCCCCGTCAGCCAAATGCGGAAGGATACTTTGTTGGCTGCACTAGGCCCCGCATGCTGCGCACACCGGTGCAGGTGCCCTTCGCCGATGCGGCTTCACCAACTGCCATGGTCCTCGTGACGATGCGAAGGCATAAAGACGTTGGAAGGCTGCCCAGATTGACGCTACATCAACTATGATGAAGTGTGGAACTGTTCTAGAATATGTCTACTGTCTACTGTAGCAAGCCAGGCTACTCACGGTTGGCTGATGCCAGGCAGGGTCTTGGCGTCTGCACATGAAAAGGCAAGAAGGGGCGCGAAAGTGTGAGCCAGGTGCTAGGGCATGATATACAGGAGGCACCCACGTGGAACCAATACAACGGAGTGTTCCCGAGTCACCAACACCCCCGCTGAGCAGCAGCGGTGCTAGCAATCCGTCTGATTCTTTTACGTGATGCACGCTGCATCTATCACTAACCCTGCTGAAAGATTGGGGGAGCACAGCTGGGCGTTGCCAGGCGACTCACAGTCGTAACCGGACATGCCCTCGGTAGCGGTGGCGGTCTCAGGGGCAGCTGCCTTTGCGGCCACGCTGGGACGCACAGGGGCTGCGCTGCGGCCAGCGAAGGCCTTAGTGGCGCTCTTGCTCAGGACGGTCTGCATCGTGACGGTGTGTTGGGATGAAGCTGACTGCAGAAGAGAGTGTCCTGGTATTGTGCACGTGATCGTGTTTAAGTTCAGTACCAATGTGGTTGACAGGCTCTAAATAGCACCACGGGACTCACCCCGAGCCTACCATGTCATTTTCTCCTGGCCACGAATTCAGTTAGCCCCTCCAAGCACCACCACAATGCATCCTCCAACGTCTCAAACATGATCAAGCAGCTGTATTTCGGCGTTGTTGCTGTGAAGCACAGCTCCAACCTGCAGATGCCACTCAGGTCGGAGCGGTGAATAATCCGGTCCCGTGCAAATCGTGTGTGATTACTTGTGAGCGCCGCTCGCACTCATTCATCATAGTCAATTAATATCAAGCGTTCAAAACATTCAAGCAGCGTTGTTTCTGTGCAATCCTGGGGTTGATCACTCGACCATATCAGATACGGACAGCAGCACTCCGACTGCAACGCCAGCATGCTTTCTCATTTAGTTACTTGCATCACGGCTTTACGGTAGTGCGTATCTGCTGCCGAGCTGCCCCAATGGCTGTTGGCTGGGTGGTTGCCAAGCTGAGATGTTGTCGGGTGAGTGCAGCTGGCACTTTGCTGCAAACCTCATGAGCGGAACGACGGCTCGCTGGGCTAATGCCTGAGGCAGGATCAGTCCTGTACTCCTGCACTGTATTTTAAAGTCGTTCAGCTGGCACAGCAGCTGTGCGGTGAGTAACAAACCAGTCCAGAATGCGGCTGTTGCCGACAGGCAGTTGTGGCAGAGACGCTGCTTTAGAGTGGTCCGGGCATGCTGTAGCAGGCTGTTCAACCAAGGGAGTGTATATACGAGATCTCTTGTATGTATACTCCCCTTAGTTCAATTGAGACTTACATGCGGCCACATGCAAGCAAACTGAAATTTGGCTTCATCACTGCAGTCAGATGCTACTGGTACTGCAACAAGCAGCAGCACCCAGCAGGAAAGCGAAGCAGACTCTACTGTATGCGCTTTTGGGCAATCGACAAGCAGCAGCAGCGCAAGCAGCCGCTTTAGGGGCACCAGCTGGTCTGTTTTGACAACCCACCCTGCAGACAGCATGAATCACCATCTTGTTGCATGCTCTTTTCTTCCCAGCTTTGTCTCCCTGCTAGGTGTCAGTCTGCTGGTGTCCTTGTTCCCTGCCAGGGAAGTATTTGCAAGTGCTGGTTGGCAGCTAGGTACAGCGCACTGGGGTGACAACCCCATCATTGGCTCAATCATATGCCTGACAATGCTGTGTGTGCAGGGCGGGTCATCTGCGCTGGTGCGCATCGGGGATCGGGTGATCATCATCATCATCGTATCACCCATTCAAGCCATAGCATCAGCGCCGTCGGCCCCGGGGGACTGGGTGATGTCTTGAGCATGTTGAAATATGGCACTATCATGCGCACAATGAGCTCAAATGCTCGAGCAATTATGCTGCCGCCGCAGCGCGGAATTGTTCATACGTGTTGTAGTGTTTGCCCTGCCTGTGCCCATAGCAGCAAGGTAGCTGCATTTATACCTTCTGTTGTGCATGTGCCAACTCGTCATAAGCGGCCTTCAGCTAACGCACTGTTAAACGTCACTGCAACATCACCTGCTGAGTTGGGCTGCTGGGCCAATGTACCGCAGATGCACACTAGTATATGCGTTACGCTAGAACCTCACACACCCTGACAGCTGCCGCCATGCTGAAGGGATATTAGAGCGTGTGTGCAAAAATCAAGTTGCCAAGCTTTCTACGATGTGTTTGTGTATCAATTGGGTGGGCGGCGCTGGATTAATGTGTGTTGCAACTTGCAGCAAGCTTGGAAGTTGGTGCATCTTGTGTTCGCATATGTTGTAACATGTACATGCTGATGGCTACAACTGTATTGGTAACATGATGATGATGACGGTGGTGATGGACATGTCCATCTTCAAGTATAGCCAATTGATATTATATTCAGCAGCAATGTCTTCACGCTGCCACTGCGTCGCATGCTTTGCGCATGGGCACTTGCCGTCAATTAAGCCGGTGGTGAGAGTAGCCTGTGCCCTGGAATTGATGTCAGATAACACTAGTGGCTTGGCAACTACTAACTTCCTGGCTTGTGTCACTAACTTCCCCTAAATTCCTGAAATGACGCTTTCAGCAGGAAGTCACGAGGTAAAATCTACTGGGAGAGCCCAGAATTATGGAAGTTGGGAGTTAGCAGAAGTTTATTTTTCCACTATGTTGATTTGGCCCCTTTAGACCACGTACAACACGGCTGTGCAAGCAGAATCACTAACTTCCACCGTTTACCCCTCCGCTACAAGGGGTGTGACAGGAGTTCAGGGGAGTTTAAGCACCCTTGGCACAACTACTAGCAGAGAGTGCAAGTTGCTGGGAGGCGGCCTCCAATGCCAACTCCTTTGCAAGCAGCGCAGTTGCCTTGTAGAAACGTTAGTCAGCCGCTGAGCGCACCTGCACCGCTACGGGAGCGACTGACTGCTGCCAGGAGCTACATCATCATCATCATCATCATCATCATCATCATCATCATCATCATCATCATCATCATCATCATCATCCATCATCATCATCATCATCATCATCATCATCATCATCATCATCATCATCATCATCATCATCATCATCATCATCATCATCATCATCATCATCATCATCATCATCATCATCATCATCATCATCATCATCATCATCATCATCATCATCATCATCATCATCATCATCATCATCATCATCATCATCATCATCATCATCATCATCATCATCATCATATCATCATCATCATCATTCATCATCATACCCATTCAAGCCATAGCATATGCATTAACGCCAACGAAGGAGCTACATCAGCAGCAGCAGCAGCAGCAGTGCAGAGGTGTCGCAGTGTAGTGTGCATGCATGCAACCTTGCTCCCTAACGCCAGCTTGCTGGCAGCTTCATCATCATCATATCTCCCATTCAAGCCATAGCATCAGCACCATCGGCCCCTTGCTGGCAGCTTGTGTTGCTCTGCTTTGTATTTGATTTGTGCTGCAGATACATATCGCGTTTCAGTCTGCAAACATTTTGGACCACACCTACCATGCATGAGTTCAGCGCGCGTGACATCCTGGATTGGAGTACATGACCAGCGGCAAGCATGGGGTGTGGGTGGCGCCGGCCCACCTCACCCTGTGCTTGTCCGCTGAACTTCTGCTTGCTTCAGGTACTTTTGGGGATGTTCAAGGGCGTGCGTGCATAGCCTCTACCTTTGCTTCCTGGACGTGGACGGGCTGGCGCCCCAGAAGCGGCTCCATTGGCCTTCGCTTGCCGTATGTTCATCAGTACAACCATGCCGCAGTACTGTGGGTGGAGCCAGCTTCGCTTACATACGCAGCCTCGCATGCAGGTGTAGGGAGACACTGCTGGCTTGCTTGCCTTTTTGCTGCTGCATTGAAGTGCTGCTCCTTTCGACATCAAGTAGTACTGCTCTTACCCCTGGCAGCAACCAGCATCCAGCCTTGAGGCCTGCTTTGCAGCTTGCGGCTGACACCAGCAGGCAGCACAGTACTTGAAGCACGACTGGATGTATATGTAGTGCTGCCGCGCCAACAGCAGCCAGTTGCCTGCAGTGAGTTACACCGGCGACTGCAACAGTCATGCCTACACCGGTGACATGCAAGTCAGTGAGTGGCACGTGGTGGGGCTGCCAGTTGATGTGGCACCGTGACAGCAGGCTGATTACACAGACCTGAGTACACTGACACTGCGCTACTTGATATCACTCGTCGCTACTTCACGGCCAGTGCGCACGGCTGATGGAGCAGCACGTGCACAGCATGCATGCTGTGGAAAAACAGCGTTATGCCATACTGGCAGTGCACAACGTGCTATGAATCAAGACTTGTGCAGCACTGGCTATGGGACCATACACGCAGCGGCAATGCAAGGGGATGAACAGCATGCACCAGTCTTCGCCTTCGTGCATGCAGGGATGGTGGGCGTGGAGATGCACAGTGCTCTGCATGCTAGTGTTGCGTCCTTTTCACAACACTCAAACATCCGAGCAAGGACGTCCAACCAATCGACAAGACACCGAGTGTCATTGGGCAGCCCTCCTGACCAGTTCCTGCCGCACAGACCAATAGCTAGGCAACGCATACAGGGCTGCCGCAGTCACTGTGGCAGTGCCAGGACAAGGATGTGCCCCAGCACAGCATGCTCGCTGTGTCAACATGCGCACACCATGCAGTACTGCATCCCTTCACAACCATTGTGCAGTGTTCTGTCGTCCTTTGAGTTTCCAATTTCTTACTTGCACATATCACCCCCAAACCTTGCCCATTCTAACAGCCTCCGCCAACTATGCTCATGCTTCCCAAACACACCGCCACTGCAGCGAGGTGCGCATGCGCACAACCCAGCCACGGGCGATTCAAGCACACCGCAGCACGCTCCCTGCCACCTACTCATGGCAGATCTGGTTTGATAACTCTGCATCGCGCTATTGTGTGCAACTGCTCGCTGCTACACCCTCTCTTGCGATGCAAGCCGCCTTCAACCTTGACCTAACTATGTGCAGCTGCACCTGGCTGTCAGTTCAACTTGACTGCTAACCAACGGCAGGACACCGGATGCTGCCAGCAGCTGCTATTCCCACGTTACCACACAGCAGGTAGGCTGCCAGCTGCAGCCCCCTGCTGAAGTTGCCTGGCTCGGCTGCTGCAGCCCTGTCTGAACTTGCTGACAGCTGCAGCATGCCCACATCAGCGCTGTGTCTGCCTCCTGGGGCCTTGCACAGGCTGCCAGTGTGCAAGAGCTCACATGCTGCCTGTTGCTGCTGTGCCGCAGCACTGTTGCGCGTGTGCAACGTGTGCGCCACCACCATCAGCCTCGTGTGGCTGCCGCCCTTCCATGGCCCTCCGGCTGCAACTTTGTCGGCTGCTGCTGCAGCAGCCACGGTCACTGCATGCGCCAGTCAGCGCTGTACCTGCAGCACTCTCCGCAGCAGGCTGTTTGGAAAGCTGCTGCCCCAATCAACGTTGCCGCAGCAGCCACGCCAGCTGCTGCTGCTGCTGCTGCTGCTGCTGTGGGTTCACTCCTCGTTGAGCATGTGTGTGACCTTGTCTACAGTGTAAAGCATGGCGCCGTTGGCTGGTGCTGCACGGATGAGGCAGGGCGTGAAGCCCTTGTAGAAGCGCTTGAGCCGCCCTCAGACCACAGCAGCTGCGAGGACAGGCAGCCAAGGCAGCAGGCAGACCATGTAAACACGCGGTGTACACTGCGCGGGAGCGGAGGCCAAGCCAGCATGAGCGTGTAGTCAGTACTATGGTCATCGCCTGCAGTTGAATGCAGTGTTGAGAGCTGCTGCAATGGCCTGACAGCGTGTGGTGCCTTGCTGGGTCTGAGGGCTGTGCTGCCTGACAGCATAAGGTAACACATGCACACAAGGGTGGGCAAATGTACATGCTCCTGCTGCTACTGCTACTGAGGGACACACACCATGGCCTCCCCTACTCACCCTGCCCAGTACACTCTGTGATGCATGACAAACGGCTGATCAATTCGACATGCAAGGGAATGTGCACCCAATGTTATACCTCTGCTGCAGTGGCCAAGACAGGGCACCCAAGCACCCCCCGCACCACCAACAGCAGGCTTGCCATGGCCCCCACACCCCGCACCGCCAACAGCAGGCTTGCCACGGTTTTCACACCCTGTTGCTCAACCTGCGCACCTTTGCTGCTGTGACCATGTCGGGGAAGCGCCGCTGGCTGCGGATGATGTTGTCTGTCTGCATGGAGCTCTTGATGACGTCGACAGGGAAGATGGCCAGCCAATACGCGATGCCGCCCAGCGCTGCGGATGACAGCACCGCCCAGGCCGGCAGCTCTGCGTTGCTCTGCAGGTTGGGAAGTTGCAGTTGCAGTTGCACGGAGGCGCAGAGGCAGGCAGAGAGCGCACGCAGCGGTTGGTGAGTTGAAGGGCATATGCAAGCTGTACACAAGCTGTACACAAGGCACCTGCAGGTCCCGGCTGCCCACACCGAAGCTGCAAAGCCTGCAACAGCAGAGGCACGCGCTGAGGAGCTCCAGCAGCGTGAGCACCAGCAACTGTCAACAGCAACTCAGCTGCTCTGTGGCAGCACGCCAAAGCGGCCGGCCGCTAAGCTGCTGCCTTCTACTGAGCTGCTTAGCGCCTGGCACCCCAGCTGCTGCTGCGACTGCGGCTCAATTAACCACAGAAGGGGGATTTGCGGCTACCCAGCAGGACAAGCAGCTGCTGCTCTGTACACTAAACTGCCCCAGTAGCCCATGTGGCGCACCTTGCATTCTAGCTGCTTTGCTGCTGCTCCCTTCAGCACCTCAAAACTGCCCAGGTACACTGCATTGGCGGGCGTGTTGCGCAGTATGGTTGCGCTGAGGCCCTGCAGGACACAGCAGCAGCAGCACAAACTGAGGTGCACAACGAGCCAGGCACGCACGCAGGCAGGCAGGCAGGCAGGCAGGCTGCGACAATGCGGAACCAGACTGGAACCGCAGGCACTGTCCTTGAATGCGGCACACCCATTACGCCACCTGAGGTTGCCACCTCAGCGGCATGCATGCAAGGAGACCTGTGTGCTCACACGTCCTGCTCGACTGCTGCACACGCGGCAACACCTCCCCGCCTGCTGCACAGCGGCACGAGCACAGCAGCTGCGCACCTGGAACGGCCCCTTGAAGCCGTTTTCCCGGATGGTCGCCCTCACGCACGCGCTGACGGTGGTGTATGGCGGGCTGTAGGCCGGGTCTGCCTTGCTGCGGATGATCTGCACCTGGATTTGGCTCTTGTAGAAGTCAATGGGGCCCTCTGTTGTGAGGTGGCGGTCAGCCGCGGAGGTTGCAGCACACACAAAAAGGTGACTTTTGAAACGAGGCACGTGCAGAGGTGCATGCCGCCAACAGTGCGCTGCCACTGTCCAGCATGGATTGATGACAGTGCAAAGCGTCTGCAGCATATGGCGAACTTCAGTGACGATGTGTGGCGTGCTTTTGGAGCTGCAGTGACAGGCAACAAGCCTCCGAGGGCCGCTGGAACTGCAACAAATGCTGTATAGAGCAGTTCTTTGCTGTTGATGCACCAGTCTGATGAACACACTTCAGGCAATGCAAGGCTCATCCTGCAGCACAGCACCAAAGCGGTCAGCATGCTGCCGCACCTGTGAATGCTGCTATGAAGCCGGTGATAGCCCCGGCCTTGTAGTAATCTGCCGTCCTAAGCGCCCTGCTGCTGCCGTCTGCGTTGGTTGCCAGCCAGCGTTTGCTCTCCCCAAAGGCGCCAAACAGCGACGCACGGAAGAACATCTGACCAGCCAGTGGTGATGCAACACCCTGCAGCATGCACAACGGCATCAGCGCGCACTTGCTCGAGACACGGCACGCTTGCTGTTGACGCAAAATGCCATGGGCTGTCCAGGCTGTCCACCCTGATGGCTTGTGCATTGCCGACCGCTGCCAGCTGCCCGGCCAAGCAGCTGACTCAGCGCCGGCATGGCAATGGGCTCACATCCCTTGTGATGTGCAGCACATGCTGAGTGGTGCGTGCAGCACTGCTGACCACACACAGCGCAGGCTCCTCGGTGCCAGGCACGCTGCATGCACAAGCGCTGCAGCCATGTCAGCTACGCTACCCCAGGATCCTATCAGCTGAGCATTCACAAGCTCTGCAGCCATGTCAGCAGCTGCACATGTGGTGCTGTGCGTGCTGCTCACCTTGTACAGGCCCGGCAGGCCCTCCCACTGCACCGTTTTCTTTGCACAGTCCACCACACCCGCTGCACGCGCAAGCACATGATGCAGGATGGCGCATTGGAAAGAAGCACACATGAATTAATGTGTTGGGCCTCCACGAAGGAAACATCATGACACAACAAAAGCTGGTTGTGCACGAGAATCCTATTGCAGCCTGAGCTGTGGCGAGTTGTAGAATGCATAGCGGCTCTCGTCGTTGGGTTGCTCCGTCAGCTGTCGAGCCAGCTGCCCCACATACACACAAGAATCCTATGTGTCCTGCAATACACACCCCATTGTTTCCTGCTGCTGACCAAAGCGGCTCAGTGGCTGGTACGTTGTGCACAGCAACGCACCATAAATGGGCTTCTCCATCGACTGTGTCTGCAGGCGGACCTTGATTGTGTCAAAAGGGTGGCCCACTGCAGTAACTGATATGCCTCCTGTAAGATCAACAGACAGTTCCCCGCAGCCAGCATGAGTATGGCACAGGGCTCTTTCTTTACCACCAGATGCTGCTTGGCTGGCAGTGTCTTAGTCATGTGCTGCCTGCTGATGCTGACGAAGTCTGCCGATTGCCTAGCGGCCGTCTGACAGCTTGAAACCCTTGTAAACAATGTAAAACTAGCTTGGTGATTGATTGCAGGCACAGATCGCCACCATCGGAGCAAAAACGCACATTTAGCGCGTGGTAGCACTAGTGCTGATGTGGATGATCCAACTACGCACCGCAGGTTCCTGCAAAGACATCTTTTGCAAGCTTTATTATTCCTGCAGACGGAGCTTTGGGTTGCTGAGTTATGTCGCTTGCCATGGCTGGTGCTGCTGCTGCTGCCTGCGTTCTTTGAATTTCAGCGGATCAGTTACATACAAAAACGCTTGACCAATGCGTTAAAATAGGCGCCGCGCTTTCAGCCTGGTGACGCTTGGTCGTCTATCTCCGCATTGTAGTTTCTGTTATGTCACAACAACCTGTGTGTCGTCGAAGCTGAATCTGATTTTAAAAGCGCCACAGGAGTATGTAGCAGAGAATTGAAACTATTGCATATTGGGTGGTACCGTGCGCTCTGTGAAATCCACGTGCCCTGCGCACACGCATTGCTCATTGGCACAGTACTGCATCCTCAAATAGTGACGATATGGCTCTGCGTAACGGTGCTGGCCAGTTGAGCCGGCTGCTGGCTTTGAGGGGTGCCAGCGGTAGCAAAGCTCTGTCCAACAGCAGGATGTTTGCCTCAGCAACTGTCAACGGCGTTCCTGTGGAGGTATGACTGCGCTGACTGGCTGAAAACATATACCTCAACAGTGCACTGACCCTGCAAGCGTGCTGATCAGCTGTCAGCATGCCAGCACTCTGGTTGCTATGGCTGAATTGCAGTTGTGGTAGGGCTTTTGCCAGATGCATCACCCCCGCAGCAGAGCATCAGTGCATCAGGCATCTGTATAAAGCAGTGCGAGAAGCATGCAGTCGCTTGTAAGTTGGTCATATGTCCAACCTCCTCAACATATACAATCCTTGGTCAAGCAGCGGTAGCAGCTGTGCCGTGAATTCTGAACACGACACACGGCACCATGCTTTATGGCGGGCAAACTTCATCATTGTGGTCACACCATAGTTGCACGGCAGTTCAGTTGTTTGCCTGTAAGGCGTTCTCCAGCCTGCTCTGCTGCTGTACGCCCGTCTGACGCAGGTGCACAATGAGGGCGGCTCCAAGCGTGTGGTGGTCACTAAAAACCTCCCCGGCGAGCGCTGGCTGCAGATCCTCACAGCAGCAGGCTGCCGTGTAGAGGTGCGCCTGCCCATGGTGGCTCTGTGCCGGCAGATCAGGCCTGGTTGTGTCCATAGTTTAGGGTGGTGCAGGTGCTGGGTGGCCTGCTGATAGTATGTGCTAAGGCACCACTGCAGATGACACAGCAATGAACAGCTGTGCAGAGCTCAAAATGGGGGCCAATGCTGCATACCTTGCTGCAACATCCTTGGTGTGCTGTGTGGAGTGTAACCTGGAGTGCAATGCAGTGTTACTGCGCTGAAAGCAGCAGGCTATCATCTGGGATCAAGGTTGGGTGAAATTGTGCATGCAAGCAAAAGTCAAACAGGGGGCAATGTGGTGGGTGCTCAACTGCATCCAGTGTGCAGCACCAAGACAAGGTTCAAACAGCAGCAGACTATAGCTCCAGGGTGCGTTGAGGTAACAGGCGGCAGCAGAAGCTACAGAGGTGTTGCAGGTTAGCAGGAAAAACACATCTGCAGGGACACCAAAGGCATGCTCAACAGGTGGAAGGGCGTACAGCCCTGACGGCTGGTGTGCTGACTTGGCTGCCTGCATCAGCGACGCATGAAATGCGACCAAGTGATCTTGCGTGCACACAGGTACCAGCCTGGTGCGTTGTGTAACACTTTTGCCCCCGTCTGTGCAATACCATTGCTGCATTACACCAGTTCCTGCCGCTGCATCTGCCGCTGCTGCTGCCAGGTCAGCCAGCACCCTGACGTCATCCTGGACAACGCCACCGTCAAGCAGCTCATCGGGGACAAGTGCGATGGCGTAATTGGGCAGCTCACAGAGGTGGGCCCCCCCACAAGCCCCACACAACGCCCGCCCAGCTCGCAGCTGCCTGTCACGCAACATAGCGCTGCGTAACACTGACGGTGTCGCTCAATCAGGTCGCGGCTGTAGCTGCAACATCCATGTTAGCAATGCTAGTCAAGAAAGCAGGCAGGGTAGCTTGGTAACTGGCAGGGTCTGGACGCAGGGTTGTGTGTGCTGCCACCAGCTGCACCCCAGGACTAAGGCTCTGAGCTGTGCAATGCGTCGGCAACAGCTGGCGGCAGCACGTGTCTTTCAGGCGCCAAACACAAGTTGGCTACTGCTGCCGCCGCCGCCGCCGCTGCTGCTGCTGCTGCTGCTGCTGCTGCTGCTGATGGCAACCACAGGACTGGGGCTCTGAGCTGTTTGAGGCTCTGAAGTCGGCTGGCGGCACGGCGTACAGCAACTACGCTGTGGGCTACAACAATGTCAAGGTGCCAGAGGCAACCAAGCGCGGCATCCCGGTCGGCAACACACCAGGTGGGCGGCCGGCCAGGGCTGACACCGCCCGGGGAGTGGTGTGGCGCAGGCGGGGTGGCACTTTGAGGGGATGGCAGCACAGCCGATACCAGCGCAGGGCACGCCAGTGGGCGACACACTTGTGTCTGGTGGATTGGAGTGGTGGAACAGGAAAGGGGTGCAGGTATATCCAAAACTGAGGCATTGTCAAGGTGTGGCAGGCAAGCACAAAGCATCCCAGTGGGCAACACGCAGCTGCTGCTGCGTGCTTGCTCCGCCTGGCAGATGTTTGTTGTCAGGTGACTGCTGGGATTGCTGCTTCCGCCCATTCACCTCGTTGAAATGATGCCCCTGCTGCTGCTGCTGCTGCTGCTGCTGCTGCTACCGCTGCTGTGTGGCTGTCCTGCAGGTGTGCTGACTGAGACGACTGCGGAGATTGCTGCCGCGCTGACGCTGTCTGCTGCGCGTCGTGTTGTGGAGGCGGACAGCTTCATGCGCAACGGCCACTACAAGGGCTGGCTGCCCACACTGTTCATCGGCAGCCTGCTGCAGAACAAGACGGTGAGGGGTGCTGTGTGTGCTGCTTCAGTCCTGTCCCTACACATGCAGCGCTGGTGCAGCAGGGTGTTCAACCATGCTTCCCATTTGACCCCTGTTGCAGTATGACAATGAATGGCACGTGTACCATCACCGAAGCAGCAGCAACAGCAGCAGCAGCAGCAGCGGCAGCACTGCTCAGCCCTTGGTGTGCGCGTTGGTGCAGGTGGGCATCGTTGGTGCGGGGCGCATCGGGGCCGCATATGCGCGCATGATGGTGGAGGGCCACAAGATGAACCTGGTCTACTACGACCCCTACCCCAACACGCGCCTGGAGGAGTACATCAGGAAGTGAGTGCCAGAGCTGGCGGTTAGCAGCTGATACATGACGCTATGTCGACGGGAGTTGTTTACAGCGTCCGACTGAAAGTCGCGTGTGTCACTGAGGCCCGTGGTCTGCTCAAGCCCTGAACCCCTCCCACTTGCGCGCCTACAGAGTAAATCAAATGAAAACAATGACCCTGACTTTACTTTGCTTTGACCTTTGTTTGGCTTATGTCTCCTGGAGGCATGTGTTCAAGTGTGACGTGCATTGCTTTCTAGTTGTTTGATGTAATGTGCAACACGCGTATTGTGTCATGTGGCTGCTCCTGTCATCACAACCAGTCGTGACAGTCCTGGCTCTTAGCTCCCGTTGCTGTGCTGTCACCCACATACAGGCGCACACCAGCCAATGACATCCAGTGCATGGCTTGCTGCAGTGCGCCTGCTGATTGCAACTGTTCAGCTGTGTTTTTTCATGCTTTTTAATATGGTAAAAGAGCAAAAGTAAACATAAACAACAGGCGTACGGGTGCGTAACAAAAGAAAAATTCAAAGGAACCAACAAACAATGTAAATGATATTAACAGACAATGTAAAACACAAATTTTTTCCAGAAATTTTGATTGGATAAGGTGGTTGGGAACGATGAGTTGTTGTGTGCTCTTTGTGTATGTGGTAAAAGCACCGCCAAGCCAAGGACCCACTGCTGCTTGCTGACACATGGCCTCCTTGTGCCTTGCTGTTTCCCCAGGTACTCTGAGCTGCTCCGCCACAGCGGGGAGGCGCCGGTGGCTGTGCGGCGCTGCGAGACTGTCGAGGAAGTGCTGCGGGAGGCGGACGTGAGTGTGCCGCAGTTTGAGTGTGTGCCGTTTGATGTGGCTAGCTGCCGCTTTCAGACTACAGTTCAACTTACGCACGACAGTCTGCCTGAAAACAGTCAGCGTGAGTGGGCCAACCAGCCAGCCATGCAGGGCAGCATGCATGTCCACAGCGGTTTCGCCTGCTGGGGTGAGGCTGCCCTTGCATTGCACTTGCTGCAGCTGGACCCGCAACCTGGACGCAAGCATCACGCACTGGTTGACCTCAACCGCACCTTGCTGAGTGCTTCGTGCCTTGCTCGCTGCGTGCCTGCACGCCGGTGCTCAGGTCGTCAGCCTGCACTGCAACCTGGACGACTCCACGCGCCACCTCATCAACAGCGAGCGCCTGGCCATGATGAAGCCCGACGCAGTGCTCGTCAACGCCGCCCGCGGGCCGTGCATCGACGAGGCCGCGCTGGTCAAGCACATGCAGGAAAACCCCGACTTCAGGGCAGGTGGGGGTTCAGGCGCCTGATCAAACCCTAACACACTCGTATCTGCCGTGCTGTGGTCAACAGGCCATGTCACAGACCTTTCCACCCTTGCGCCTGGCACATGCATGCGGCAGGCGAGACGCCACATCCTGCTTACGCTGCGCCACATCCTGCACGCAACTGGCAGCCTGCGCCCTGCTGGTACAGGCGCACAGATAAAATAACAGGACCAGGAATATCAAAATGCTCTCGTGTGGTGCCGCCATGGGTGTGCCGGCCAGGCCTTGACGTGTACGAGGACGAGCCCGCCATGAAGCCCGGGCTGGCGCAGCTGCCCAACGCAGTCATCGTGCCACACATCGCATCGGCCTCGACGTGGACACGCAGCGGCATGGTGAGGCAGCGCGGCGCTGCGCTTGGGGGGGGATGCCTGATGATGGTGATGCGGCGGAGGAAAGCACGCCAACTGCATACACTACCAATGGGCTGTGCAGATGTCCTGCCCCACAAGCACATTATGCCAGGCTGCAGGCGGCAGCGGTCGGCATTGCGAGAAGGTGTAGTCTCAGCCTGCTCGCTGCCACCAGATGACCAGACCTCTCGTTGCTCGTTGCTGCATGGGCCACACCTGCGGCAGTGGGAGTAGCTGCAAGCATGACAGGGCTGCCTGGATCTAAGCAAAGAGCACCCATGGCGATGAGAGCCAAACCCCTCGCCTGCACGTGCAGCCGTCCGTTCTGTGGGTGCTGTGCAGGCTTCACTTGTCAAAGACGATGTAAACAACTGGCCTGCTGCGACTGCCCGCTTCCAGCCAGGG
>JACERP010000427.1:0-62907 GCA_014080715.1 Scenedesmus sp. NREL 46B-D3 | reverse complement strand
CATTACCAAAGTAGGGCCACTGGCCCACCCGCAAAGGAGCCAAACAAGGCTCATGGGGTCCACAAAACTCAAAAGAAGACCATCAACCGAAAGAAGCCGCAACCTCAACAAGCTCAGAGAGCTCAGAACTCAGAAAGGAGCCAAACAAGGCTCATGGGGTCCAAAATGTCTCTCCACAACCAAAGGGGGGAAAGGGAGGCAGAGCATGCACACACAAGCAGCCAACATAGTATAGCCTAGCGGTAAATCCATGCGAAAGGGCACAACATCTGGTAGCAGCATAGGTGGCACGGTGAACCACGCAACAAACCAGGATGGGGGTTGTGGCCCTCCTCTGTGGGGGCAGCATACTCCTCAAACAACAGCACAACCGAGAAACAAATATGGATGTCAGCATGGCTCAGGTGGCATCAGAATGCAACATTATGCGCAAATTCCAAAAGGTCCATAGGCAACCTTGTCTCAAGTGGGCAAACTGGTGAAAGCTCAAAGAACTCAAATCGCTGACAAACCCAGCACTACAAGCACAAAGGCAAGATGATTGCTGTGACAGCGATGCTATGACATCACATAAACGTAACACTTGCCAGGGCAGCAACAAGCGTCGGCGCACTATGCAGACAGACTATATGCCTTGATACACATACATGTGCTCAGATCAACCCCAATCCAGGCATGCTGCGTAGGTGCACCCATGCAGCTGTACCTGCCCAACATAACGGCTGCACATGCAGTCGAGCATCACAAGCCAAGTCTGCAATCCAAAAAGCAGCATGTAAAAGGATGGCGTCCCCGCAACCAGCAGCGTGCATGCGGGTGCAACATGACTCAGCCACATCAAATCACACGACAATCTTCAAGAAAGTGTACTGTTGCACTTTGAAGCCATTGCTTGCCTCGCCGTTGCCCTTGCTTGCTGCCGCTGCTACTATTGCTCCCACTGCTGCTGCTGCCGCTGCTAACAGTGCCGCAGGGTGACCCTGCTGCAACTTGCATCAACCAAAAACGTGGTCTGATATCCGCTGAAGTCCGGCAAGGGGCTAGCAGGGCAAGCCTGCTGCCATCTCCAATTTGTCTGAGCGCAACTTGTCTTGCCAAGCTGCTGTGGCCACAGCATGGTGGGCTGCGTCCAGCCCGCCAGCCTGTGTAGCTGCCACCGCCTGCATTGGGTGCTGATAAACACTCTTGAATCCAGATGCGGCGAAAGCAGCGGTGAGGAGCACGTTGCAGGGCAGCAGCGGGCTTCGGCGGCTTCCATCTACCTTATCTCTGTCTGCTGGCCCCTGCACGCTGCGGTTTTGGAAATCAGCCACTAATCAACATTAAAAGCTACTGTGTGCGCTGCAGCTGCCAACCAAGCCCCTCCACCAAACGCACGCTAGCGCCCACGCGCCTCGCGGCAATCGTTGCTACTGTGCAATTACATGGCTGAAAAATGATTAAAAGGGACTACCAAATATCTTGCCAATACAATATGACAGCACAACAGCATATGACAGCACAACAGCACAACAGTGAACACAGCAGCTGTACTCTGCCAGCAACAGTACAGATCATGTGGAGCTGCACTGCAGACTGGGGCAAGGCGAAAAGCAGTAACAAACAAAAGCTCTAACTGCACGAAACAGCTCTAGCAAAGGTGACACACTGCAGCAGCTCAACGGTAAGGAGCTGCCACAGTACCTGACACTGACACTGTACTACACAAGACTGACACGGCACTGTCACACCAACCATGAAAGATGAGCCAAGTACAAAGACAGCCAGGAGAATTCAAGGCTGAGTAAGCCAGACACCACTGAGCACTGCGTGCAAGAAACACCAGTGATGTCAGTTACAAGGGAGATCAAGGTCGACCAACACAGCACAGTGTAGGTTGTACTGACGTAACCGATTGGCTCCATCATCCGATTAGCTCTAGTTTGCCATGTAGCATGTATGTCTGGACGCAATGGTATGCATGTCTGCTGGCGTTCATGTTGTCCAGCTCGTGCAAGTCAAGTCAGAGTGACTGTCACAGATGCCTGTTGGTCTTCTGGCTTGAGTGCATATCTGCTGCGTGCGTGCCGACGTGCGGCACGCGAAGAATCACCCATTGTCTCAGTTGTGGCATTAGATGCCAGCATTTGTCGAGATGTAACTTCACGACCTGAGATCTCGGCTCTCTGAGCCAGCCGCCGAGCATGTGGCTCAGATTGTCCAGGGTGCCACTTCGCGGATCATATTGCTGTAGCTCAGTCACACACAGGCGATCAAGCAGTTGTGGCAATGCCATGGCTGTGCGATCAGCCCACCTGCAGGGGTTACTACTGCAGAGACATTCTTCGCGTCAACTTGTTTGTGTGATTGCAGCCACGGCTTGGCAGCACAATGAACGTTATTACAACTATTACATCGATCTTTTGCAGCAGTACTAGCAGCCATGCAGCGTCAGACCTTCTAGGCCACACACTTCGTGGTAGCAGCAGCAGCAACAACAACACAACACCATTAGCCTAAGCCCACGGCGAACAGAAGCTACCTGGCATGCAGTACAACTAGGCGTTGCGACGAGGACCACGTACAGCACACACCCTGGCCGGGACAGACTGAGCAGAGCAGCCAACACCCACCAGAAGAAAGATGTGACTCAAGCAGGCCCGTCAGCCAGTGACAGCAACTGCAGACACGCCATAAAGGAGACTGTACCAGACCCACAGCCAAGCCCCTACCAGCAGCAGAATGGAGGCAGCAGCCCACCTGTCGAGGTTGTGAGGCGGTAATGCACCCGCAGCCGGGGCCAGCCCGACTTCACTGCAGTCCCTAGAGCAGTAGTCCAGCAGTTGTTGTGCGCCAGTTTGTCTATGCGCAGCTTAAAGATTGTTGATGGCCACGCGGCCAAGCTATGCTACATATACAGGGTGTGGAGCAGCTGCAGCAGTTGCCCACGGCAGTGACCTGCGCCAAGCCATGCATCGCGCTGGCAGGCACTAACTCAACCCGTAGTAGCAACCAAGTACAGCAGCATGGGTTTTCAGCGTGGATGGCGCTGATAGCAGTGGCACTGTGTCAGGGGGGTGATGGCCCTTCCTTGTTGATGTTGATTGCATGTTGTGTTGAGCCACCATGTCAAGGCAACGTGAGCTGTGTTCACAGCAAACACAAGCTACTTGCAAGCAAGCATCTGGTGTTTGGGGGGTGTGCCAAGACCTCAGCTCACTGGCGCTTATCTGGCAATCGCTTATCTGTTACGTCAGCTGACGTAACCGATTGGCTCCATCATCGGATTAGCTCTAGTTTGCCATGTAGCATGTATGTCTGGACGCAATGGTATGCATGTCTGCTGGCGTTCATGTTGTCCAGCTCGTGCAAGTCAAGTCAGAGTGACTGTCACATATGCCTGTTGGTCTTCTGGCTTGAGTGCATATCTGCTGCGTGCGTGCCGACGTGCGGCACGCGAAGAATCACCCATTGTCTCAGTTGTGGCATTTGATGCCAGCATTTGTCGAGATGTAACTTCACGTCCTGAGAATTCGGCTCTCTGAGCCAGCAGCCGAGCATGTGGCTCAGATTGTCCAGGGTGCCACTTCGCGGATCATATGGCCGTAGCTGAAGTGCACACAGGCGATCAAGCAGTTGTGGCAGCGCCATGGCTGTGCGATCAGCCCACCTGCAGGGGCACTACTGCAGAGACGAGCCGAGTACGCTGCAGTCTACTGCTGCAAGGTGTGTTCGCCGACAGCTAAGGCTGCCTAACACTCTGCACACCCGATCAGCCACTGCGTTGCTGTGTTACCTACCTGAGGTAACCTCCGGATGACGGCCTGAGATTGCGCTAGTGACCACTCTGACCAAGTGCTGGCTGTGCGGCTGCTCCACTGCCAACAGAGTCTCAGTCACTTATGGATGGTTACAGAGGCTCAATCACTCTTGTGCACAAATCTCGGCGTGCCGAACCCAGGCACGCCGCGCCACAAAAGGCGTCAGCGCCCACAAACCACAGATGTGAGCCCTGATCAACAAAATCACGCAATCGCGCACAAGCCAATGCGCGCTTGCTGCTTTCCACAATAGTCATCCAAACAACGACATCACCAGTTCCGGTGTTCTAATGAACGCATAGCCGTGGCTAGGTCAACCAAGTTGACTGGTCAAACCCACCAAAAGAGGAACAGCTGAGCATAGCAGTGCTCAGCACACAAGCTGGAGCTAATCGGACAAGGAACTAATCGGTTACGTCAGCTGACGTAACATATTAGCGCTTGACAGATAAGCGCTAAGGCATGCATGAACAACATCAGTAATACTGGAATGCTGCCTTAGAAACAAGTGCTGATATGCTTGACTGCTTTGTAACAGTCATTATTGGCTGCCATACTGCAAGTTCTGCTGACGGGCACGCTGTGCCACGAACAAGTGTAGCCACTGGCTGGCTGGTACAAGCAACCCCCCAAAAAGCATCACACCATCAAACGGGTGTGTGGTTGTTTATATACCAAGCCAGCACAAACTGCCAACTGAATTTGTACCACAGTGCTACTGCATAACGCAGCTAGAAAATCAACATAAAGACGTACGTCAGCGTGTCCAAACGCTGCACAAAAGCCTGGTAGTATATAACGAGCAAGTGAAAAAGCAAGCTGTCGACATGCAAAGCTGTCCAAAGCAAGACCAGAATCCTAGATCACACGAGCCCTGCAAGCCGCAGACAGTATTACCACCAAAACATCAAGCAACGCGCATCACTGGCACGCATTGCACACGCCAAGTCAAACTGCCGGCAACCACTGCAACTACTACAGTCTCCTAGAATGAAGCAGCATACTCTGGCGATCCCCTTTCCTCAGCGCTTGTTGCTGGCTGCTGTCCCTGCGCCTGCTGCGCCAACTGCTGCTTCAACTCTTCCAGCGCCGCCACCAGCTGAGCCATCTGCTGCCTCAGAGCCTTTACCTCCAGCCACGCTGTGTCTCGCTGATGACGCAGCCGATGGTTGTCTGCCACAAGATGGCTTGGCTGCTGCTGCTGCTGCGCACTGAACTGCTGCTGCTGCGCACTCAGCTGCTGCTGCTGCTGCTGCAATTGAACACCCTGCATCATTATCATCTGCTGCATCTGCGCGAAAGACGCTGCTGCTGCAACAAAGTAAGGGCCATCTCGCTGCCTGCTGTGGTTGCACTACTGCAGACGGGGGGCCGTACCCAGCTGCTGGCGCCCACGCCGGCTGCTGCGGCTGCTGCTGGTGCGGTTGCACGCCTAACACAGGCCCTAACACTGCTGGCTGCTGCTGCTGGTGCAACTGACACCTCCATCTGACCACAGGACTCGCTGCCACTGCAGTGCGTACTGCTGCTGCTGCTAGGTCCACCCCCCAGCGGTACACAACCCCTTTGATAGGCAGTGGCTGCAGCTCAGCAGGCCTTTGCATTGAATGTCGCATCAACCCTGCTGCATTCCTTGGCACGCGCTCACCCACTGCAGCAATGTCAGCACCCTGGCACGTTGCAGCAGTCCCTTGGCGGCTTGTCTGCTGCCTTGACCGGCTGCGGCTGTCTGCCGGGCCCAGGGCCAGGCTCACTCTTTGGTTGGCTGGTCTCTTCACCTCGCAGTCCCAGCCCCTGCGCCAGCTGCTGACAGGTCCTGGCAGGGCCAACCAGCTACCACCAGCCAGGGGTGCTTGGGCACAGCACTCCTGCTGCGATCAGGGCCTTGGTATCCAGCTGCCTGATGTCTTATGGCAGGGAGAAGGCGTCAATCACTGGCCGCAGGAAGCAGCAGCGGGTATTGAGCTGCCAGCTGCTGTATGCGGTGTGCGGCTACTTTGCGGCTTGTGGCGTTAGAGTCAAGGTAGTAGTACTGCTTGACTGCCGTTCCATTGCGCAGAAGCATTTCAAGGCCCTGCACACAACCCCCCGAACGGCTCAAGCAGGACTACTCCCTGCGCTGCCGTGGAAAGAAAGAGGACGCCACAGGCTGCGTGTACAGCTGCCGCGTGGCACGCACGCCAGAGCGTTAGGCTCACCCCGTAACGCGCCAGGCAGAGGCGCAGATGCGACCTGGGTAGGCTGGGCTGGCGTCGGTGGAGTTGGTTCCTGCTGGCCGCTGGCCGCAGGATATGGTGCTTCACCAAGCTGGCTGGTCACATTCCAGGCCAGCACTTGCCCTACGCGAAACGGCGGCGGCGTGGGGCAGAGGTTGGGCGTTGCGCTGAGCGGGTTGTACCCCAGTGACTGCGAGTGCGCTTGCAGCCGCATGGCGTATGTGCTGGTTGCGCTGAACGCTGCTAGCAGCACTAGCACGAACGCTATCTTGGCTGGCAGAGCAGTGAAGGCATAGCACAGCAAAAACACTGAGCGCTGCCTCACCTCCACTGCCTTGGGCTTGCTGTGCTTGTTGCCCGCCTGGGTCCTGGTCATGCGCAGCTTGATGTCTCGGCGCACGCGTCCCAAAAATTGATCTGCGGCCGGCGCAGCCAAAAGTTGAGGTGCCAAACGCGCAGCCAAAGTTTGCGTCCAGCGTTGTCGCACGAAGGCCCTGGGGAGCGGTGCACGCGCCCCACGCGGTAGTAGACTGTGCCGTCCTCCCTGTAGGGTGGCTTCTGCAGCAGCAGGTCACACAGCCGCTCATGAGCTTTGCGACACAGGTGCTTGCTGCGCTGCCCTGCATGCGAGCAGCATCATCGGCAGCAGTGACAGCAGCCACGTGACGCTGCTGATGTCCACCTACAAGCTGCGTAGATGGGTGGCATGCTGCCGGGTTGCTGCTGCTGCTTCGCCCGCTTGGGCGTCATTGTCTCGCTGCCTGCACCAGGTGCTATGTCTGGCGGTTTAGTTCCTGCGGCTGCGCGACCGGATCTGGCCGACTGCTGCTGTCGCAGCTGCAAGTGCCGTTGTCAGCGCCAGCGGTTGGCGCAATCGCGTCTGCGCTCACCAGTGCGAACTGGGGCGTCACTGGCTCCCAGGTTGACAGCAGCGGTGGTCTCGTGCTGCAGTTCTCGTCCTCACGCGGCTGAGGCTTGCAAATGTGCAGCATCTCGCTGTTGCTGCAAGTGCTTGTGTCATGTCCTGTGTTGTTCTCCCCCTGTGTGCCCTGGCTTGTGCTGCTGCCTACCAGGGTTTCACCTGCAAAGGCACCACAGGCGAACAGGGGCAGCTCAGCGGCTACGGCAGCGTGTGATGCTGCGCCGCCCGGCTGTGCCAGTCTGCCAATCCTGACAGGCATGGTTGCTACAGTGGTGATCCCCTGCCGCAGCCGTGGTATGTACAGGAAGGTCTGCAGGTAGGGCACCACACACCCTGACACCTTGTCCAGGCAGGCCCTGCCCAACACACAGGTGTACATGCTCTCCACTGCTGGGTTTGCCAGCACCAGGAAGCCATCGTCCAGCCTAACCTCCACTTCGTCCGCAGTGCCAAGACCTCAGCTCACTGGCGCTTATCTGGCAATCGCTTATCAGTTTACGTCAGCACACTGCACAACAGAAGTGTGATCTGCTGTACTCAAGAATATCTGGCAAGGTCAGCTTGAAAACTGCCTGCAAAGCTGTCCAACACAGGGAACCTGTGCGGCAGTAAGATGGTGTGAAGATCTGACAGTACTGGGTATGGTTTCAGCACAAATTGAGAAACACAAGCGGAAACAACAGCTGTGCATTAGCTGACCAACAGATCGGATAGCAGCGTCTGATGGCTGACAGTCTAAAGCTATGTAGGCCTTTTTCAAGAAGATATTACGAATAACCTGCTGACTGCCTATACCAATTGATGTCTCTGTGATCAATTCTGCACAGCAAGGGCTGACAAGCTGCTGGCACTGACCAGAGTGTGTCAGCCGGGCTGAAGTCGTGGAGCTGATGGCCTTGATAGTGGACATTTACAATACAATACAATACAATACAATACACTTGTACACTTTACACTGGTGGTAGAAGGAAACGTGTCACAACTAAGCTAGCGCACACGAGCATCAACACGAGCCCGCGACGAGCCAGGCTCGCAAACAATTTGAGCGGTCGACAAACCACCGTGTTAGGACAGGGTGTGTCCTAACCAATGGCGCTAACACAACGAAGCATAGCAGATCAGCACAATGCATGGCGTGATCGCCTTGATCTGAATAATTACCGAATTACCGGATTACCAAAGTAGGGCCACTGGCCCACCCGCAAAGGAGCCAAACAAGGCTCATGGGGTCCACAAACTCAAAGAAGACCATCAACCGAAAGACACCGCAACTTCAACAAGCTCAGAGATCTCTGAGCTGTAGCTGAGTTCTAGAGCTCAGAACTCAGAGAATCAGTAACTTCAGAAGCACTACTAGCAATGCCATCACTGGGAAGCAACAAATGTGCCAACTCTGGATCGCTACGTACCAGTAACAACTGTGGATGAAAGCAGCAACCCTACTCTGTCTTTGCCGCATAAAGTCTGCCAGACATCGCCCGCGCGGGTTTGCTAAGGCATCTGGGTTCTGCTAACCACCGAACTCATCAAACATACACCAAAAACGCTCCCGGACTAGCTCGTAAGCATCACACTCAAACACCACGTGGAACTCATCCTCAACCTGGCCAGCAGCATAAACAATGCTATCTTGCCATAACCAGCGCTAATGCACGCATGTATGCGAAAGTCACTCGAGGTACCAGATCCAACTGGTCTAACGCACAAGTGCTGCTGTGGCCACAACGACAACGTGACAGCACAAGAATGCTAGTTGCGGGGATGAGCACAAGTGACATCACACGCGAGTAAAGCATGACGAATGCAATGGCGTGCGTAAGCTGCCGGTATGAGGCGAGCTGCACCCTTATTAGTTGAACATGATAAGCACATCTCAACAATTCTGTTTCAGAAAACAGACTGCTGCTGTTAGCTAGGACAGTAACGGCTGTAGCTGACACTTCACAGGGGAATCACGCTATGCACATGCATGCCATACTGCAAAACTGCCCATAACAAGCAGCGACTGCTGCTGCTTACTAGCTTAACAGACTGCAATGCTATTTCGGCAAAGCATGCATGTTCGGCATGACAGCCTCAAACATAACCCGTCAAGCAGTGACAAGATTTTTCAGATGCTTTGGCTGCCGATCGGCACCGCTCGCCAGGGTTCACGCCGAGGGCTTACCCTGTCATTTGGGTTCTGCAAAAAAGTGAATTGGTCGTTCGCCTAACTGTGGGACGGTATACAACTTGGGAACCGTCCCACAGTGGAACCTACTGCGCAGTAGGTTCCACTGCATGGGCATGCCCGTTGTTGAGCAAACTTGACACTTTGGCAAGTGCCAAATTAGCATTCCCTTCGACTTAACTCAGCGGCAGACACGATGGCAGCAACAATCGAAGCTACACAACACAAAGAAACAGGTTGCTGCTACTGACTCAGCCATCAGCTGCTGTCAACCCTGCAAACGGGGACCTAACGTCAAAGCCTGCCACTCGTCCAGAGCATTTGAGGCCTCAAACATAGCTCGTCAAGCAATGAAAAGATTTTTCGGATGCTTTGGCCACCGATCGGCTCCGCTCGCCAGGGTTCACGCCGAGGGCTTACCCGTCATTTGGGGGTTCTGCATGCAGAGCGCAATAGAGTGACTTGGTCGCTCGCCTAACTGTTGGACGGTATACAACAACGATACACGACTCGGGAACCGTCCCACAGTAGAATCTACTGCCCACTGTTGAGCAAACTTGGCTTTTTGGCAAGTGCATAGTTTGCATTCTCTTCGACTGGACACAACTCGGGAACCGTCATTGGAATCTGTTGCCTGCTGTTCAGCCAACATGGCAATTTGGCAAGTCCCAAGTTTGCATTCCCTGCGACTGTACGTAACAAAGCAGCAGACCCAATTGCAGCAATAATCAATGCTACACAACACACAGAAACAGGTTGCTGCTGCTCACTCAGCCATCAGCTGCTGCCAGCCCTGCAAACGGGGAACAACCGTCAAAGCCTGCCACTCGTCCAGAACATCGGAGGCCCCTAAACATATCTCGTCAAGCAATGAAAAATTTTTCGGATGCTTTGGCCACCCGATCGGCTCCGCTCGCCAGGGTTCACGCCGAGGGCTTACCCGTCATTTGAGGTTCTGCATGCAGAGCGCAATAGAGTGACTTGGTCGCTCGCCTAACTGTTGGACGGTATACAACAACGATACACGACTCGGGAACCGTCCCACAGTTGGAATCTACTGCCCCTGTTGAGCAAACTTGGCTTTTTGGCAAGTGCATAGTTTGCATTCTCTTCGACTGGACACAACTCGGGAAACCGTCCCACATTGGAATCTGTTGCCTGCTGTTCAGCCAACATGGCAATTTGGCAAGTCCCAAGTTTGCATTCCCTGCGACTGTACGTAACAAAGCAGCAGACCCAATTGCAGCAATAATCAATGCTACACAACACACAGAAACAGGTTGCTGCTGCTCACTCAGCCATCAGCTGCTGCCAGCCCTGCAAACGGGGAACAACCGTCAAAGCCTGCCACTCGTCCAGAACATCGGAGGCCCCTAACATATCTCGTCAAGCAATGAAAAGATTTTTCAAATGTGTTCCTAGCTAAACTTTCCACTAGGGTCTCGTGTTCGTCCCGGTGACACCGGCATACCAAAGCCAGCAGCCACACAACTAACGCGCTCGGGTCATCCACGTCTTCAAGTTAAGATGTTGTTCCGTGCGCACCAAAATAGCAGTGCTGCTTGCCAAGCGTTCGTGGCTCACCCGGGCCTTTCTGTGGTCAAAGTCAGCGTTGTACAGCCCGTACTTTCCCGTATGATTTGAACCATACAATTCCCCGCGGCACCGGCACGGGGTGCCCGTATGAAATGGCGACCGCGGTGAAGCCGGAGTATTGGCGTTTTCTGGGCTCCGCTGCGCCGCTCCTGTAGCAAGTCGGGGTCTGTCACATGTCATCTGCTGTATTTTCTGCTGCAACCACCATCGCGAACCTCTCGCCAAAGGCGCTGTTCCCATGTTGTTCTTTGTCGTACAAAGTTTTCAAAATCTATGCAAGAGGTGCGACGTCGACACACTATAGTGGCGTGTGCAACTCCATGCACTGCACTGAGTTCAGGTGCGGTAACTGCGCAGTTAGCATGCTGGTGCTGCTGCACTGCTTGCAGTACCAGGTGCAAATGTTGGCTGTTTGATGGACGCTAAGCATGTGCAGATTAAAAAACAGGCATTTAGGTTTATTTTGTGTGCTTTTTGTGACGCGTGGGCGCAAAAATGGGCACATCGTGACCCGCACGATTTGCCTACCTTGTACGTGCAGTACGAGGGGTCTGGTCCAAGATTGTACGGGACCCCGTACAGAACCCATTTCGGCCTACGGGTTTTCCCGTGTGCTGCCGGATCCCCCTGTACAACGCTGGTCAAACTCGTCAGTGGTGACACTACCGTACGTCAAGGGCGGAAGCCACATTACTTGCATGCTCAAGTCAGTGGTGTCAAATGAAGCAATATTGATGGTAACAGTGCTGCTTGCCAAGTCACTGTTATGAGCTGAGCCTGCTAGAGGGCAGCACTCTTGGCCCCTCAGCACCCACACCTTGATGCAAAACTCCGCATTCAATAATGACATCATTAATTCAATCCAATCCGGTCCGTGGTTGCTGCTGACATGCCTAGCACCTGGCATGCAGCTTTAACATCGGCCAAGATGTCCGACTGCTGCTGCTGCTGCTGCACAAGCCAGACACAATTTTTCCCCGATGACAACTCCCGTACTGCCAATTCCAGCAGCAGGTCTACATCGAGCACTGTTGTTGCTACTGCTGCTGTTGGTGCAGGCTGTAGCAAGCCAGGGTCTACCGATTGAAGCGCTGCCATACACACAAGGAGTTGCGCGATGCAAGCTGCTGACTTGTGTGGAAGCAGCTCCTGCGCAGCTGCCAGGCAGGCAGGCACAGCTGCTGCTAGCTCAGGTGCACTGCTTCTGGCAGGAAAGCCCTGCTGCTGCGCCCCCATGCTGCTGCTGTGGCAAATAGTTGTAGAGCTCTTGGGGGGTAGGCTGCATGTGCTTCTAGGCTGCTGAGAGAGACAACTCCGCTGGAAGACAGCGACAGCAAGCCATCTGCAATGCGAAGCAGCGCAGCAGCAGCAACAGCAGCAGTTTCAGCACGTTCAGTGTGTTGAGTGACACAGAGAATGTACCAGCACATTCAGCAGCACACAGCGACATGCACCTTGTCTCACAACGTCAGGCATGTGCCACAGCACTGGTTGATGCGCCGCGCCCCCACCTGACTGTATGCGCGCTGCCAGAGCCTCCACCACTGCCCCACACAGCCGTGCCCAGTGACAGCAGCCATCTGCGCCACTGCCATGCTGTGAACCTCCTACTGCGCCTGCTGCAGACTCATAACCCTGCTGCTGCTGCTGCTGCTGCTGCTGCTGCTGCTGCTGCTGAGTTGGCTGCAGTGATAGCTGAGGTGCCGCAGCCAGCTGCATTAGTGCTGCTGAGCTGTCAATGCCAGCTGGCACGCTCATCTCCGGCAGCCTCAGCAGCAGCGCTGCAGCAAGCTCTTGCAGCAGCTGCTTCTGCTGCATCAGGTTGTAGCTGGGCACACTGGCAAAGCCCTGCAGGAACATGGATGTGGCAGCAGCAAAACACCCATGTACTCGGTGTCACAGATGGTAGCGGCCCTGCATGTGCAACCACCTCAAAAAAGGACAACGCACCTAGTGGGCTTCCGTGTTGCTGAGCTTGCACGGAGTCCGCATCAGCAGCACCAGCCGCAAACAGCTTTGAAGCAGCTTATGCTGGTGCTGGTGGCTCTGCCGAAATGGGCACGTTGGGCACATCAGCACACATGGCTGGGGAAGCACCAATAACCAGACAGCTCAGTCTCACATGGAGCTTGGCGCAGCTGCAGCGAACCTAAAGAGTCCAATGTGTTTGATTTGAAGGCTTGCACTGTCTGAGAGCAACCAACCCCAACAGCAGTCGCAGTCCTGATACATGCGGCACGTTGGCAATTGTGGCAACTGCATACATACGTACTGCACTCAACCCGCAAATGCCAATGAGGCGGACAGTCAACTACGCAGCAGCAGTGCCAGCAGCATATGCCAATCGACAGGCCCCGTTACATCAAGCAAGATGTGTTGATGCTGTGCTGACGCAGGTAGATGTAGCAGGCAGCCTCACCTGCAGTAGCCCATACAGGTCATCCGCAGGCAGCAGCAGCGCCGATCCAGCAAGGCTCGGCAGCAGCAGATCCAGCAGCTGCCGCTTGCTAGCAGTCACAACATCAGCAGCTGCTGCTGTTGCCGCCGCCTCACCGCTGCTGCCGTTCCACAGTGGCATCATCTGGGTCAATCGCACTGCAATGAGGCTGCCACTTGAAGGGCTGCTGCTGCTGCTGCCGCTGCTGCCGCCGGTGCCACTGCTACCTAGCAGACCATCTTGCTGCAGCTGAACGGTGTGAGTTACAGCGGGTTCTGCCTTGAGCAGCAGCTCCTGCAACGACAATACGCATGCAGCGTGTGCAAACTGATGCAACAGGTAGGGGACGCTGCACGCTTCCCTGCTGGAACCACTCACCTGCCTGCACTGCTGTCTCAACAACAGCGAAAAACACAGCCTCTGTCTTGCAAGCAAAGCTCCTGGCCACCCCATGATGACATTAGCAGAGGCTGCCTCAGTCAAAGAGTGAACCTGCACTCCATATGACTTACCCTCGTGTTTGGGAGCCGCGTGTGAAAGCCAATCTCTCCTCCCATCCTAACCACAGATATCCCACAGCAGGTGCCCTGCCAAGGCGAGTTGCCCTGCAGAGCCAACTGCATAACCGTTGTCCAACTGAACGGCTCTGCCCAACTGATTGGCCCTGCCCAACCACATGGCCCCTCACACCGTCTGCTACCATGTGTCTGTCCAGCTGGTGTTGGGCGGACAGCTACATGCCAGCATAGAGCCACAAACATACTAATGATTGGCCCCACGTCCAGGCTCCTGCCTGGCAAACAATTTTTCTGATCTTGCAGCAGCAGCGAAACACAGTTCTAGCTGAAGGCACCTGCTGCTGGCAGCCTCCAGCAGGCGTTTGCTGACGCCTGCCACATCTACCTATGTAGTCTACACCGACAAAACACACACATCCAGTATATCAACATACACTGGATGCATACTCTGGGATACTTTGTTTCTGGACGGACACAATCTGTTGTATTGTGCGCTCACCTTTTCCTTATCACGTGTTGACACTCTGCTCATTTGGGGGTGCCTCATAACATCTAAGATGGTGACTGGACCCATGTGTAACTACTCTCATTTAAAACATACCTGCTGCGAGCTGCCAAGAAGTTTCGGGTTCAGGCAGTGACCACCTTGATGTGCCAAGCTTGCAATTGTGAGTGCTGCCCGGCTCTGCTGCGCCATATAAGCACAGGCACATGCATCGCTGCCAGGCAGTGGCAGTAGTGCTCACCTTGGTGGCAGTCATCAGCGGCCCACCGCCCCAGGTACTGCACACTCATCTGTGCAGTCTACAGTAGCTGCAACAACCACACCAAATACATTCCAACTGCCACAACCTTCACGGAAATCAGCGACACCCAGCCAGCCCCGACCCGCCCAGGCGGCCGTAGCCAGCCACAACAAACATACCAAACACATCAAAAAGTTGCTGGGCAAGCACAACACCCAGCAGTGCCCACCTTGATGGCGTTCATCAGTGGCCCCACATCCAGCCCCTGCCGTGCAGCTAAGCCATCCAGCAGCCTCAGCAGTTGCACCTCATCAAACGCAGGCAGCTGCTGTACTGCCGACTCCAGCAGTACATTGTACAGCTGCTGATTAGGCAGGCGGTACAGGCTGAACCCAATCGCCAGGTCAGCTAGGGCTTTGGCGCTGCAGGCTGGCACAAAACCCTCGGCTGTTTCAACTGCCAGGGATAGGAAGGTGCTGTGGGTGAAGCCTAGACGGGCACATGCCAGCACCTGAGCAGCAATCCCCTGCAAGTCAGTTGTTAGAAAGTAGCAAGTCAAATGGTGTGCAGCCATACTGTTGCTGCTGCTGAGCACATGGTTGATTGGTAATAAAGCATAGGCGGGCAGACGCCAGCACCTGAGCCGAAATCTTCTGCAGGACAGGTGCCAGAGAGCAAGGCAAATGCATTGAAGCCGGATGTGGTGCTCCTGCAGAAGCGGTTGCATGCTGCGGAGTTAAGCCAATGCAGGCGCATGGTGCATTGACAGGCCTGCACTTGAGCAGCAACTGCCTGCAGGACGTGTGGCGGTGCACAAACTGGACAGCAACACATACATGCATATGGTGTGCGTGTTCCAGGGGCAGAAGTCTGACAATGTGTTTGGCGATTTGAAATCCACCATGGCAAGACAGTGTGCTGGGCGTAGCTTAAGGCAACTGTTGAACTTGTGGATGCAAGCCAGCACTTCAGCTGCTATTTAACTAGATCAACATGCACAGAGGTGGGGCTCTGCAACGTGATTTTTACGGTTGTCGGCAACACACTTGGATGCTTGTACTGGATTTGGATTCAGCTGCACAGCCTGTGTGTAGCCTGGTGGTCACCAGGCAGCAGCTGCAAGCAAACATCCTATACCCTCGACCAGCCAGTGACAAGCAGCCAAGATGCAGCACAGCATTCATGGCTGGTGACCAGCCAGTGACAAGCAGCCAAGATGCAGCACAGCAATCATGGCTGGTGACCATGCTCAGCATCTGCAATGTTGAACATTAATGCTGAGCCAGCATTGATGCACCTGACTTGGCCTATGCTCTTGTGGCTGGACAATCAAGCGATAGTAGCACACGAACGCAGCTCATCACAAAATTTACGGAATGCAAGTATTCACGCTCAGAACGCCTGCAGCATGATGCACCAAGGTGGGTGTGTCACCAGGCAGCAGCAGCCACTGCATTTGTGCATCAACAGTAAGCCGCGTTGAGGTATACTCAACCTGTCCACTCGCGCCTGGGTGTCATGCCTCCAACGATAATGCAGTTGCTTTGGTGTTGATGGTGCCTTCAAGCAGTAGCTGCAAACACCTGATTTGACTAAAACATCCTTCCCACGGCACAGATGAGTAGCAGAATCCATCTTACGTCTGGTTGGTATGCCTCCATCATAGATGCCCCTGACTTGACCCACGCCCATGTGGTTGCTTCACCGGGCAGCAGCTGTGCAGCGCCCAGAGCTCCAGTCAGGCCAGCCAGCAGCGGAGGCGTGAGCCGCCAAGGCACCCACGTGGACACACCATTCGGCTCAAACGCCTCCAGCAGCTGCAGCAATGAGTGGGTTTAAGAAGGGTGGCAGATGCAGCACAACATGTTGGCATGATGCTAGCCTAGAACTGCATCGCTTGTTGGAATATTGAGGGTGGGCAGGTGAGCTGCAGGGTGTCGATGCGCCAGTGATTCCAGCGGTGGCAGGTGTTGCCGCCAAGGCATTCAACAAATCGCTGTTGTTGGGTTTGTACACATCCAGGAACTGCAGTGAGTGGAAGGATTGGGCAGGGGTGAACAGAAATAAAAAGCAGGTCATCGTGGGTTACAGCAATAGCGACAACAGCCACCGTTACATGGTGTGCACACGCATACATAGGCAAGAAAATCACATGAAACTGGCAAGCTGCAGAAAGCTCAGTAAACACAAACATTCAGTGAAAGAGGGGCGCCACAAGAAAGCCATGACATGCTGCCTTGCAGGCAAAGCGCTCCCGCACAAACATATGCAGTGTAGATGCCGAATACATATCAAGTCAGGTCCCGGCAGTGCCAGTAACAGCAAACCATACTTGTGCAGTGTAGGGAGTGGACTGAACTCACAGGACAAGGCCAGCCATCACGGACAATTATCGGCCTGAGGCAGCAAACATGGCAACATGAGCATAGATGCAGATGGGGCACGACCACGTATGGCAGCAGTCACGCACCACACCAACAGCTCATGCGGTAAATGACCGAAGGCCTCTGGCCTGAAGGACATCAAGCTGTGAACACTTTCACGCAACACAAGGCAGTCACTGCTGCACCACGCTCATGCCATTGCCCCGCACTGCCAGTTGGACTGGCAGTGAAAGCCTGCCTTTTGCAAAGATGAGGATGGGTTACACAGTGAGCACAGGCAACTATAATTTCATAAATACCCAAGCACCTGGGGCACTGCAGACGCCTTCATCAGCAGACCGTCACTAGAAGTCGGCAATACTTGCTGTGTTAGCCATGACACTGTCATGCACAGAAGGTTGCAATAATAGGGTGTTGCACCGCGCGCTCTTCCAAAGAACAGGAGTTGAATGGTGTGTGCACGCGGCTACGCCGCAACAGAAGCCGAAACCATTGTACATTGATAAGGCGCAAACAATTTGCTCAAATTGTCACTCAAGGAGGCTCAACCCCCCAAAACACCCCTGTGTGGGAGGTTTGACATTGGCTCTGCAAGCAAAACCGTTCACATCATCATGCACAGGTTTGTGATATCAGATCAGCACTGATGATCAGCTTGGTAGTCAATAAAGTCTAAGCATTGTCAGTGGCAGCATTCCGCACACGTTGCAGTACAGGGGGCAGGCTGAACCTCACAATCTGAAGCTAAACAAAGGAATTCCTTAGAAGGCTATGTCGGACTTGAGGCAGCAGAAGTGTGGAATTGGCTGAGAGCAAGCCAGCTAAGGGCATGCCATGACTGCATATCGCAGCAGGCATGCAATGACTGTACAACACCCACATAGGAAATTAGGGTCGACAGTCTCCAGCAACTAGGCAGGATAGAGAACATCAAGAACACATTCATGTACATGCACTCAGCTAGGTAGCACACGCACATCATTGCCGCGCAGCACAACTGTAGTTTGCCAAGCCATAAATGGTGGACAACGCTGAGGCATCACAGCTGTGGCAGCAGAATCAGCAGGCGCATTCCAAAACAAAACACCTAGCACCGCGCGCACTGCCACTTGCTCAAGACGCATAGACACACCAAGCTGATGAGAGACCGCCCAGGCCACGTGGCCAGGGGTAGCGGCCATGTCCAATTGCGCAGGCACCCACGTAGCAAAGCAGGGAGGGGCAGCCTCCAGCAAACAAGCGGGATCAGGACATCAAGCACACAAGCATGCACATGCATTCAGCTGCGTACTGCGCTCTGGTTGAATGGTGTTTACATGGGTGTGCCCGTTGACAATGGAACACCCAATGACAGTGCGCAGGACGAGACAACAAGTTACAAGAAGCCTCAAAGGAGCTTCTGTGCAGCCTTTTCATCCATACCAACGCGAACTACACTTGAAAGAAGAGGAGGCATACGGTGTGTGCACGCGGCTACGCTGCAATGCACACCTGAATTAAACATATAACAACGAAAAGCGCAGCTCAGACAGTCACTCAAGAAGGCTCAACAAACAGAAACAGCCCATGTCTGGAAGCCATCACATATGCTTTGCAAGCAAAATCGTCTTATCCAACGCACGCAGTTGATGATGCCAAAGTAGAAGATCAGCAACAACTTGTTTGCCTTATCGGTGTCAGTGATAGTGATCCCTGCACCTAGCAGTACAGACGGCATGCTGAACTCAGAAGTTCATTGCCAACTCAAGAAGCCTATAGCCTTCTTGACTATAGCTCAACCTAGCTAGGTCGAGCTTACGGCAGCAGAGGTGAAAAACTGTCAGACAGCAAGTCAGCTGCTGAAGGTATGCCATGAATGATGTTGCAGCAGGCATATTGTGACTGCACAACACCCACATAGAGGATTTGGTTGAGGGCAGTTACATGGGTTTGCACGGGGCTACGCTGCAACAAACACCTGGAAACAGAAGATGGCTGCAAACAGCCCAGCTCAGCCTGTCACTCAAGGATGCCCAAACCCCAAGAAAAGACCCTGTGTGTGAGCAGAACACTGTTTGAGGACTGCAGTCCTTGGTTCTGCAGAACCTAAACACCAGAATAAATCACAAACCACCCCAGAAAAGCTCACAGCTTATTCACCCAAAAGAACACAAAATTGAAGCACAGAAAAGTAACAACATGACGGAAAACCAGTGTCGACACCAACCATTAAGCACGGAACATGTAGACATGGAGGCACCTAGCGCCGCACGCCCTGCCACTTGCTCAGCAAGCACAGGCACACCAAGCTGTTGAGAGACCGCCCAGGCCACCCGGCGGCCGCGGTCACATGCATGTGTTGCTGCCAAACCCACCATGAACCGCACAAGCGGATGCACGTTGCGGTGGGGGACGCATGCCAACCACAGAGCATTGCATGGTAGCCGTGCGCCTGCAGTCAGCCTTTTAAAAGCCCTGAGCTGATTCTGCACCTCTTTCCGCACAGCAACAGCCACATGACACGTCCAGAAATGATGCTCCACACCCGGCCCAGTCACTGAACAACTTGCATTTGAAGCTGCACACCCAGTTGCCAGCTGCATACGCTGCGCGGTGGGGAACGCATTCAGGGCGGCTGTCTGAGTGGGGGCGATAGCACCACCCAACACCACCTGCAGCCTGTTGGCAAGGATCCGCGCAAGTATACGGTAATCCAGGTTCAACAACTTGATGGGTCGGTATTTAGCAGCCAATGTAGTGTCGCCACCTTTCAAGATCCCCACAATCACCCCATCCAAGAACCCCACGGGGGTGGCGGCCAGAGCACCAACAGCACTGAGAACCTGGGCCAAAACAGGAATCACAAGGTCATGGCAATTTTTGGAAGCCACAGCTGGCAACGCATCCAACCCCGGCGATGACGCTGGCTTGCATGCCGCAAGCGCCTGTTTGACCTCTGCTGTTGTCACATCAGGACCCCAAGAAGAAGAAGGGGTTACAAGGTGCGTTCAAGCAGCTACGCCGCAACGGGCACCAGAGTTGAAAAAATTGCTACAAGCTCAGCGCGGGCCGTCACTCGAAATGAGGCTCACCCCTAGAAAAAGCCTCAGTGTGTAAGTTTTGGCATTTGGCCACCCGCACCCTGTCAGATGCGGCGCTCCCGGCCAGCATACCAAAAACGGTCAGGACGAAGCTAGCAAAGCTCAGCATACCAGACGCTTTCCTCTACAAATTCGACCGCAAAAACCGCCGCAGAGAATACACTGTGATAGAGGTCAAGTACTGCAGAGACACCAAGCCAGAGGACCAAGAAGCCAGAGCCGTCAAGCAACACAAACAGTTGGTCAGCACACTTGAAGAGTATGACAAAAGTGCTAGAGTCAAGCACTGCACCCTTCTACTAGGAGTGGGGGGTACAATATACAAAGAATCTGGACAAACCCTATCCAATGATCTAGGAGTCAAAGGACGCCCGCTGGAAGCCCTGTTGCGCAAACTGCACTTCAAGTCGGTGCAAGCAGTTGGCGAGATGTGGAAGCACAGAAGAGCACTGTTGCATAACAAACTCGGATCAAATAAAGGACCGCCTACAGGCACCAATCGCACCAACTTCACCTCTGCCCCTCAACATAGAAAAACAAAGAAATCTAGGAAATAACTCTTAGCCCCACGGGTACCATACCGGCCCCTCGGGACCGGTAGGGATGGTAGGGTGCGTGAAGGCGCATGAGGTTACCTCATCGTCACACACGCGCCCTTCCTGAACTTACGCGGGTGTTAAGTGTCAACACATCACGCGTAGCTCATTCATTCATTCATTCATGGCATTTGGCCATGCATGCACAGCCGTCTTCCTTACTCCACGCAGTATTGCCCCCACAAGTGTACCTCCAGAGGAAAATTGGTGTCAATGGAAATATAAAAACAGTGCTACCAACAGTGTCAGTGACGGCATGCATTGCTAAAAGTGCACAGGAACGGCATGCACTTCCTGCACTGCGAGCAGGCTGGGCTCTCAAGTCACTACATCACCCCGGGCGTCACCCCGTTAAGGGTGATGAGGACTAGATGCAATAAGAGGGTGATTGAGCAGCAAAAGACTGCAGGGCTGAGAAACAGGCACTGCAACCACATATTGCAGTGGCATGCTAGTGGCTATCAACAAAGCCGGACAACCTTGAACTGGCCAGGGGCAAGGATCAAAGCAAAAGCAGCAATGCACGCTCAAAAGAAGGGTGGCAGCAGCAGCGGCAAACCATGTTGCACCAACCTCGGCTGCACCGTGACATGGCAGGGCCCTGGGGCAATGACGGGACATGAAGCAGCTGCACCATCACAACCAACCACAGTATGCAAAGCACTGAGTTACTGAGACCAGGTTAAAGGATATAATAACACCAAAGTAGGACAACAATGTAGGGGCGTAAACAGAGTGCTGCCCAAAGACACCTACGCCCCAGCACAGCGTCCAATATGTGATGCCATCAGCCCGCTCCAAACAGAGACTGCCGGGAGAGAAAAAAGAGAGTACAAGATGGCCACTGGTCATTAGACCAGGCCAACACCCTGCCAACAGCAGTATAACAGAGCTGCCGGAACCAACACCTGCCTTCTGGTGCAGGCCACCCTGAACCGAGCCCTGATTGAGGACTGAGGATAGTTACATGGTTGTGCACGTTGGAAACAGAACACTTTGAGAACTGCAGCGCGCAGGACACGAGAATGAACCTCAAAAAGCCTCACAGAGGCAATTTGCAGCTTTCTCGCCCAAAACAACACATACGCGCAGAGAAGGAGCGTCAGGACGGAACAAAAGGTGTCAAAGCCAATAGGAACGGAGCATGCAGACATGGCAACAACTAGCAGGTACTGGGCACCTCAGAGCTTCTGCTTCAGGTGTTGAAGACAGGGTAGAACATGATGATCAACATGATCAAAACTCTCTGCTACTAGGACGTGCACAAAGCAACAGCATAACCCGCAGCGCCGTGGCACCACAGGCACCTGCCACCCTACTGATGTGTCTGGCAAGGCTACACCCCAGGCAATGGCACCGGCCCAACACACGTACTGGCTGACACAGGCTGCATGAGAGTACTAACAGCACAAGACATGCAACCACAGTAGCAGAATGAATAAAGGAACAGAGGATGCAAGAAAGAACCTCAATCCACGCTATGGCGCAAAGGCCAAGTCCCTTCTCGGTGCCAGCTGCAGCCGGCCGTCAACCACGCGTAGAAAGGGGTGATCAGCTGGCACAGCATCCAGCCAGGCCAAGAGTGCCGCCTTGATGACTATGAAGTCAACCAGCAGCCCCCAAAACCTAGCCACCGCCTCCTTCTTCTTCGTCTGCACCAGCTCATCAAGCTCCTGCTGTCGCTGCTGCTGAAGCTGTAGCCGCTGCTGCTCTCGATGCTGCCTCGCTGCCTCATTACGAGCCAGTTGCGCAGCAGAGGGAGTAGCAGGCTGCAACAATCGAGTGATAAGCTGCTGGCCAGCAGGTGGCGCCCAGGCAGGGCCACCTGCTGGACTGGCAACCAGGTCATGCTGCCTGTTCAGCACACGCTGGAGGTTGGCTGCCCTCCTGCCAACATCCATAGCATTGAAGGCCGCCAAACACACGACACTCCACACGCATGTGAGCACACTCCGCCCACCACGCGGCGGTTGCATGAGCCAAATATGCTGCATGCTTAAAGTATAGGATCCAGGCGTGCGAGTGCACCATGCTGTAGGCAAATTAGTGCACCATGCTGTAGGCAGCTCCGGGAAGAGGGGGTTACATGGTGTGCACAGGCGACTGCGTCGCAACGAACACCCAAAAAAAAAGAGAGCTGCTAGAAGTTCAGCGGAAAATCAGACTGTCACCCAAAAGAGGCCCACCCCAAGAAAGCCTCTGTGTTCGTGACATGACACGTGGCTCTGCAGGCAGAACGTCAGACTCACAACACGCAGTAAAGAATTCTATTGGGATTCGCAGAAGAAAAACTAACCTAAAACAGTGTCGGTGACAGCAGACCATACTTATGCAGTATAGCGGGCGGGCTGAACTCACCGGGACAAAGTTGGCCAGTAAAGGTCAATACCTTGGTCCGAGGCAGCAGACAAGGGGGGAAGGAGCAGAGTACCCGGCAGTTGCTGCAGGGGCATTGCAACTGCATATTGCAGCAGCCGCACCAAAAAACCTTACAGCTCCTGCAGCGCAGGCGCACCAGTCTCGGGCTTGACAGAAAGCACACGGGCATAGATACATGTAGAATGGTGGTCACCGCCCGGGGCAGCTGACATGAAGAAGAGGGGTTACATGGTGTGCACAGGCGACTGCGTCGCAACGAACACCCAAAAACAAAGAGAGCTGCTAGAAGTTCAGCGGAAAATCAGAATGTCACCCAAAAGAGGCCCACCACAAGAAAGCCTCTGTCTTCGTGACATGACACGTGGCTCTGCAGGCAGAACGTCAGACTCACAACACGCAGTATAGAATTCTATTGGGATTCGCAGCAGAAAAACTAACCTAAAACAGTGTCGGTGACAGCAGACCATACTTATGCAGTATAGCGGGCGGGCTGAACTCACCGGGACAAAGTTGGCCAGTAAAGGTCAATACTTTGGTCTGAGGCAGCAGACAAGGGAGGAAGGAGTACCCGGCAGTTGCTGCAGGGGCAATGCAACTGCATATTGCAGCAGCCGCACCAAAAAACCTTACAGCTCCTGCAGCGCAGGCGCACCAGTCTCGTGCTTGACAGAAAGCACACGGGCATTAATACATGTAGAATGGTGGTCACCGCCCGGGGCAGCTGACATGAAGAAGAAGAGGGGTTACATGGTGTGCACAGGCGACTGCGTCGCAACGAACACCCAAAAACAAAGAGAGCTGCTAGAAGTTCAGCGGAAAATCAGACTGTCACCCAAAAGAGGCCCACCACAAGAAAGCCTCTGTGTGCGAGACATGACACGTGGCTCTGCAGGCAGAACCGTCAGACTCACAACACGCAGTGTAGAATTCTATTGGGACAAGCAGCATGACTAAGCTAAAACAGTGTCGGTGACAGCAGACCATACTTGTGCAGTATAGCGGGCGGGTGGAACTCACCCGGACAAAGTTGGCCAGTAAAGGTCAATACCTTGGTCCGAGGCAGCAGACAAGGGGGAAGGAGCAGAGTACCTGGCAGCTGCTGCAGGGGCAATGCAACTGCATATTGCAATACAATACAATACAATACAGTAGTACAGGACTGAACCTGCCTCAGGCACTAGCCCAGCGAGCCGTTGTTCCGCTCATGAGGGTTTCTAGTAATTAATTGTACCCAGTTTCTTCTTCATTGTTTGAGCGATCGAAACCACCCGCACAAATCCGTCAACTCCAGTTGCTTTTTTAGCGCAGCCGCGGGCGGTTGCAGAAGAAGAAAGGTGTGCGGGTCCGGGATTTCAAGCACTGCAGTGCGCAGTACACAATGCAGCTGACATGGCAACAAAGTCAGCCAGCAACTCCCGAAACCTCAAAACTGCCGGGAGAGAGGCCTTTTCCTTGTTGAGAAGAGTTACATGGGTGCGCACGTCGGAAACGGAACACTTTGAGGACTGCAGCGCGCAGGACACGAGAATAAACCACAAAAAGAGAAGCAGTTTTCAGCTTCGCCGGAAAGGTAGAAAGGTGCGCGGGTCCGGGATTTCAAGCACTGCAGTGCGCAGTACACGACCTTGAAAGAAGAGGGGTTACATGGTGTGCACAGGCGACTACGTACACGACCTTTAAAAGAAGAGGGGTTACATGGTGTGCACAGGCGACTACGTCGCAACAAACACCTGAAAACACAGAGAGCTGCTAGAAGTTCAGCGGAAAAACAGACTGTCACCCAAAAGAGGCCCACCCCGAGAAAGCCTCTGTGTGCGAGACATGACACGTGGCTCTGCAGGCAGAACCGTCAGACTCACAACACGCAGTAAAGAATTCTATTGGGACAAGCAGCAAGACTTGCCTAAAACAGTGTCGGTGACAGCAGACCATACTTGTGCAGTACAGCGGGCGGGCTGAACTCAACGGGACAAAGTTGGCTAGTAAAGGTCAATACCCTGGTCCGAGGCAGCAAACAAGGGGGGAAGGAGCAGAGTACCTGGCAGCTGCTGCAAGGGCAATGCAACTGCATATTGCAGCAGCCGCACCACAAACCGTACAGCTCCTGCAGCGCAGGACCACCAGTCTCAGGCTTGACAGAAAGCAAACGGGCATGAATACATGCAAATTGGTGGCTATCACTGCCGTACCACACGCAGACCATTACCCCACAACACAGTGTGCCAAGAGATAAACGGCTGCCGGGTCAACAGCTGGTTCTTGCACCGCCGCGGCACTCTGGCCGTAGCGGCAAAATCAGCAAGCGCATCCCAAAAAGCACCAAGTACACGACCTTTTGAATGGTCTACCCAGACTCCTCTCCTCTCCGGGTAGGGGTAAAACGCCTTGATTGAGGAGAGTTACTTAAACGCCTGCTGCTTCGCAACGCTTTCGAGCCTGCTGCTTCGAAAAAGAAGAGGGTTTACATGGTGTGCACAGGCGACTACGTCGCAACGAACACCCGAAAACAAAGAGAGCTGCTAGAATTTCAGCGGAAAAACAGACTGTCACCAAAAAGAGGCCCACCCCGAGAAAGCCTCTGTGTGCGAGACATGACACGTGAAGAAAGAAGAGGGGTTACATGGTGTGCACAGGCGACTACGTCGCAACGAACACCCGAAAACAAAGAGAGCTGCTAGAAGTTCAGCGGAAAAACAGACTGTCACCCAAAAGAGGCCCACCCCGAGAAAGCCTCTGTGTGCGAGACATGACACGGAAGGGGAGAAGAAGAGGGGTTACATGGTGTGCACAGGCGACTACGTCGCAACAAACACCCGAAAACAAAGAGAGCTGCTAGAAGTTCAGCGGAAGAACAGACTGTCACCCAAAAGAGGCCCACCGCGAAAAGCCTCTGTGTGCGAGACATGACACGTGGCTCTGCAGGCAGAACCGTCAGACTCAGGAAGAGGCTTGTTACAGGGGAGGGAAGCGACACACCCTAGGGCGAGGCACTTGCCCTTCTTTCAGCTAACACATCGTGATAGCCCGATAGCAAGCCACAAAACGCCGCCAAAGTAAACCTCAGAGACGTTTCGCAGCCTCTATCTCCCCATAAACCGACAAGTACATGCAGTGCAGCAAGTGCGAAATGCAGCACGAAAAGCAGCAGGTGCTCAAGGCAGAAAACGCACAAGGGAATGTAAGCATGGTCCAAACAGCAAGCTGGATGCACAAAGGTGCGGCTTGCCATGAGCGTCTGGCATGATGGCATTAAGGCACTGCTGTACACACCAGACTACAGCAAGCAGGAGCACACATGGCAACCGACATACTAACAAAGCAGACGTATCAATCCACAGACGGACTATGCAGGCAACCGACACACTAAGAAATTGAAGGTGCTTCTGCTTCTGCAATCCTTAATTGCTGACAGTAACACGCACCACCATGCAAGAGCTGCAGAAAAAGAAAACAGCATCACATCACACGGTACATGGAGCATGGACATGACAGGAGATGTAAACAACGATAAGCAGAGGAAACACAAGACGCATCCGGAGCGAACTCAGCCAGGGCGGGGCGCTAAGATGACGCGCAACTGAGCAGCATCAGCGCGCAGGAAGGGATGATCCACAGGCACCACCTCAGGCCAACTGCCGGGGGGCAGCTGACATGGCAACAAAGTCAGCCAGCAACTCCCAAAACCTCAACCGCCTGCTGCTTCGCATCCTGCAACACTTGTGCCACGACTTGCTGCCGTTGCTGTTGAAGGCGCCGCAGCTGCTGCTGCCGCCGCTGCTCTAGCAAGTGATTGTGCTGTTGCTGCGTGACAGAGAGAGCTGCGGGTTGGAAAAAAGCAGTGATGCTGGCCTGAGACAGCGGCAGCACAGGCGGCTGCTGCTGGTCAGGGGCAGGCGGCGGTATGCTCAACTTGTTAGCATGCTTTCTGCCAACATCCATGGCGTTCAATGCAGCTAAACAGACGATGCGCCAAACCCCACTGTGCAGCTTCTTAGGGCCAACTGGGCGCTGCATCAACCAAACATGCTGCATCGTGAGTGGCTGACGACCTGCAACCCGCGTACACCATGCAGCCGGCAACGCAGACAACACCGAATCCAGCACCGCTACTGCAACTGGGCAGTCCCAAAAATGATGCACACGACCAGGACATGCAGCACCACACATGCACGCATTCTCCAGCATATGCATGCGCTGCGACGTCGGCAGGCCATCCATAACAAGCCGCCAATAAACTTCTTTAAATGCATTGTCCTAGCGCACCTTCCAAAGTGTGCGCTGGGCCACAGCAAGACATTTCAAGCCAATCGACATTGCCGGCCCTGTGGCTGCCGCGCCAAGCGCTTCTTGACAGAATCCGGTGTGCTTGGTACGACGCTCAGCACGCAAGGGGCCCATCTGCAATGAGGTGGCTGCCTTGACAGATAATTGTGCAACAGAAACAACACGACCACAGTGGGTCATCCACCCTAGTCTAGCCACCAGCATGGCCTCAACATGTTGTTCAGTTGCAGCAGGCATAGAAGGCGGGTCAGGCACAGCCAACGGTGGCCAAGGCCCGGCTGCAGCAGGATGTTGTAGCACAGCTAAGGTCACCCGGATCCACTCCACTGGCACTTCCCTATACAGGCTCACCAAGTCATCTAATTCATGTTCTGCATTGCTCGCAACGCAACACTGCTCGCCCAATGCGAATCCAAGGCAACTCAGTCTCAGGCGGTGCTGTAGCAAACATCGCCCCCCACCAAGCATGCCGTGCACGAATGTGTTCAAGCCAGGGCAGGGCTCCAAAGCCACCCTCTGCCGGCTTACCCACCAACAGCCTTGCAGCCACTCCCGGAAAGCGGCGCGTAGCCGCCGCAGGCGCCAAGCCTCTGTCCACCAATTTCCCAACAGACGCAACAAGATGCTGACGATTTAAAAGAGGCGGCAGATCCGAAAACTCCGCCCCATACAGAAGCGTGCTAATTCCATACGCAGCACTGCCCATGCCCCTGCCAAAGATGGAGAGCTGAGGAATGTGTGACAAGCGTGTGAAAGCTGCATCCACAGCAGCCACCTTCTGATCCCAATCTACAGGGGAGTCAGAGCCAACACACACACCCAACACATTTGCATGCAAGACAGGGCTAAGGGGGAGAGCACCCGAACTATGCTGCACAGAGAGCGTTGAATGTTGCTGCCGTGCAGCCGCACCCAACAAAAGCAACTTGGACTTGTGCAAATTCAGCTGCTGCCCAGAGGCAGCAGCCATGACTTGCATGTGTTGTAGGAACTGAGGAACATGCACAGGTGTATCCAGGTACACCTGCGTGTCATCAGCAAACTGAGTTGCTGACAGCTGAGTACCATGCACAGCGGTGCTCATGCCTTTGGACTGCAAGAAACGCAAGAGTGACTCACAACACGCAGTGTAGAATTCAGAAGAGGCTTGTTACAGGGGAGGGAAGCGACACACCCTAGGGTGAGGCACTTGCCCTTCTTTCAGCTAACATATCGTGATAGCCCAATAGCAAACCACAAAACGCCGCCAAAGTAAACCTCAGAGACGTTTCGCAGCCTCTATCTCCCCATAAACCGACAAGTACATGCAGTGCAGCAAGTGCGAAATGCAGCACGAAAAGCAGCAGGTGCTCAAGGCAGAAAACGCACAGGGGAATGCAAGCATGGTCCAAACAGCAAGCTGGATGCACAAAGGTGCGGCTTGCCATGAGCGTCTGGCATGATGGCATTAAGGCACTGCTGTACACACCAGACTACAGCAAGCAGGAGCACACATGGCAACCGACATACTAACAAAGCAGACTAATCAATCCACAGACGGACTATGCAGGCAACCGACACACTAAGAAATTGAAGGTGCTTCTGCTTCTGCAATCCTTAATTGCTGACAGTAACACGCACCACCATGCAAGAGCTGCAGAGAAAGAAAACAGCATCACATCACACGGTACATGGAGCATGGACATGACAGGAGATGTAAACAGCGATAAGCAGAGGAAACACAAGACGCATCCGGAGCGAACTCAGCCAGGGCGGGGCGCTAAGATGACGCGCAACTGAGCAGCATTCGAAAGAAGAGGGGTATCATGGTGTGCACAGGCGACTACGTTGCAACGAACACCCGAAAACAAAGAGAGCTGCTAGAAGTTCAGCAGAAAAACAGACTGTCACCCAAAAGGCCCACCCCAAGAAAGCCTCTGTGTGCGAGACACGACACGTGGCTCTGCAGGCAGAACCATCGGGCTCACAACAGCAGTGTAGAATTCTATTGGGACAAGCAGCATGACTAACCTAAAACAGTGTCGGTGACAGCAGACCATACTTGTGCAGTACAGCGGGCGGGCTGAACTCAACGGGACAAAGTTGGCCAGTAAAGGTCAATACCTTGGTCCGAGGCAGCAAACAAGGGGGGAAGGAGCAGAGTACCTGGCAGCTGCTGCAGGGGCAATGCAACTGCATATTGCAGCAGCCGCACCACAAACCGTACAGCTCCTGCAGCGCAGGACCACCAGTCTCAGGCTTGACAGAAAGCAAACGGGCATGAATACATGCAAATTGGTGGCTATCACCGCCGTACCACACGCAGACCATTACCCCACAACACAGTGTGCCAAGAGATCAACGGCTGCCGGGTCAACAGCTGGTTCTTGCACCGCCGCGGCACTCTGGCCGTAGCGGCAAAATCAGCAAGCGCATCCCAAAAAGCACCAAGTGCCGCACGTACCGCCACCTGCTCCACCAGCACAGGCACCACAAGATACTTGCCACAGCCCAGGCCGCTCTGCGGCCTTTTTCAAACGCATGTATAGATGCCAGGCATACCATATCCCACACCAGTCGGTGCACATTGTGACGAGGGGAGCAAGCCAGCCACACCGCACGACACGGCAGGCTCTCACCTGCCGGCAACAGGCGACCCGCCGCCTGTTGCCGGCAGGTGAGAGCCTGCCGTGTCGTGCCGGCAACATGTTGAACGCTCTTAGCTGACCTTCAACCTCTTCACGCACGCATGAGCAGCATTCAGAAGAAGAGGGGTTACATGGTGTGCACAGGCGACTACGTCGCAACGAACACCCGAAAACAAAGAGAGCTGCTAGAAGTTCAGCGGAAAAACAGACGATGAGCAGCATTCCTGCTGCTTCGCAACGCTTTCGAGCTGCTAGCCCTTGGAGTCTCCTGTGCCAAAGGAGAAGCTCACTTCGGAAGTTAGGGGGTCGTAGCTTAGATGGTAGAGCGCTCGCTTAGCATGCGAGAGGTAGGAAGATCGATACCCTCCGACTCCACATGACACATTTTGCAACAGCCGACATCACGTTTAAAGCTCGCTTACCTTAACCAGAAGGTCGTTCGGCAGCGCCTGCAACGCAGTGAGGCCCTGCAGCAATTGCACGCTGCGCCTTGGGCTCAGCAGCGATGGCCACACGTCGCCGAACAGCGCCAGGCTGCTGGTCATAAAGCACTCCACCTACAGCAGCATGCAGACAGTGCCGGAAGTGCAATCGGCAACAATCTAAAGCAAGGCAGGCGAAGCAGTAATCAGACATCTGCCCCAACCAATAACTGCCAGACAAAATGGTGTGCACTGCAACAAGCAAGCAACACAACGCACCTAAGTTATTCACCAAGCTGAATCATCTGCATGGAAGCACTGCATGTATGACAGCATGCGCAGGGACAACCACACAGTTGCAGGCACGGTGTTCGACCAACGCTCACAACAGAGTGGCGCTAGCACAAGATTGTGCACTCAATGAACATGCCCAGTCTCAAGGTTACCTGCTGTCCTGTCATGCCAAGTGCCCACACCATCACAGCAGCATCGCCAGCGGACACACAAACTTCCAGCGGCTGGCACTTGAAGGACTCGGGCACACCAAAGAATACACGCTGACCAGTTGCATTGTTGTTGCTGCTGCTACCGGCAAGTGCACCTGCACCACTTGCTTGCTTGCCGCTGTGCAAAATGGTCTGTGGCAGCTGCTGCATCACAACCGAGGTTGTTCCAAAGCCACCCTTGCTCCTAGCTTTGCTGCCTGCTGCGGTGCTGCCTCTGTTGGTGTCAGCAGCATCAACAACCAACATGTGCTGCAGCAACTGCTGCTGCTGCTGGAGCAGCCGCCGCTGCTGCAGCAGCTCTGCCAGCAGCTGGGCACCTTCAGCAGCATCTGCACTGTTTCTGCTCGTGGAATTGTCACTGTTGACGTCCTGCTGTGCTGCAGGGCTTTGATGGCTGCTGTTAGCAGGTGTGCCGCTTACATGACCAACAGCTAGTTCGTGTGACGCAGGCTTTGCCCCCGCTGCTGCACTGTTGATGGCTGCATCAATACCTGCAACATCTTCAGCCAGCAACTGCAATGCCTCTTGGGCCTCTTGTTTCAGGGCTGCGGCAAGTTGCTCTCTCGCCTCAACTGGTATCCCTGGCCTACCACCACTGCGCTGACTCAGCAGATGCAGTAGCAGCGCCTCACCTGCAGCCAGATAACAACAAAATGGTTGTGCCATATTGCTCCTAATGTTTTCCGGAAAAGATTAATCAAAACGTCTTTCGCCCTCAATCTGTGATTGTAACGTGATGTTGTGTGTACACGCACATTTTCAGACTTCGAGGACACCTTATCGAGCTGTCTGAGTGTTGTGTCGTGATGACATGGCGGGCCTGCCGAATGGCAAGCTTCCTGTTGGTACACCTGATGCTGATCAACAAAAGCTAGACGATTTCTTGTTAAACTCAGTCAGCCCACGGGCAACACTACAACATCACAACAGCATCACGAAACACAGAACGTGGGTGCAGGGATAGCAAAGGGTGTCAAGATGAACACGCCTGCTGCTCCTGCAAAGAAGAGAGGCGGGCCTCCAGGTAGCGGCAAAAACCAAATGGCAGCAGCAGCAGGAGCAGCAGCAGCAGCAGCAGCATCACAAGGAGCAGCACCCCAGCAGAGGCAGCAGCAGCAGGATGGTCTGAAGCAGCCACAGCCATGCATGTTGCATGTAGTAGTGAGCTGGCAACAGCGTGTTGCTGATGCCCACAGGCAGGTGCAGAGAATCCCGCGAAGTGCAGTGGCATGTTTACACGCCTCGGCAACAATGTTTTTATTCGCCGTTTAAGTGCCGGCGTCGCTACCGCCACAATAAGGAAAAGACCACAGAACCATACCGTGCGGAGACAAGAAGCGCACACGCGACACTGTTTCAGTACCACACAGAAAGGATGCTAAGTAACGAAATTGATCCACCACGACTGATAACCCATAACGCCTTTGGGGGTAAATAGGCACAGTAGTGGTTCCACTCAAAAAGGTCACGCAGTCAGATGTAAAATCAATCAGCTGAAATGAATGTTAGATGTGTAACTTAAATGTGTGGCGGAGTTTGGAGAGCAAAATCACCTGCATGGAGCGGCAATCCATGGTGGATGCTCTAGTGTTATTTACGCATTTTTGTTCAATGTTGGCTTGACCAGAGAACACAGCAATACCTTGCCTGCATTTACATAAATCAACAAACCAATTGCACAAAACATGTAAGCTTAGCTATTATATTGATATGGTTTTTCTTCTTTCAAAACTTGCCGCTACGATAACATGATGCCAAAAAACACGTGTGTTGCAGGATTTGAACAATGAACGCACTGCTCTTCTGCTTCTTAGGCTTGCACACTGCAGACTTACACTGCACACATGTGTTTGTGGAGTTGATAAACGTTGATGCGAGCTGATGCAACTCTCACTGCTGGTGTAGTTAGCCGAGCAACTGTGTTGCTGAGTGTCTGTGCCGCTGTTGTTGCTGCTGCTCCGTGGCAGGCCATGGTGCAGGTGAATGTTCGCACCACACAGCACTCTTCAAACAGCATCAAAGTGCAGATTGCATACTGAACGCTTCGGGATGTACAATTTTGCCTGCTAGCTTGGAGCTCGCTGCTGCTGCTACTGCTGCTGCTGCTGCAGTGCTGGGCAGGCTTGTGCCAGTGACAAGGGGCGGGTTGTGGCTGAGCCCTTACACTGCTTGGGTCATGGCATGTTCAAGAGAACAAACATGCTTGACTTTCAGTTTCTCGCTCAGCTTCGACTGTTGTTCCAGGAGTCCGGCACTGATCTGCTGTTGCGTCCATGCTACGGTTGCCAGCTCCATGAGCTACGGCCAAAGATACCGACGATTTACTTCTATTACGTGTAGAAATAAAATTTCGAGTGCTAGAATGCTCGTATCATGCCACTCCAGCAGGACGTGTGTTGCTCGGTGCTGCACAAAGGCTCAGCAGACATGCAGCTGGTTGAGGGGCTTCCACAACTCCCCACAACTTGCGGCTTGCAACAGTTGCGCAGCAGGATCAGAGCTTTCAAACGAGCCCGGCCGTGCCAATCATCAGCTATCAATGTCCACTCTGTGCTCATCGAACTGAGGGGCCTGCCACCGAGGCGAGGCGCCAGAACAAACACTGAATTTCCGGAGTTTCACAGGCCGCGCTCCGCACAGATGAAGCCTTACGAATAATGTATAACAGTTTATGACAGTTTCAGGGGCTGCTGGTCACTTTTCCCCTGATTGGGTTTTATTCACTGACTGAGGCCTCTAAACCCTCCAGCACTGGCTCTGCAGAATCACTACACAAGTAGGGGGCGTGCTAGTCAAGTGCTGCAACGGCCCTGGGCACACACACCCTCTCAAGCCATAACTTACGCTGGCAATAGCCCTAGCGTATTGTACTTACTTACTTACAATGCCATCAAAACCTAAGATACCGCCAGAAAACGCCATGCCAGCTTCCCGGCGAACATATCACTGTCCAAAATAACTTGCCGCGGCCGGCCGGCATCCGGCAAAATATGTTAGCGGAGTACACTAGGAGCAGTACGGTAATCTAATGAATGCGATTGATGAAACAGTCTGGTGAAAGGGTTGCGAAAGCAAAAAAGCCACAGCGGTGCGCGCTGCGGCGGCAAAAAGCTCGGTAACGTACCTGCTCCCCTCGACCGGATTCGAACCAGTGACCTAGAGATGCCTTTGGTGCAACCACTACAGTCTCCCGCTCTGCCAACTGAGCTACAAGGGGGGCGCCAGGCGGCAGTGCGCGCCTGACTCGTTGGCTCCACCGGGCCGGTGCTTCATCCTTGACAGGCAATTGTACTGCTTTGCTGCTGCTGTCGCGGTTCTGCCTCACTCTGCGACACTGTTTTAGGTTAGTCATGCTGCTTGTCCCAATAGAATTCTACACTGCGTGTTGTGAGCCCGACGGTTCTGCCTGCAGAGCCACGTGTCGTGTCTCGCGCACAGAGGCTTTCTTGGGGTGGGCCTCTTTTAGGTGACAGTCTGTTTTTCCGCTGAACTTCTAGCAGCTCTCTTTGTTTTCGGGTGTTCGTTGCGACGTAGTCGCCTGTGCACACCATGTAACCCCTCTTCTTCTTGCGGTTCTGCCTCCAAAAGACAAAACTTCTCTTAGTTGGGCGAGCAGTGCGCATGCAGTTCCAGCAGCAATAGCAGCAACAACAACAGCAATAGCAGCAGCAGCAGCAGCAGCAGCAGCCGCAGCAGCAGCAGCAGCAGCAGCAGCAGCAGCCTGCGCCAATTGCCTCGCAGCTTACTCCAACCTTGCAGGCTAATGTGCTGGGGGTTTGTGTCGGGGCATCTTCCCCTCTCAGTTGGGAGGAGAAAGTGCAGGGAGTTGAAGCAGCCTTGACAAGGTTGTCGTGCGTAAAGGCGCTGTCCATTTTTGGCAGGGGTATGGGCAGTGCATCATACGGGGTTAGCAAACTCTTGTATGCTGCGGAGTTCTCAGACCTGCCTTCCGCGCAACAGTGTCAGCATCTGCAGGCCAAGGTGGCCAAGTTGGTTGACAGGGGGTTGGCACCCTCAGATGTCACTAGAAAGTTCACCGGCATTCCTGCGCGACTTCTTGTTGGCAGACCAGCCGATGGTGGCTTTGGTGTATTGCCATGGTATGAGCATATGACTGCTCGGCATGCGTGGTGGGGGGCATTCTTTGCTACGGCGCCTCATGTTACGGACATTCCATGGGTCAACATTGGCAGAGCTTGCCTGCGCTCCAAGTGTTGTTGGTGGGGCCCTCTGGCTCTTTGTGACTGCGCAGCTGACACCCAGTCACCAGCTGAGTGGGCTGGGGTGCCACCGCCACCTTTGCGCCGCATGATCTCTGGGCAGCAAGCACTGGGGGATGTGTGTGATGTGCAATAGCAGCAGCAGCAGCAGCAACCGCAACAACAACAGCAACAACAACAACAACAACAGCAGCAGCAGCAGCCAGCGCTGCCGCTACAACAGCAGCAACCGCTGCCGCTACAGCAGCAGCAACCGCTGCCGCTGCAGCAGCAGCAAGCGCTGCCGCTACAGCAGCGGCAACCGCTGCCACAACAGCAGCAGCAGCAGCAACAGCAGCAGCAGCAGCCATTGCAGACGCAGCCGCCCCTGCCTCCAGGGCAGCAGTCCCCAGGTTTGGATCAATTGCGCCAGCAGATGGCTGCCCTTTCCAGTGCGCCGGTTCTGCAGCCTGGGCCTTGGTGTGCTTTGGCCCCTGTCTTTGCCAACTGTTTCTTGCTTGGGGTTATCCCTGGTGCTAGGCCGGGTGGTTTGCATGTGTTGCCTGTTCCGCCAGCTAGAGGTGCATTCTACTGCACAGGCGGGAAGGTCAGGCCCACCATTCGTACACTTGGGGATTTGATTAGGTCTCATCGTGTGATTGAACGTGTGGTACAAGCCAAACTGCCCCACCCTCTGATCCCATGCAACAGCAGCAATGCTGAGGGCGAGTTTTATGACCTCAACTTGTTGCTGTATAATGTGCCTCATGCATGGACACAAGCTGCTGCAAGCGAGGCAGCACGAGCAGGATGGCCAGCTGTTCTGCCTTCCGCTCCTGCAGTACCATCTGAGGCAGAACAAATTGTTGAATGCATGCTGGTCTCACGGCGTGGCTGGTATTTGTTGCCTGCAGGCAAGTCTTGCTCCATCAGGCGGCTGTCCATGAAGACAGCTACCGCCTTGCAGCTGCGTAATTGCGTGTTGAGCAGCAGGCTCAAAAACGTCACTTTGTGGTCCTTGCACTCAATAACTCAAATTCAGCAGCGACTAGGGATGGTGTTGGTAGTGTGACCGCTGCGCAGCGTAAACTTTGAAAGTTGCGCTGGGATTACCGAATCAAAGAGGTGTTCTGGCGTGTGGTGTTGAATGGTGTGCCTACTGCTGCTCGCATGCCGAGCGTGCAGCGTGCTTGCTTGTGTGGTGCATGTATGCCTGGGTATGACCACCATTACTGGCACTGCCCTGTTGCGCAAGCGGTGTTGCAGCCCATAGTGGATAATTTGCCTGCAGCATGGTGCACTCGCACGCCTGGATCCTCAGCTTCAAGTATGCAGCATATTTGGCTCATGCAACCGCCGCGTGGTGGGCGGAGTGTGCTCACTTGCGTGCGGCGTGTGGTGTGTGTGGCTGCCTTCAATGTTATGAATGTTGGCAGGAGGGCAGCAAACCTTCAGCATGTGCTAAATAGGCAGCATGATTTGGCTGCCAATTCAGCAGGTGGCCTTGCCAGCGCGCCACCTGCTGACCAGCAGCTTATCACTCAGTTGTTGCAGCCTGCTACTCCCTCTGCTGCGCAACTGGCTCATAATGAGGCAGTGATGCAGCACAGACAGCAGCAGCAGCTACAGCTTCAGCAGCAGCGACAGCAGGAGCTTGCTGGGCTGGTGCAGACGACTAAGAAGGAGGCAATGGCTAGATTTTGGGAGCTGCTGGTTGACTTCATAGTCATCAAGGCGGCACCCTTGGCCTGGCTGGATGCTGTGCCAGCTGATTACCCCTTTCTGCACGTGGTTGACGGCCAGTTGCAGCTGGCACCAAGAAGGGACTTGGCCGCTGAGCTGCCATAGCGTGGATTGGGGTTCCATTTTGCATCTCCTGTTCCATTATCCCATTCTGCTACATGCGGTTGCATTAGTACTCTCATGCAGCCTGTGTCAGCTAGTAGGTGTGTAAGGTCGGTGCCATTCCCTGGGGTGTGGCCTTGCCCGACACATCAGTAAGGTGGCAGGTGCCTGTGGTGCCACGGCGCTGCTGGTTATGCTGTTGCTTTGTGCGTGTCCTAGTAACAGAGAGTTTTGATCATGTTGATCATCATGTTGTACAATGTCTTCAACACCTGAAGCAGGAGCACCGAGGTGCCTAGTACCTGCTAGTTGTTGCCATGTATGCATGTTCCATTCCTATTCACTGACGTTGACACCTTTTGTTCCGTCCTAATGCTCCTTCTCGGCTCAGAGTTTGTGTTAGTTTGGTTGAGGAAGCTGCAAATTGCTTCTATGAGGCTTTTTGTGGTTTATTCTCGTGTCCTGCGCGCTGCAGTCCTCGAAGTGTTCCGTTTCCGACGTGCACACCCATGTAACTCTCCTCAATCAATCTGCCCTTGAGTCAGCGTCATACTCATCAGCTCAGCCCGCTTCCTCTATTGCAACATGTACACCGTGTAACCCAAAAAAAAAATTTGTACTGCAACATGTATAGATTGCTGTCACTGACACTGCTTAGACTACAGCTTGCATGCACATGTACTTCCAAAGCAAACAGCATTTGCGTGTGACGGGGACGACGGGTGGTGCTTAGCACGGCTAATGTCTTGGCCCACACACAGAGGCTTTCCTGGGGGTTGAGCCTTCTTGAGTGACAGTCTGAGTTGAGCTGCTCGCAGCTTCTTTTTTCTCCAAGTGTCCGTTGTGGCGTAGGCGCTAGAGCACACCGTGTCATCCCTCAAGCTCGATTGCGCCGAATGGACCAGCCCCAACTTTACTGCACCACAGGACTTGGAGTGGTTTGGTCAGCAACGTAGGTTGTTGTTGGCCTAGAACATGTGTTTGCATCTGGGCTACTGCGGCTGCCCAAGCTGCAGTCTCTCGGTCAGGCTATGGTGCTCTCTTCTGAGCTGAACAGAGTATGTGCCTTGCCTGGGCTGTTAGCTCAGCGCGCAGCATACGAGCGTGACATCTAGCGGCCTTGGCTGTGCAACAAGCCACAATATGCTGACGGGCTGGCTGCCTGTCAGCATCTGCAAGCATTGCTACCTCAGGTTCCCCAAGTGTAGTTCACAGCTGCGCGCGCTCATCTAGCAACAGCTTATGCTGCTGGTGACAAGTAGCATAACTTTCTACGGTCACCCCTGATGACCTCCTTTTGGTGCATGAAACGTTGTGTGCTGAATTTAGGCTGGCAGCTACCTGGCGGCGGTGCAGATCATGTCATTCGATTGGCCGACTTTACTGTTGCTACTGCCGATAAGCTTCAACGTCTCTCTGCAATTGCTTTTGCTCCCCGTCATGCTGCTTACTTGAACAGTGTTAGAATGTTGGATGGCACGCCTGCCGGGACCTAGCTGCATGTTGTGCAACTGGTGTCATCCCGCTGGTGGGGCCAGTGGATAACACCTGCAAAGAGGCAGCCGGGCGCCTGGCTTCATATGCCTTCTCCACTGCGCAGCGTTCGCAGCTGACTACAGGGTGTGCAACTTGCTCGGTTACTGGGCCAGGTGCGGAGTATCATTTCTGGCTATATCCGGTGGCTTTGCCGTGCAAGAAGAGGTGGAGAGTCACCTTAGAGCTTTTAACCTGCCCGCGGCAGGTGAAAGCCTGCCCTGCAGGGCTTTGTGGTTGGCATGCGCCCCTCACCGTGATGTGCACCGCCTGGTATGGGACATGGTGTGTTTGGCAGCCATACATGCATGTGAACATGGCAGCCTGGGCGGTCACTTGTCGGCTTGGTGTGCCTGTGCTTGTTGATCTAGTGGCAGTGCGAGCGGCAGTTGGCGGCTTTTGGGATGCGCTTGCTGACTTTGCTGCTACAGCTAGGGTGCCTTGCCGTCACAAAGTTTAGTTGCTCACAAGACAGCCGTTCCTTGCTTGGCACACTGTGCTGCGCGGCAATGGTTAAAGTGTAGTCAGCAGGTGATTTGCATGTGCATGCACATGTATGTTCCTGCTGCCTAACCTTGCCGTATATCCTGGAGGCTACAAGTCTCACTCCAAAGTGGGTATATGTGGGGTCACTGCTTGCCTGTTGGAATATGCAGCCATGCCAAAATCTCAGCAGCTGGCCAGCCCTCTGCCATTTCTTTTCTTATTGCTGCTTTGAGTCTGATCTGCATTTTTGAGCCAGAGTCATACTCATCAGCTCAGCCCGCTTCTGTACTGCATCATGAATTAAGCGCTGTCATTGACACTGCTTAGACTACTGCTTGCATGCACAGATACTTTCAAAGCAAAGAACATTTGCGTGCGACGAGGACGACGGGTTGTGTTTAGCACGGCTGATGTCTTGCCTCACACATAGGGGCTTTCCTGGGGTAGCTTCCTTGAGTGACAGTCTGAGTTGAACTGCTCGCAACGTTCTGTTTTCCAGGTGTCCACTGTGGCATAGCCACTTGAGAACACCGTGTAACCCCTCAATTCCTGCGCCCCTACTCTCATGCAGCCCATGTCAGCCAGTAGGTGTGTTGGGTTGGTGCCATTCCCTGGGGTGTGGCCTTGCCCGACACATCCGTAGGGTGGCAGGTGCCTGTGGTGCCACGGCGCTGCGGGTTGTCCTGCTGCTTCAAGCAGCCTGCTCAACAAAGTTTGTGCGCCTCCAACTTGAAGCAGCACAGTTATGTATTCATGTTGATCATAATGCTGTACGATGCCTTCAGCACCTGAAGCAGGAGCACAGAGGTGCCCAGTACCTGCTAATTGTGGGCAAGTCTACATGTTCCGTCCACAACTACTGACGTCAACTATGCTTTTCCGTCCTGTTTCCCTATTTATCTGCGCAAAGTATGTGTTGCTTTAGGTCATGAAGCTGCACATTGCTTCTCTGAGGCTTTTTGTGGTGCAGTCCGCAAAATGTTTTGTTCGTGACGTGCACCCTCATGCAACTATCCTCAACCGCGCAGGAAACGTTGTGGGCTGACTTGTGATGGCAGCGGCGGGCGGTGATGCTGATAGCGGTTTTCAATCAACCAACTTTCAATGCTGCCATAGCCACACAGTGGCAACGTTTGTGCGCTGGATGCGGTTGCTCCTCGTCATGCCCTACTTGGAAAGTGTTGGACATCTGGATGGCCTGCCTGCAGCAGCCCAACTGCCGACGGTGCACCTGGTGTTGTCTTGCTGGCGCCACTAATGACGGTACGTGTGGCCAACACATACAAGGAAGCAGCCTGGTGCCTGGCCCTGAATGCGTTCCCCACCGCGCAGCATATGCAGCTGGCCACGGGGTGTGCAGCTTGTTCAGTGACTGGGCCAGGTATGGAGCATCATTGATGATTTCAGACATAGTTCTGGACATGGCATGTGGCTGTTGCCATGAGGAAAGAGGTGCCACCTCCTTCTTCAGTGGAGAATCAGCTCAGGGCTTTCAAAATGCTGACTGCAGGCGCACGGCTACCATGCAATGCTCTGTGGTTGGCATGCGTCCCCCACCGCAACGTGCATCCGCTTGTGCGGTACATGGTGTGTTTGGCAGCGACACAGGCATATGAGCGCGGCCGCCGGGTGGCCTGGGTGGTCTCTCAACAGCTTGGTGTGCCTGTGCTTGCTGAGCAAGTGGCAGGGCGCGCGGCGCCAGGTGCTTTTTGAGACGCGCTTGCTGAGTTTGCTGCTACAGGTAAGGTGCCTCAACGATGCAGAACTCAACTCAATTGCTTACACGTCAGCCATCAAATGCGTGGCATACAGTGGTGTGTGGCAATGGTTGATTTACTGTGCCTGTGCATGTTAGCGCATAACATTGCCAGGTCATCTGTACGCTGGTCAGGCTTTTTTGCAGTGCATTTCTGCTTGATGTTCTTCTTTCTGCCTACTAGCTGTCCAGATGCTGTCAGTCCTGCGATGCTATGCGGGTGCTGTGCGGTCAGTGTATGCCTACTGCAACATACAGTCATGGCATACCCTCAAAAACTGGTTTGCTGTCTGCCTGTTCCACACTTCCGCTGCCTCAAGTCCGACTAGCCTTCTTAGGTCAGCCAGAGAAATGTGAGTTCAGCCGGCCACCTGTACTACAAGATGTATGGATCGCTGTCACTGACAGTGCCTATGAGTTGCTGCTGATCTGATGCTTCTGACAGATCAAACAGCATGTGCTGGGGAAGACGGTTTTGCTTGCAGAGCCTGTGTCACGCCTCACAAACAGGGTGTTGTCTTGGGGGTTAAGCCTACTTGCGTGACAATCTGAGTTGAGCTGCCATCTGCTCTATTAGGTGTGCGTTACGGCGTAGCCGCGTGCACACACCGTGTAACTCCTCTGCTTCTTCAGTTGGCACATTGAACGGACCTGGCCACATAGCTGTCATAGTGTGGTGTGGGTTTCGTATATGCATGAGTTGTATCTATATCCATCTTGGTACTTCTGGTTGTTGCTATTCAGTAGCCACCCGCAGCCTATGCCCTGGCGCCACCCCACATGACCCCACCTGCTAATGCCCCAGCAATCACATCCAGCCAGTCGTGCCCAGTGCATCCGCACTGCTTGCCACGTTGGCACATGCAACCGCAGAGCCCCAACCCCAATCCCGACCCAGAGCGACCCAGCACTCACATTCAGCCAGTTGTAGGGACGCCCGCACGTCACACTCCCGCGCCAGCGCATCCATCAGATCAGCAGGCACTCCAGCAGCAGCAGCAGCGGCAGCAGCAGCCCCACTGCCAACCAGCAAGCCTCCAGCAGCACCATCCGCAACAGCTGCTGCTGCTGCAGCAGCGGCGCTGCCGCTGCCTGCTGCAGCCGCCCACTCTCCAGCTGCTGCTGCAATCAGCACCAAGCTGCAGGTCGGCGCAGTCTGCAGCAAGTCATCGTTGATGAGGCGCGTGGCGTAGTGCTTGAGCAGCAGGCCTGGGGGTTCGTGTGGCATGAGCTTGGTGAGCCCTGCTGCTGCTGCTGCCAGTGCCGGCGGGGACCAGGTTGCCAGGCGGTAGGGCTCAGTGGCATGGTGGTCCAACATATGACACAGCAGGCTGAACACCTGAGGGAGCAGAGGAACACACCAAGGAAGTCAGCTTCACGTAAGGAAGAAATCGGGCAGCGATACAACAAGCATAAGGTGAAACTTGTACATCCAATTCCCCAACTAAATCTCTGAAGTAAGCTGGTGTGTCACGGCGGTTGCTGGACAAGACACGCAGACAGCTGCAGGGCGCTGTGATGAACTGAACAGGCAGGGTCCAAACTTCTCAATCCTGCCAGTCAGGCAACACGGTGGTTTGGTGGTCCGATAAAACTATAAATTTTGTGCTGATTCACAAGCAGCCTGCTTAACAAGCAGCACGCCATGCTGTGCACAGCACGCATACTGAAAATACAACGACTTTCCAAGCTCAACACGACGGCAACCACCCATCACACCACCAGGCTGTTGTTACCCACCAGTGGAGACAGCTCGGGGGCGTTGTTGAGCAGCGCTTGGTGCGAATGCAGCCAGCCCAGGCTCCAAACCACGCCGCACACCAGGCAGGGCGCCAGCTGGCACAGCACTGCACTGCTGCTGCCACTCGTACTGCTGTCACCTGTACTGCCACCACGTGAACTGCCACGAGTGATGCCACCCGTACTGCTGCTGTCTCTGCTGCTGCTGCTGCTGCTGTTTGGTGCCGCGGTTGCATCCAGCTGTGCAAGCAGCAGCGCGTACAGTGGCAGCGGCGCTGCTGCATCTGCGGATGCGAACGCATGCAGCAGCGCAGCAGCCTCATCATCACTGAAGAAAGACCCCGCACGTGCAGCTCGCCTGCTGCTGCTGCTGCTGACGTGTGAGGCTTTGTGCCGCAGCATTTCTGAGCCCTGTTCTGCTGCTGCTGCTGCTGCTGCTGCTGCTGCTGCTGCTGCTGCTGCTGCTGCTGCTGCTGCTGCTGCTGCTGCTGCTGCTGCTGCTGCTGCTGCTGCTGCATGCATCCAGCAGTACTCCACCAGGGCCAGGTGTGCTGGGTGCAGCAGCCAGCTGGTGCGCGCCCTGGGGGGCAGCTGCTGGTGCAGTACAGCCCAACGCAGAGCAGCAAGCACAAGCTCTTGCGGCGTCAGACCTGGCGCTGTTGCCGCTGCTGCTGGTTTGCTTGTGGCAGCCTGAGGGCAGGCTGCTGCTGCTGCTGCCGATGATGATGATGCTGATGAGGACGGCTGTCTCTGCTGCTTTGTGCCAGCACGTGTATCTCTGCCCTTGGCTTGTCCTGCTGACCCACCCTGCTGCTGCTGCTGCTGCTGCAGGTTGGGCTTTCGCGTCGCAGCAGCCTGCTGTTGTTGCGGCATCTGCGGCATTGCAGATGAGCCTCTGGTTTTGGGTGGCAGCAGCTTCATCAGCAGTGCTGCCAGGCAGTGCAGATCAGGGGCTGCCAACAGCTGCTGCGCCATACTCCTGCTGCCATTTTCAAGGATGCCATCCTCAGCACCCTGCTGCTGCTGCTGGCTGCTGCTGCTGCTGCTGCTGCTGCTGCTGCTGCTGCTGCTGCTGCTGCTGCTGCTGCTGCTGCTGCTGCTGTGCTGAACTGCTGCTGGTGCCACTGGCCACAGCCTGCTGCTGCTGCTGCTGCTGCTGCTGCTGCTGCTGCTGGTGGTGGTGGAGTAGCTCTGCTATCGTCTCCTGCAGCAGCAGCACATCATTCTCCTCCTCCCTCAGGCCATCCCACTCGTCATACTCGTCTGGAGTGACAAACGCTGCCTCGTCACCTTCCCCTGGTGGCACCATGACCGGGGTCACCTTCTGCGCATGGCTCTGCTGTGGTATGTCATAGTCTCCCTCCAACGCTGTACTGATCCAGTCCCCCAACCCTGCAGCTTGTAACAGCTCAGGGGTACCAGTGCCTGGGGGTAACCGCTGCTGCTTGCGCGCCCTACCACCCTGCTGCTGCTGCTGCTGCTGCTGCTGCTGCTGCTGCTGCTGCTGCTGCTGCTGTGGATTGCGGCTGCGGGGTTCGGGTTGAAGTGCGCCTGCTGCTACTGCCCGCTCAGCAGCATACAAGCCCTCCCCTGCGCCCCCTACGTTGAAGATAGCAGCAGGGCCAGCTGCGATCAAAGGTGGCACACCTGTCGGGGCCCCTGCCACCACACCATCGCTGCTGCTGCTGCTGCTGCTGCTGCTGCTGCTGCTGCTGCTGCTGCTGCTGCTGCTGCTGCTGGTATCGTGAATGCCTCTTTTGCTGCTGGTGTTGGCTGCCCCATCCATGCGGCTGCTGAACCTCCTAGTAGCAGCAGTAGCAGCAGCAGCAGCAGCAGCAGCAGCACCAGCAGCAGCACTCCCGCCTTCCCCCTCAGCACTAGCAGCACTTGCTGCTGCTGCTGCTTCTGCTTCTGCTGCTGCTGCTGCCGCTGCTGTTGCCGCATCCATGGCTCGCACTTCCTCCCCTCCCAACGTCAGAAACCTCAGCAGCTCAACAGCATCGCCTCTGAACCCCTCCTCCTGCTGCAAAACCCTGGCGGCATTACTGCCCCACTGCCCCAGCGCCAACTGGGTCTGCAGCTCTTCAAGCTCCTCCTCCTCCTCCTGCTCACCTTCGTCTGCTGCTGCTGCGGCGGCGGCTCCGGCTGCGGATTCAAAAGTGCCAGAGGTGCCAACAGGCATGTTGAATGCCAAATTGCTGCTGCTGCTGCTGCTGCCGCCGACAGAATAGTCCCAGTCTACGCTGCCGTCGGCTTTCCTCCACACACCAGGGCCGTCACCGGCACGCTGATGCAGCCCCGAGGCAGCAGCAGCTGCTGCAGCAGCCGCGTCAGCAGCAGCCTGCTGCGCCTTTGTCAGACGCCGTGACTGCTGCTGCGGCGGCGGCTGCTGCTGCTGCTGCTGCTGCTGTCCTTGCTGCTGCTGCTGCTGTACATAGAGCTGGTACTGCTGCACCAGCCACTTTCGCGTAGCAGGCTCCAGGTCATTGTTCAGGTGCATGGGCAGCTGGCCGCCACCCCCCGACCACTGCTGCAGCAGCGGCAGCAGCGCACGCTGCTGCCGCCGTGCCCTGGCCGCCGCGGCTCGGCGCTGCCGCTGCTCCGCCGCTGCTGTCGGGGGGCGTTCACCGCCACCCTTGCTGGGTGCCCTGCTGCTGCTGCTGCTGCTGCCTTGAGCTGCCAGCCTGTGATCACCCAACCCCTGCCTTCTAGATGCTGACTGTTCATCTGCATCAGCATCTGCCGACAGGTCGGCATCTGCCTGCTGCATCTGACTGAACAGTGAGCGCAGTGCAGCAGCCTCACCAGCAGCAGCTGGCAGCGACGCTGCACCCAGCTGCCCGCCTGCTGCTGCTGCTGTGGCTGCTGGCCCTGCTTCCTTCCTAACATCCGCCTCTGTGAACACCAGCAGGCCTCCCAGCTCGCTGCCTCTGCTGCTGCCGCTCCTGCTGTCATCTTCTCCTTCATCTGCCTCGTCGTCTGTTGACGGAGACGATGTTTGCCCCCGTGCTGCTGCTGCTGCTGCTACTGCTGCTGCTGCTGCTGCTGCTGCTGCAAATGCCTCATCATCACTGTCACTGTCACTGTCAAGGTCTGCATCGTCATCTTCATTGCCAGCGTTGCTGAGCTCTGCTGCAGCATCAAGCACATCCCAGTCAGCATCATCGGCATCACCGTTGGACCTGCTGCCACTGCTGCCAGCAGCAGCACTGCCATCCTGCTGACGACTGCCAGAGCCCTGCGGCTGCTTTGGGCGCTGCTGCTGCTGCTGCTGCTGCTGCTGCTGCTGCTGCTGCTGCTGCTGCTGCTGCTGCTGCTGCTGCTGCTGCTGCTGCTGCTGCTGCTGCTGCTGCTGCTGCTGCTGCTGCTGCTGCTGCTTCTGGGTGCTAGTGCCCGGCGCACCCTGGCTTCTTTTGCGCTGCTGCGACTTCTTGCCACTGCTGCTGCTGCCAGGCCTGCCGCTGTCGGTTGAATCAGAGCCTGACGGTGGCAAAGCTGTAACCCTCACACAGTTGCGCCGTTGCATGCTGCCGGCTGTGCTGGCTGCAGGGGGGCTCCCTGCAAGTGCTGCTGCAGGCTTACTGCTGCAGCTGCTGCGGCTGCTGCTGCTGCTGCCAGTCAGGGATGCATTGCTGCAGGTCACTGCAGGCACCTGCGCACATCACAGCAGCACAGCAGCACATGCAAACCAGGAATAGGGCCACACTGTGGAGCCTTGTGCATGTGCAGTACACGCTGTGCTACATAACAAGGCAGCAGTGCTGCGCTGCAACAGTTCACATTGCAGTTGCCATGGCAGCATGTCTGCAGCAGTGTTGCCTGTTGGATTCAGCACCCTCCAGCAGCCACACTGGAAGTGTGAAACTGACCCGAAGGGACGATGACCAGCTCCTTCTGCTGCTGCTTTGGCATGCTGCAGCGCTGTTTGTGGCGAGGTGCATGCAGCACACAGCCGTAGCCAGCAACTCTGCCTGCTGCTGCTGCTGTTGCTGCTGCTGCTGCTGCTGCTGCCTTAAAGCTTGGTTTTGCAGAGAATGCTGGCAAAAAAAGTTTAGCAGGCTTGAGTAGGGTAAGTACGGGGGTGTGCACTTCACTCAGCCTGGAGAGAGCAGTGCTCAGCACTGCTGGAAGCAACAGCCAACGGCAGTGACCAGACATATAGCAGAAGTAACCACCAATAACAATTACTTTACAAGCAAACAAAGAAGAAAAGGCACTGCAAGACACGTTCGTCGTTCCACGCATGAACCTTTTGCACGGTACTGCTACTGTCCTGACGTGTTACTGCTGCAAGTGACGACCAGGCTGCGCACCATGGCGGAGGGGCATAAGATTGTCGCAACATCATCACATCAACTTACGTTTTCCGATCAACTCAGCTGAAGCACCGACATAGCTTGATTTTCAAGGTACAGCACTTGTCGGGACCAGCGATCTTGGAATCTGTCAGCTGTGATCATGGGAAAAACGGACCCACCACCACGTAAAAGGCAAAAGGCGGGCGAGGACAAGGCGCAGGCGCAGCAAGAGGTGCGCTGGGCCTGGCGGGGAGGCAAGGCTTTACCTGGATCGTTCGCGACACAACACAGAATCAGCTCTAGTGAGACTATCAGCATTATACACCTGTAACTACATACCCGCTGACCTGCAGGATACAGACACTTCTCAGATGGCCGCAACAGAAGAGGCAGCAGCAGCAGCAGCAGCAGCAGGAGCCAGCCCCTCAGGCCGCAAGGCGCCTCGTGGGGCCAGGGCATCGGCCGAGCAGCCACCAGCAGCAGGGGACCCTGCAGGTCAGCAGCAACCGCAGCAGCGTGCACGCAAAGCTTCGCGTAGGCAGGGCGGCGGCGGCACAACAAGTGCAGCAGCTGCAGGTGACCTGGCTGGCGAAGCCGCCAAGCCGGCTTCCGCGTTCCAGCCTCGTGACAGGCGCTTCACAGCAGACAGCGACACCATCATGGAGGCTGTAGTCAAGGTGTGTGTTTACATGGGGGTCCTGGGCAGGGAGTTGCTTCAGTAGTGCAGGGTGGCAACACTGCACAGCACAGCACAGCATAGCACAGCACAGCACAGCACAGTATGCAGTAGGGTGCTGCCACACTCATTGACTGTCCATACGAGCACCCATCAACACAGTGGTATGTATCAGCTCCCAGCAGTGCAGCAGCAGATTTGGCAACAGCTGCCTTGCAACACAGCTTGCATGATTGTGGTGCGCAAGGCAGGCAGCAGCGTAGCAAGCACAAAACGGCACTCAACAGCTTGGGTGCTGTAGTAAAAGTTGTTCACAGGTGCAGCGCTTTTCAAGCTTGCACAGTACCAGCGCACCCTGCCAGAGTTTGCAGAGTTGGTAGGTCGCAGCTGTCAGCTTGCAAGATGGCCCTGCAAGCTTAAAGGTAAAGGCTGAGTCAGCTTGCAGGACAGGTGGATTGGACTTGCAGGAGGAGGGCTTGCAGGAAGCTGTCCATGCAACTACACATGGAATTTCTATGCAGCACACATCACAAGCAACAGTGTAAACCTGCAGCAGCCCTTACTGTGTGGTATGCTTGCTGACTTGGTGGTAGCGTACAGGTGCCAGCCAGTGCAGGTGCTGTGGTGGCGCAAGAGTCTGCAGCATGCAGGCCAACAAGCAAGTGGCTGCGGGCGCCTGCACGCAGCTTCAGACATGGAGTGCTGCGCCCATGCACTCTGCTCGTATGTGCCTTCACCCGTTCTCCCCGTCCTTGCGCCTCACACACACACACACACACCCTGGATGTCCTGCACGTGCTGTCCATCCACATAAAGCTCGACTTCAGCCTGCGTTGGCAGCACACATGCCCTGGCGGCTCAACGTGATGACCAACTGCCTCTCACACTCAGCGCATCTCGGCAACCTGTCTCCTGCAGGTGTTCTGCATCCACACCGAGCCCAACTTCAGCCTGCCGTGGCAGCGCAAGCGGCAGTACAGCAGCAACAGCAGCGGCTTCATGATAGCGGGGCGGCGCATCCTCACCAACGCACACTGTGTGGACCACCACACCCAGGTGATGGGCAGCAGCAGCAACAGCTGTGGAGTTGACTTGTTTGAATGCGCCTGCGGTGCTGGGTCACAAGCACGTTGTTATCATGCATTTGAGTTGCGGATTGAGGCAGCACAGACCTATGAGGATCAGCTGCTGCTGCTGCTGCTGCTGCTGCTACCGCTGCTTGCTTTCAATCCTTGTGGATGCTGCTGTTGACCGTGCGCGCGTTGAGCATGCAGCCCACGCATGTGGGTCGGCCAGCGCCTCTGTGCGTGCAGCAGCAACACCAGAGCAGCAGGGAAGCACGGTGGCTGCTCTAGGTGTACCACTCGCCTGCCGTGCTGGCCCCCTGCCACGGTGTCTCCTGCCGCAGGTCAAGGTGAAGCGGCGCGGCAGTGACAAGAAGTTTGTGGCGTCGGTGCTGGCAGTGGGCACCGAGTGCGACATAGGTGCGCGGCGCGCCTGGGCGGCAGCAACAGCCCGCTGCACAGCTCACAGCAGCGGGCGGCGGCAGGCGGCACGGCTGTCACTATACATGGAGAGACCCGCATGCGCAAGCACTGCAGCTGTCTGTGGCCCCTTTGTGCTTGGTGCAGCAGCCACACGTGTTTCCCCAGCCAGCCAGCTGCATATGCGTGCGGTGCCTTGACCTGGCACTGGCTGTGGTGCTGGTGTCTGTGTGTTTCGCGTGTGACACGCCGCTGCTTGCCAACAGCAAAGCTGGGTTTCTGCCGCTGGCTTGCCTGCAGCCATGCTGACTGTTGATGACGATGCGTTCTGGGAGGGAGTGGAGCCTGTCGTGTTTGGCAGCCTGCCGCAGCTGCAGGTGAGCCCAGCAGCAGCAGCAGCAGCTCCAACATGCAGCAGCAATGACACGCAGCAGCAATGACACGCAGCTGCAAGTACTGCTTGCGCCGTCATCAACCGCAGCATCATCAGCACTTTGTAGCGCTGGCCAGTGTGTGCTGCCCTGCCGACAGCCGTGCCGTGCATGCCGTCAGCAGCTGGTGGCACCCATGATGCCGCGCCTGTGTGCGTCGCACAGGACATGGCGGTGGTCCATGGCGGCATGCTGACACAACCAGGTGCACACTGCAGCACTCACTGCGCACTGTTACGGGAAATGCTTGTCATGTTGAGCTTCATTTTGCCAATGTCTGTTGTGTCGCTTTGTTTGGCCAACCGTGTTTTCTCTTTTTTTATACTTTACTTTTCCCGCAGGATGCAGTGACGGTGGTGGGCTACCCCATCGGCGGCGACACCATGAGCGTGACCAGCGGCGTGGTGTCGCGCATTGAGGTCACGAGCTACGTGCACGGCGCGGCAGAGCTGCTGGGCATCCAGATAGACGCGGCGGTGAGTGGGTGTGTGGTGGGTGGTGTCATCACATGTGCGAGTACCAGTGCATGAATGCACGGTGTTTGTGGGCGACCAGTCACATGCACAGCGCGGCAGGGCTGCTGGGCATCAGCGCAGTTGCAGCGGTGACGATTCAGCAGCATGGACTTGTGCATCGAGCACCACGCAGTTCAACAGTGTTGCAGGAGACATGGTGATTTTCTACATGGGTAGCTCAGCAGGGCGCCTGTCGTATTGGAGCAGTGTTCCTTGTGTTAATTTGGCACCTAGTATCTTGGCGCACACCTCGCCTAACCAGGGTGCAGGCACGCTTGCTATGGCATCGTGCTGCGGCCTCTGTACGGTCTGAGCACTCCTGCACACACTCGCGCTCAGCCCTGTCCCTTGTTGGTTGTCATGCTTGGCAGATCAACAGCGGCAACAGTGGCGGCCCTGCTTTCAACGCCTCGGGGGAGTGCATTGGCATTGCCTTCCAGAGCCTCAAGCACGAGGACGCCGAAAACATCGGCTACATCATCCCGGAGCCCGTCATTGCGCACTTCATCAACGACTATGAGCGCAACGGTGAGCACGGGGGCGTCCGGCTGGGGATTGGGGTGCATTCTGGGCATGCAGCCAGCATGCAGGGTCGGCGCGCACCTCAAATCATCCCTGCGAGCGCAATGGCGAGAGGTTTGTTGAAACAGTGGCCAAGGTGGTTTTCGGACGTCAGCATGTCGCTTCCAGCAGCCGCAGTGCTCGCCGTTTGGCTGCAGATGTAGGATAGGCCAGCATCGAGGCAGGTGTTGTAGCTCACCATTTGTGCAAGCACTCAGCTGTTGCTTGCAAGTGCCTCCTGGCTCCTGCCCGACTGCTGCGTGTGCTGTGTGGTGGCGCTGTGGGCTCCGCACACCTGCCTGGTTGCGTCTGCCGTCATCCCTGCTGCTGGTGTGTCTTATTGTAACCTGCTGCACGCTTATACACTGGCGTCTGCTGCCTGGGCATTTCAGGCTTTCGTGAAGCAGTCAATTGTGTGTACCTTTATGTTGAAACCCTCCATGCTGCTGCCTCTGTTACGCAAATCATCACGCCGGCTTTGCTTGCTGGTGCACGGAAGCCAGCCGGGAATGGGCAGATGTTTTTGTAGCGTGTTGCTGAAACTGCTGTTCTACTGCTCTCGTCTTGCAGGCTCCTACACCGGCTTCCCCTGCCTTGGCGTGGAGTGGCAGAAGCTGGAGAACCCAGACATGCGTACAGCGCTGAAGATGCAGGTGCGAGAACCACTTCCTCTTTTTTCAGAAAAAAGCACATCAGCTGTGGAGCAGCTGAAGCTGGAGTACCCTGCACGTGCGCACAGTGCATTTGAATGCAAGTGAGGTGGGGTTTCTCAAAATCTGGCTGCTTGCATGTGCAAGTTGAGCGCTATCACGACTTGCTTTAGCTAGTAGTGTCGCTTTCTAAGCAGCAGGAGGAATGTTCCGCCAGCTGTAGAGCAGTGAACGACCTTTGCCAGCTGCAGGTAGGCCATGCAGGCATGCACGGCAGCAGGGTGGTAGGTGAGGTGGTGCTTTGGCTGCACGGTGCTGTGGTAAGTGCTTTTGGGGTTTCCGCGCGCCTGCGCGGGCACGAGCGTGAGGCGCGAGTGTCTTTGTTCGCGCAGGCGGGGCAGTGCAGAGGGGGGCGCCATCAGCCCCCCCTTTGCTGGGGTCTGGGGCGAAGCCCCAGAGCTGTGGTTTTCATCACAATGCAGCACATTCAAAGGATAGAAATTCATTTACTACAATTGGTTACTCCGCAGCTTCCCCAGCCTCACTTGCAGCCCTGCTGCAGCTGGTGTGCCTGTCAGTGTACCTGCGGGCCTGCTGTGAACAGGCCTGTTCTATGCAGAGCTGTTTGCCACTGCTGCACAATCTGTGGAGTACGCGTGTGTTGTTCAGTTCGGGCCAGGCCAGTGCACTGCCGCTTATGTGCTGCTTGTTTGCCATTGCTTGCATGGCAGTTGCTGCTCTTCTGTAAAGCGACGCGATTCCATCACAAGTTGCCGCAATGGTTTACTCTATAGCTTTGTTCTTTAGATAAATTCTTTGGACACCTGGATTCAATCACCTACTCAGATGGTTTGTCTGTTGTCATCGCTGTCCACAGCGCTGCACGTCGCTGCAAGGACGGGGCACTGCAGGGGCATCGTGCGCATGCGCCATATGGAGCCCACAGAGCCATCCGCATGTCAGGCATGTGCGACACGAAGCCAAAGCTGTGTGGTTGTGCCCCTCACCTGCCGCGCTACTGCTGTGCTGCCGCGTTTGCAGTCGCACCACAAGGGCGTGCTCATCCGCCGCGTGGAGCCGACGGCCCCGGCGCACGCAGCCGTGGGCGCGTACGACATCCTGCTGTCGTTTGACGGCATCCACATCAGCAACGACGGGACGGTGCCCTTCAGGAGCGGGGAGCGCATCAGCTTCAGCTACCTGGTGTCACAGGCGAGTAAATACGTGCGATGGAGAATGTCAGCATGTTGGTGCGTGTGGTGATGGAAGGCTCGTGAGCTTCGACACCTGACGTCACCGACGAGTACTGGGTACTGTGTCCTGTTGAATGGACAGCCTGGCACTGTGGGTGAGCCAACAAAACCAGTGCTAAGAGAATTCAAAACGATAAATAACAGCTCTAAGAGATTTCTGGTTACATGTGGGTCCAGTTACCATCTCAGAAGACCCACCATGATGACCCACCATGGGATGAGCACGCTGTCAACACGTGACAGAAAAGGATCAGCGCACAACTCCAATCATGATTTCCTTTTGAATACATGCATTACTGATGATGTCTAGAGCACTGTTGCCTGCGCCAGGTGCGTGGCCCGCTGCTTTGTGTTGGTGACGCGCGCCGCTCCTGTCAACCTGCTCACCCCATCATGCCCTTCAGAAACTGAAGGCAGCACGCTTGTTTTGAGCTGCTGCTGTAGTGGCTGTGGTATACACTGTTTGTGCGGCTGTGTTGTGCGTATTTGGAAATTAGGCAAAGGACAGCCATGGGGCTAGTAGCACGGGTGTGATGGTGTAGATTCGCCGCATGTGGCCAGTGCGGTGCACAGCTTGGGTGTTGGGGAGCAACTGAAGCAGACTTGCAAGCATTGCTGCTGCTCTGTGGGCTACCTTGGCGCTCTTGCTGGCGCTTCTGTAGCGCAGCCAAATGCATGTTGCTGCTGCTAGACCTTCTGCTGCTGGGTTTTGCACTTGTACTCACCAATGATGAGGCACCAGCTAAGGTGTTTGTTACAGCTGTTGATGCCTGCTGTTTTGTTACAGCTTCTGATGCCTGGTTGTGCTTTGCTCTGTGGGCTACCTTGGCGCTCTTGCTGGCGCTTCTGTAGCGCAGCCAAATGCATGTTGCTGCTGAACCTTCTGCTTCTGGTTTGTGCACGTGTACTCACCGATGATGGGGCACCAGCTAAGGTGTTTGTTACAGCTGTTGATGCCTGCTGTTTTGTTACAGCTTCTGATGCCTGGTTGTGCTTTGCTCTGTGGGCTACCTTGGCGCTCTTGCTGGCGCTTCTGTAGCGCAGCCAAATGCATGTTGCTGCTGCTGAACCTTCTGCTTCTGGTTTGTGCACGTGTACTCACCGATGATGGGGCACCAGCTAAGGTGTTTGATACAGCTGTTGATGCCTGCTGTTTTGTTACAGCTTCTGATGCCTGGTTGTGCTTTGCTCTGTGGGCTACCTTGGTGCTCTTGCTGGCGCTTCTGTAGCGCAGCCAAATGCATGTTGCTGCTGCTGAACCTTCTGCTTCTGGTTTGTGCACGTGTACTCACCAATGATGAGGCACCAGCTAAGGTGTTTGTTACAGCTGTTGATGCCTGCTGTTTTGTTACAGCTTCTGATGCCTGGTTGTGCTTTGCTCTGTGGGCTACCTTGGCGCTCTTGCTGGCGCTTCTGTAGCGCAGCCAAATGCATGTTGCTGCTGCTGAACCTTCTGCTTTTGGTTTGTGCACGTGTACTCACCGATGATGGGGCACCAGCTAAGGTGTTTGATACAGCTGTTGATGCCTGCTGTTTTGTTACAGCTTCTGATGCCTGGTTGTGCTTTGCTCTGTGGGCTACCTTGGCGCTCTTGCTGGCGCTTCTGTAGCGCAGCCAAATGCATGTTGCTGCTGAACCTTCTGCTTCTGGTTTGTGCACGTGTACTCACCGATGATGGGGCACCAGCTAAGGTGTTTGTTTCAGCTGTTGATGCCTGCTGTTTTGTTACAGCTTCTGATGCCTGGTTGTGCTTTGCTCTGTGGGCTACCTTGGCGCTCTTGCTGGCGCTTCTGTAGCGCAGCCAAATGCATGTTGCTGCTGCTGAACCTTCTGCTTCTGGTTTGTGCACGTGTACTCACCAATGATGGGGCACCAGCTAAGGTGTTTGTTACAGCTGTTGATGCCTGCTGTTTTGTTACAGCTTCTGATGCCTGGTTGTGCTTTGCTCTGTGGGCTACCTTGGCGCTCTTGCTGGCGCTTCTGTAGCGCAGCCAAATGCATGTTGCTGCTGCTGAACCTTCTGCTTCTGGTTTGTGCACGTGTACTCACCAATGATGAGGCACCAGCTAAGGTGTTTGTTACAGCTGTTGATGCCTGCTGTTTTGTTACAGCTTCTGATGCCTGGTTGTGCTTTGCTCTGTGGGCTACCTTGGCGCTCTTGCTGGCGCTTCTGTAGCGCAGCCAAATGCATGTTGCTGCTGCTGAACCTTCTGCTTCTGGTTTGTGCACGTGTACTCACCGATGATGGGGCACCAGCTAAGGTGTTTGATACAGCTGTTGATGCCTGCTGTTTTGTTACAGCTTCTGATGCCTGGTTGTGCTTTGCTCTGTGGGCTACCTTGGCGCTCTTGCTGGCGCTTCTGTAGCGCAGCCAAATGTATGTTGCTGCTGAACCTTTTGCTTCTGGTTTGTGCACGTGTACTCACCGATGATGGGGCACCAGCTAAGGTGTTTGATACAGCTGTTGATGCCTGCTGTTTTGTTACAGCTTCTGATGCCTGGTTGTGCTTTGCTCTGTGGGCTACCTTGGCGCTCTTGCTGGCGCTTCTGTAGCGCAGCCAAATGCATGTTGCTGCTGCTGAACCTTCTGCTTCTGGTTTGTGCACGTGTACTCACCGATGATGGGGCACCAGCTAAGGTGTTTGATACAGCTGTTGATGCCTGCTGTTTTGTTACAGCTTCTGATGCCTGGTTGTGCTTTGCTCTGTGGGCTACCTTGGCGCTCTTGCTGGCGCTTCTGTAGCGCAGCCAAATGCATGTTGCTGCTGAACCTTCTGCTTCTGGTTTGTGCACGTGTACTTACCGATGATGGGGCACCAGCTAAGGTGTTTGTTACAGCTGTTGATGCCTGCTGTTTTGTTACAGCTTCTGATGCCTGGTTGTGCTTTGCTCTGTGGGCTACCTTGGCGCTCTTGCTGGCGCTTCTGTAGCGCAGCCAAATGCATGTTGCTGCTGCTGAACCTTCTGCTTCTGGTTTGTGCACGTGTACTCACCGATGATGGGGCACCAGCTAAGGTGTTTGATACAGCTGTTGATGCCTGCTGTTTTGTTACAGCTTCTGATGCCTGGTTGTGCTTTGCTCTGTGGGCTACCTTGGCGCTCTTGCTGGCGCTTCTGTAGCGCAGCCAAATGCATGTTGCTGCTGCTGAACCTTCTGCTTCTGGTTTGTGCACGTGTACTCACCGATGATGGGGCACCAGCTAAGGTGTTTGTTTCAGCTGTTGATGCCTGCTGTTTTGTTACAGCTTCTGATGCCTGGTTGTGCTTTGCTCTGTGGGCTACCTTGGCGCTCTTGCTGGCGCTTCTGTAGCGCAGCCAAATGCATGTTGCTGCTGCTGAACCTTCTGCTTCTGGTTTGTGCACGTGTACTCACCGATGATGGGGCACCAGCTAAGGTGTTTGTTACAGCTGTTGATGCCTGCTGTTTTGTTACAGCTTCTGATGCCTGGTTGTGCTTTGCTCTGTGGGCTACCTTGGCGCTCTTGCTGGCGCTTCTGTAGCGCAGCCAAATGCATGTTGCTGCTGCTGAACCTTCTGCTTCTGGTTTGTGCACGTGTACTCACCAATGATGGGGCACCAGCTAAGGTGTTTGTTACAGCTGTTGATGCCTGCTGTTTTGTTACAGCTTCTGATGCCTGGTTGTGCTTTGCTCTGTGGGCTACCTTGGCGCTCTTGCTGGCGCTTCTGTAGCGCAGCCAAATGCATGTTGCTGCTGCTGAACCTTCTGCTTCTGGTTTGTGCACGTGTACTCACCGATGATGGGGCACCAGCTAAGGTGTTTGTTACAGCTGTTGATGCCTGCTGTTTTGTTACAGCTTCTGATGCCTGGTTGTGCTTCAACGTGCTCAGTTGAGTGACAGTTTACGCGCCAGCTGAGTCGGAGCATTGCTCAGGTGCTACCTGTTACGTTGAAGCCATGTGACCAGCTGCAACTAGGCTATGCTATTGGTGTGGTGCGCTGGGCATTTGGTGCTTCGTCTGCAATGCCGGCTGGGGCAGCAGGTCTGGCTCTGCGCTGTGCTTGCACCCACCTTGTGCAATGTAGTAGAGCATGCTTTTATAATGCAGCAGCGCAGTTTATGACCTGGTGCTGTTTGCTATGCTGCTCTTTGACATCTGCTGCCATGTCTGTTTTGCTTTGAACAGCAACAGATGAACTGCGTGGTCCACAGGTCTGATTATGCGTCATGGGCTCTAGTGGCCTTCCTTGCTGCACAAGTACACCAACGAGGAGGCTGTGCTGGTAGGCACTGCTGAAGCACCCTGCACAGTTGATGCACACACCACCAGCAGATGCACTTCTACTGCGTCTCAGTCACCCATTGCTGCCTTGAATTGGTCTCCTGCTGCCACCACGCATCTGCAGAAGTACACCAACGAGGAGGCTGTGCTGCGGATGCTGAAGAACGGCAAGGAGGTGACGTCCACTGTCAAGCTGGCAGCCCCCGTGAAGCTGATACCCTTCCACATCAAGGGCAAGCCGCCCAGGTGCGCACCCACTGCAACAGCCGTGCATGTGTACACATGCTCCAGGAGGATCTGATGTCTGCTGGCTTTGCAGCTTTGCTTGTGGGGTTGTTTAGATGGAGATGTCAGCAGGCCTACGGCTGTCACCCTTGGCGTCAATGCAGCCACCCAGGCGCGCTTGGCTGCGATGAGAACAGCTGGTGCGTTGCCTCGATTGAGCCTAGGACTTCCAAGGGCATTGTCCATCGCCGACCTGCAATGCTGTGGTGGATAACCCATGTATTTCAGCAGCAACCTGCAATGTCCACTTCACCCTGCACAACCTGTACATTGCCACTGCTCCCAACTCATCTGCTCCCTGCTGCTGTTGCTGCTGCGTGCCATTGCATCCTGCTGCCTGACCTGTCCTCGCAGCTACTTCATTGTGGCTGGGCTGGTGTTCACGCCCGCCACAGTGCCCTACATGCGCAGCGAGTACGGCAAGGAGTACGACTTTGACGCACCGGTGAGCCAGTTTGGCGGGCGGGGGGGGGGGGGGTAACGATTGGCATTTTCGTGAACATGCGTTTTGTGCTGTGACTGGCCAGCTGCATGGTGCTTGTTGCTGTGTAGATGTTGTGACTACGACACTCAACGCGCTGGTGAGCCTGGTAGCATGTGTCCTGTTGTCGCTTGCTCTGCAAAGAGCTTGCTGGTGCGTATGTGTGGATCTTTGACAGTGGCAAGGATTCACAAGCACACCATCACACGCGTCCATGGAGGCTGATCAACTGTCCATGGTTGTGGGAGTGAAGCTGCTCGACCAGCTGATGCAGCACCACACAGCGCATGCAAGCTGGCAACTGCATGTGCTGCTGCGTTGCTGCTGCTGCTTTGCTGCTGCTGCTGCTGTCACTGGGACAGGTCAAGCTGCTGGACAAGCTGATGCACCACATGGCTGAGGAGCCGCAGCAGCAGGTGGTGCTGCTGAGCCAGGTGCTGGCGGCAGAGGTCAACATAGGCTACGAGGAGATGCTCAACACACAGGTGGGGTGCAGGGCATCAGCAGGACGTGGTGCAACGCCTTGCTCGACTCCTGGGGTCGGGTGCGGAACTGCTCCACAACCTGTTCAGGGTTGGTCTGGGTGCTGCTGATTCAGGTGCTAGCAGCTGAAGCCAATGTTGTCCACAGAGAGCTGCTTGACGCACATTTGGGTCGTCAGGGTGTTGGATATTCCTGCTATGGTGCTAGTGTTCGGCTGATGGTTTCACCATCATGTGGTGTTGCTCGCTGCTGACAGCGATCGCCGTGACAACTATGAGTGGAGTAGCATGTGCCTTGTTCGTCTGCAGCTTCAGCAGCACATCGTGCTTACAAGGCATCTGCTGCTGCTGCTGGTGCTGCCGCTGCTGAATGTCTCACCGCTGCAGGTGGTGGCGCTGAATGGCGTGAAGGTGGCCAACATGCGCCACCTGGTGGACCTGGTGGACGGCTGCAGCGAAGACTACCTGCACTTCGACCTGGACTACAACCAGAAGGTGCGCCGGCTGGGCACTTTGGCTGTGCCTTGGGCTGGCCCGAGGTCTTGTAGTCTGGCGGCGCCGAGTTCTACTAGGAAGATGGTGGTCGATGTTTAGACGTGTATCACCAGAAGCAAACTTGTTGAACCTGCCCTGGGATTTGACTCAGACAGGCAAATCAATCATGAAGTGTGTATGCTGCGCAGTGGCCACATCAAGGCAGTGGGCTCAGCAGGCGGTGCCTCAAAACCTGAGCGCGCCAATTGCTGCCTGGCAGGGGGTAATGCAGCTGCGTCTTCTTCTGGCATTCCTGCTGCCTGTGCAGCCTGCAGCGCAAGGCTCGACGTGCATGCTAGTTATACACACACGTCCCTGTTGCTGCTGCCTTGCAGGTGGTGCTCAGCACTGCTCATGCCAAGGCAGCCACAAAAGAGATCCTCAGCATGCACTGCATCAGCAGCGACAGAAGCCCAGACCTACCAGGGGCAGTAGCAGCAGCAGCAGAGAACGCAGCACCAGGCACCAGTGGGGCAGCAGCAGCAGCAACAGCGAATGGGACCGATGGAGCAGCGGCAGAGGCAGAGGCAGCACCAGCGGCAGAAGAGAAAAGCAAGGGGAAAGCGGCCAGCGGCAAGGCTTCACGCCGCCGGTGACGGCATTGGTTGAGCAGTGACCAGGCAGCGAGAGGAAAGCTCGCGGGCCGTTGCCGCTCTTATCTTGTGCGTTGAGTGCAAAAGATGCACTTTTAGACGAGACGCTGTTGCGCTCATCGCAACCGCCTGCTTGTTACACTTCCAGCGGGTTTTGCGATCACACCATGCGTACATATTGCATTCGTTCATAACTTACAAGAGTAGCTTTGCTGCAGCTTCAGCAGCACAGGCAGAGGCGCACTGTCACGGGCCGGGGCAATGTGGCCATGCATGTGCCGTGGTTGTTTTGCCTGCTGTGCCCAAGAGCATGTCAGTAACTTGCCAACGGGACGGAGCCATTCCTTTTTTCAAGGTGTGACCACGTTGAGCGGTGGCTGGTCACACTGCCTCACCACAGCCGGTTCAGGACGCAGCAGCTCTGCCCTCACAACGTTGGTGCTGCTGCTGTAGTACCAAAACACGATTCTACAGTAATGCAAGCCGGATGCCACTGAAAATATCAAAGTAGGGCATCTGGCCCACCCGCAAAGGAGCCAAACAAGACTCATGGGTTTCACAACAACCAGGAGGAGACCATCAACCGAATGAACCGCACCTCAACAAGCTCAGAACTCAGAGAGTCACTCTCTATACTGACGGTCAGTAACTTCAGAAGAACTACTAGTGATACATGCAATCTCTGCTCACACAGCCAGTGTCACGCCAGTGCAGGTAATACTAAAGAAATTAGGCAGGATAAGAAGCAGAGATCTGTGGTTTTGTAAACATTCAGCCATGCATGATGGTGGCGGGGGCCTCAATCCAACATGTGAAACTTAGATTTTTGGGATGCCATCCAGTCAATGGCCCTTGTAATCAATTAATCATAATCTGGCGCTTCACCATCGGCGGTGCAGCTACACGCGACTGTTCAGCACCTGCGGGATGGGCGTTGCAAGGAATAATTGGCTGCTGGAATGGCATAATATCTGGAAATCCACGGAGTGGTGTGCGAGCTGCATATGCCCATACTAGCAGTGTGAGTGCTGCATTTGCTGCTTTGTGCATTGTAATGTATGCTTCTCTGCAACCCTTCACAATGGAACGAGGTGGCAGCCACGGCTGCCGTTTTCAGAGCCGCAAGCATGCTACAAAGTGCTCATGTCCAAGGCTGCTGCTATGTAGTATGTTCAGTTGTGTGTGAGTATATCACACAGTAGCTTTAATGTTGATTAGTGGCTGATTTCGAAAACCGCAGCGTGCAGGGGCCAGCAGACAGAGATAAGGTAGATGGAAGCCGCCGAAGCCCGCTGCTGCCCTGCAACGTGCTCCTCACCGCTGCTGTCGCCGCATCTGGATTCAGAGTGTTTATCAGCACCCAATGCAGGCGGTGCAGCTACACAGGCTGGCGGGCTGGACGCAGCCCACCATGCTGTGACCACAGCAGCTTGGCAAGACAAGCTGCGCTCAGACATATTGGAGATGGCAGCAGGCTTGCCCTGCTAGCCCCTTGCCGGACTTCAGCGGATATCAGACCACGTTTTGGGCTGATGCAAGTTGCAGCAGGGTCACCCTGCGGCACTGTTAGCAGCGGCAGCAGCAGCAGTGGGAGCAATAGTAGCAGCGGCAGCAGCAAGGGCAACGGCGAGGCAAGCAATGGCTTCAAAAGTGCAACAGTACACTTTCTTTGAAGATTGTCGTGTGATTTGATATGGCTAAGTCATGTTGCACCCGCATGCACGCTGCTGGTAGCGGGGACGCCATCCCTTTTACATGTTGCTTTTTGGATTGCAGACCTGGATCGTTGTCACAGCAATCATCTTGCCTTTGTGCTTGTAGTGCTGCGTTTGTCAGCGTTTTGAGTTCTTTGAGCTTTCACCAGTTTGCCACTTGAGACAAGGTTGCCTATGGACCTTTTGGAATTTGCGCATAATGTTGCATTTTGATGCCACCTGAGCCATGCTGACATCCATATTTGTTTCTCGGTTGTGCTGTTGTTTGAGGAGTATGCTGCCCCCACAGAGGAGGGCCACAACCCCCATCCTGCTGCTGGTTTGTTGCGTGGTTCACCGTGCCACCTATGCTGCTACCAGATATTGTGCCCTTTCGCATGGATATACCGCTAGGCTATACTGTATGTTGGCTGCTTGTGTGTGCATGCTCTGCCTCCCTGTCCCCCCTTTGGTTATGGAGAGACATTTTGGACCCCATGAGCCTTGTTCGGCTCCTTTCTGAGTTCTGAGCTCTCTGAGCTTGTTGAGGTTGCGGCTTCTTTCGGTTAATGGTCTTCTTTTGAGTTTTGTGGACCCCATGAGCCTTGTTTGGCTCCTTTGCGGGTGGGCCAGTGGCCCTACTTTGGTATTTCGGTAATTCAGTAAGTGCCGCATTTCAGAGTGCAGGCTGCACTGTGCTTTACAACGTGATCAGACTACTGCTGTATGCGGATGACTTGGCCCTGCTATCCAGCAGCCAGGAGGAGCTGCAGCAGCTGCTAGATGCTCTGAGTGCTTTCTGCTCTCATTTTGACATGGAAGTGAATACTGGCAAAACAGAAGTAGTGGTGTTCGGCCACCAGCGCTACCCGGGGCATGAGCATTGGATTTTCCTAAACAGGGATGGTGTGCGTGTGCCAGTGCCCAGAAGCAGCGAGTTCCGTTACCTAAGGTGTGTGTTTCATAAGACCAAGGGTGTTGCAGCGTGTGTTTCGTCCCTTGCAGCTGCTGCTCTCGGGCAATGTGGGCGATGCGCTCGCGCTGCTCTGATCACAACATCACCGGCCTTGGTCTGCAGGTGCATCTGTTCAACTCACTCGTGCCCCCCATCTTGTGCTACTGCTCTGAAGTGGGGGGCCCTGCACTGCTACATGGCTGCGGCAGTGGGCCACCGGGTGTTGGCAAGGCTCTCAGCAATGACATGCAGGTGGTGCAATTGATGTTATTGCGCATGTTGGCTGGTCGTGTGCGCAAATCAACACGCAGGCAGCTTCTACTACGTAGGTTTGGCTGCCGACCATTAGTCAGTGGATGGTTCACAGCTTGCTGGGACCTGTGGCACCGAGTGGTTGCACGGCCCCCCAATGACTGGTAGTTTCTTGCTATGCAGGAGAACAGGGATTTGAGTTTGAGGGCCTACTCCAGCAGTGTTGAGCAGGGCAGGCAGAGGTCGCTGTGGTTTTGGCAGTTTCTGGCTTTTGTGCGTATGCTAAATACCCATACGGGAACGTTAGCAGACATTCCTGACTCAATGGTTGGCTTGCATTGCCTTGATGACTTTGATTTGAGCAATGTACAGAGTGCTATCCAAGCATGGTTGTACCAGCAGTGGCAGGACTTGCCAGCCAACCCAGAGTGACTGGGTCTGATACTGTCATGCACTCTACCTATGAGAACTGGTTTGCATGCTCCCCTTTTGATGAGCTTGAGTTGACGAATCCATTGAGTTGGTGTCCAGATTATGTGCACAACACAGCTGGCTGAAACAAGATGCACCTGTCGTCTTTGATGAGTTTTCGTCTGGGTGCGCATGACTTGCGTGTGGCTACTGGTCGGTGGGAGAGGGCTGATAACTCTCTGCTACCCAGGCAACAGCGATTGTGCTCTCGGTGCGGTGCTGGCCAAGTTGAGGATGAGTTTCACCTTGTGTTTGAATTTGACGCTTATCAGGTTGTTTACGATCGCTTCTGGCGGCTATTTGCTGATTTTGGAGGGTGGCAGAGCCCATGGCCAGCTGCTGCTGTCAGCCCTCTTGGACGGTGTCTGGCTGACTTCATGCAGCAGAGACAGAGTAGTGTTGCTGCTTTCATCTACTATTGTCTTCTGGTTAGAAATTAACCGGCTATGGCGCATGCTGTGCTTCCAAGTGACACTAGCGCCTCAGAGACAGAATCTTCAGAACTTGTTGAGGCCTCGGATTAGTTGGTTGGATTGGTACTCCTTGGCCGTTGTGGGACCCCATGAGCCTTGTTTGGCTCCTTAGTGGGTGGGACTGTAGCCCTACTTTGGTATTTGGTATTTGGTATTTGGTGAATCTTCCTGCACCCTTGCTGCAACCCTTACATTGTCACGCCAGCAGCGCTGCATGTGTTGTTGCTTCGTGGCAAGTTTGGTGTTCTGCGCTAGAAGCTAGGGCTCGCAATGGCATCGAAGTTTGATGTGCAGGAGGCAAAGGCTCCTTGTGTGTGATAATGAAACATAGCTTC
>JACERP010000426.1:0-63005 GCA_014080715.1 Scenedesmus sp. NREL 46B-D3 | reverse complement strand
CCTTGCTGGTTTTCTGCAGGGTGGCACTGCTCCTTTCATGGCCGTGGCGGGAGGAGTTGATGGGTTGCCATAAAGAGGTATACACTTGCGCAGCAGCAGCCCCTGCGGCTTGCTATCGTGTGGCAGCCACCACTTGTTTCCCTCTGCCCCTGCGGCTCTGTGTCCCCCATCAGTGCTGTGTGTGCTGGAGATGAGGCTGCATGCTCTGCCACCGCGTTGTGCTCTGTCACAGCTTTGACACGTCGGGCAGGAGCATCTAGGTTGATGAGCTGTGTTGGCATGCACTGGTGTGGACTGACCATATGTCTGACGGCACGGTCTTGGAAGTGGTTTCACCAGTGATAGAATGTTGGCGTAGGTCTGGAATATGTGGTTGCTCCTGGTCTGTTGCAGCTTCCCAAGTTGCAAGCTCTGGGGTGGGCTGAGCTGCTTTCATCTGACTTAGAGCTAGTGTGTGCCTTGTCTGGGCTCAGCATTTAAGCGTAGATCTGTGGTCCATGGCTATGCAGGAAGGCAATATGCTGGCAGTCAGCTGCCTCGCCAGCACGTACAAGCATGCACATATGCTGCGACAGCAGGAGGTGCAATGCACACCAGCACATGGAGTATGTGTCGGTGCTTGTTGTGACCTTGCCCACCTGATGTACTGCTCCTGCCAGCCTGCTGGCGTGATGTCCTTCAGCAGCAGCTCGGGCAGCTGGCCCAGCACTTGCAGCAGCCCTGCCTGCTGCTGCAGTGCTGCCCGCAGCGCAGCCTCCACGGCTGTTGCACGACTGCACCTCCATGCGCCACTGCTGCTGTCGTTGCTGCTGTCGTTGTTGCTGCTGCTGCTGCGCTGATACGTACCCACAGCCACACGCAGCTGGTAGTCTTGCGTCTGCAGTCCAGTCAGCCAGCAGCAGAGGTTGACTGCTGCATGCTCGTTGTGGTGGCGGTGCGTGGTGAGCTTGAACGACCACACTGCACTGCTTCCCTCCCTCCCAATTGGCAGGGGCAGGCGCACAGTAGTTATGACGCTGCTGCTGCTGCTGCTGCTGGTGTCCGGCAGCGAGGCAAACCCCTGCACAGGCATCCAGCAGGTGCTGCCGTCAGCCCCTGCCAGCTGGAGCTCGGCACCTGCAGAGCACCACAGCAGTCAGCAGCATGACATGTTCTGCAAACCGTGCTCTGGGGCGGGACACCTTGTGGGTGCAGGCACGAGATCTGCATGCTAGGAGAGACACGGCGACAGCAAGTGGTAGCAAGCGCATCTGTGCATGTGCAGGACACACGGAACTGCATGCGTGCTGGCAGGCGCCAGGCTGCAGCCCACCACATCTCACCTGCTGCTACCAACATTGGCAGCAGATCTGACTCCAGCTGCTGGGATCGCACCAGTGCCAGGTGGCCCCCAGTGTCGCTGCATTGCGCACAAGTGTGCCCGCAATGCGGCTGATGTGGCGCCACAAGAAGTGCAGGTTACGCGCCCCCAGCTGCCTGCCTGCTGCCTCCTCTGCTGCTGCCAGCCCTTTCAGGCAGGCCAGCAGCTGGGAAATTGTCACGCCAGCACCGGCAAGCAGCACGCTGCCGCTGCTGCTGCCGCCAGCACCATCAGCAGCTGCACTGCCGGCGTGCTGCACTGCCAGCTGCCGCATCTGTGGCACGTGACGCACCAGCACGCACACGGAGCCCTGCCGCTGCCTGCCACTGCTGCTTGTAGATCCCAGCCCCAGTGTTGCCCCCCCATCAGGTGCGCCGGCACACCGCAGCAATCTGCTGCCGCAAGTGCCGCGAGCAGCTGCTCCAAACTAGTGGGCTGCAGCACGCTGCCTGGCCCAAGGTGCTTGAGGGCTGCCTCAAACTGTCGTTGCTGCTGCTCTGAGCCTGGCTGCAGCTGCTGCGAGACTTGGTCAAGGCGCGGCAGTGGCTCCTGCAGACTGCTGGCAGCAGCTGCTGTGGTGAGCTGAGCGGCCCCAGCTGCTGCTTGCTGATGCTGCACAGACCCCAGGTCCTCCATGTCGACATCACCGCACAAAGCTCTTGGCTGCATCAGCGATGGGCCGCCACCCCGTGCACCTGCACAGGTTGCCATCCAGGGCCGACAGCAGGTCAGACGCACTCGGGGCACACGCAACGCCGCCGCCGCTGCTGCTGCTGCTGCGTTTGCTCGTGCAGCCGTTTTCGCCGCTGTTGCTGGCACAGTGTCCGTTGCCACTGCAACCGTTGTGCGCGTGACCATTCCGCCGCTGCTCAAGGCTGCCGCCTTTGGCCGCTGCATCTGCTGCCGCGTCCCCAGCGGCCGCCTGCCGCTGTCGGTGTGCTGCTTGCCATGAGTGCCGCGTGCGTGGACACGGCCATGCCCGGGGTGCAGAAGCCGCACTGGCTGGCGTGGAAGCCCGCCAGGCGCGCTGCACCTCATGGAAGCCGCTGCGGCTGCTGCCCAGGCCCGCGGCTGTGATCACATGCGCGCCATGCAGTGCCGGCCACCGGCAGCAGGCAGCTGTTTCAGCGCCAGCACGGACTGCTGACCTGCAGGCAGTGCAACCCCACAGGACATACTCAGCACACCATGCTTGAGTTGACAGAAGCAGTAGTGGCTCTGGCTCAGTCCTGAATGCTGAGCAAGAAACTAAACCGGCTGCGTGTTCAGCAATTAATGCTGGTACTGCGCTCTGCAGCAGGTGCAGGCGCCTCACCGGTTTGCACATCCTGCTGCACCAGCTCAACGGCACAAGCTCCACAGCCGCCCTCCGCACAGCCAACCTTGACACTCGCAGTATGGCAGGCGCCAGCAGCAGCAGCAGCAGCCAGCACAGCAGCAGCAGCAGCAGCACCAGCAGAAATGGTGGATGTAACAGGAGCAGCGCCACCCCCACCATGATGGGCAGAAGCAGCGCTGATGCTTGAAGTGGAACAAACTGCAACATTGACAGCAGCAGCTGCTCCAACAGGACAGAAGCATTACGAGGTTCACAACTTGCGCCAGCGACAATGCTGGCTTACCAAACATTGATCTGTTGCCAGGCAGAGGTGTGTGAAACCGCTACCACACAGAAGTCCAACATACACTGCTAGGCCACAATCTCACATTGAGCAGCTTACTTTGCAATGTGCATGTTCTCGAATATATTCGGCTGCGGACAGGTGGAGGTGGTCCTTTCTGTCCACCACAACTTTTTCTCCATTCAAAGAAACTCTACTGTCATGGCGACTGAGGTGCACAATTGGGGCGTTCGTAGCGTTGGTTATAATACGTGCCCTCTTGATCAACACAGTATAGGCTCAATAAACATAGCGCAGCTAGCTACAGCTCTCTGACGCGCAAACGCGGACACCACAGCTTAGACCACTAACGTCAGGCGTTCTGTCTACAGCTGTTGCATATACAATCACAATCTTGTTGTACTTAGCTTGCCATGAGCTTCGAACACACCAGGCCACTTAGTGTGCAGTACCGAATGCCCTGTAACAGTGACAGAGTACAGGCCTGTAACCACAGTCAGCTGCATCAAGTCCGATGCTGACAAACCGACTTGATTTGGCAGCGCTGGAACGGTATGCAGTACGACTCGCCGGTCGTATGTATGCGCCCTCACATGTGGCAGAACAGTTGAAATGACACTGTAGTAGTACAGTTATGGGGAACATCTGGCCAGCCCTACAGAGTCCTCGCTGCTTAACAAACAAAAGCAAATGACCACATTGGGTGTCGCATGCTTCAATCATCAGATTCTGGTTCTGTGAATGTGCTGCCGTTGCGTTTTTCTGCGAGTCAGAAGGAGCAGCACTTTCACACAGAGCAAAAAAGCAAGCAAGCCAGCGTGTCTCCCACCTCTGCATGCGAGGCTGCGCATGTAAGCAAAGCTGGCTCCACCCACGAGTGTTGCTGTCATGGCGGGCACCGTGATGTCACAGCATCCAAGTTGGATTTGGGTCTGCTAGTGTAGGGACTACTTGCAGGTGATGTGCAGATATCACGGGTGCCTCCTCGTCCGGGATTGTGCACGTGTTGATGTTTCTGCCCTGCTCGCCTTCTCTGCACTACAGGTATGTTTGATGTTCGATGCCTTGCTGCCGGAATGCTGGCATGCCTGGCAGCCCACTCGGAGCACCAGCATAGATTGGTTGGGGTGTTTCTGGTCCAGAATTGCATGAGGTGCGCAGCTGTGACATTGCCTGGAGCCCAGTAGCCGTTTCAACCCGTTCTCAAACTTGCATTAAACAGTAGTCAGTGAGTGACAGCGGAGGCAGACGTGTGGACCACCGCTGTCCCTGCAGCATAGTACCATCAGGTCTTGTCAACATGATGACCACAAAAGGCCATGGCATGTGCCTTATCCGTCACTGTCACATGGATCAGCAACTCAGCAGCCCACTGCAATCCTAGTGCACAATCAAAGGGGTTAGGATGACATTGAGGCGCGCCCCTGCGGCATCGTGCCCAGCAGCTGCTGATTCTCCCATGACTCAGCACTTGGACCGTCAAAAACTTCCATAGTGTTGGTTCGATGTTGTCGTGACTTTAAAGCCACCAGCATGTGCACGATTATGCAGTAGTCGCCCGTCAACTCGCTGGTACCACCGATCATCCACTTGACCGTGGGGCGGTCACCAGAACAGGCGTGCATGGCCTGGCTGGTCCTCCTGTGCGGGTGCATGCAGCAGCACTGCAGGCTCATGAGGCAGCACAGGAGGAGCCTCAAGCGGCAGACCAAACACAGAAAGCTGAGGCATGGCCTCCACCCCAGTACTTGTGGCTGGCCTGCTGTTGCTGCTGTCGTCTTCATCCCAGGGGGCAGCACCAGCCAGTTGCAGCTTGCCTCCCTTCTCAGCCAGCACAGCCAGAGCTGCCCTGCTGCCTGCTGCCCGCTGCTGCTGCTGTGTTTGCTCGGCCGCAAGCTGCTGCTCCTCCTGTTCAGCGCGGTCCTGCATCATGGGCTCAGGCTCCTGCTGTGGCTGCCCACCCAGCAGGTCTTGCAGCCCTAGCTGGCCATGGCCCTCAGGCTCCACAGCAGCACCCGAGCGCACAACAAGGCCTGCCCCAGCAGCAGCTGCTGGCTGCGCTTCTGGCAGCCATCCCGCAGCTGGCATACCGGGCTGCTGTGGAGGCCTGCCAACACCGCCCCGTCCAGCGCCGCTGCCTTGAGCTGATTGCAGCACGGCTGGGTCGCCAGCGCTCACAGGACGTGGCATTAGGCCTGCAGCGTCACCAAGGGTTGCTTGTGCTGCTGCTGCCGTCTGATGCTGCCCTGCAGCTGCCACATCTGCTGCCAAATCAAGCAGCAGGTGCTGCTCCCAGGCTTCCTGCAACTGCTGAGCAGCCGCAGCAGGGATGCCAATATCTAGCAGCCGCTGTTCCTGCTGCTGCCAGCCAAGCAGTGACTGTGCTGCAGGCTCATCCATCTGCATGGCCGCTGACCCATCAGCTATACAGTAAGTATGCGTGGCAGCTGCTGCAGCAGCAGAAGCAGATGTGATTCGCAGTGCTGCAGCAGCGGCTGCAGCCCCTGCGCTTCGCTGCTCACCATCCAGCTGCATAGCGTCTGACTCCTGCCTAGCGGCACGCCCATTGACCATGAAGCAGGGAGTGGCGTCAGCTGGCAAGAACTCCGAGCTAGGCTGCTGCTCTGCATTTCCCACAGATCTTGCTGCTGCTTGCTGCAGCTGCTCTGCATGCTGCTGCTCCTGTATGGCACCCACTGCCTGCTGCACCCTCTCCCATTGCAGCTGTGTGTCAGCCTGCAAGCGCTGCAACAGCTGCCTGGATAGCAGCGGGACGACCTGATCCTGATGTAGCTGCAGCAGGTGCAGCAGCAGCTCCTGCAGCCGGGGCTCAGCAGGCCAGCAGGCCACAGCATCGACACCCCAGCGTGCTGCAACTGCAGCTTTGTCAACTGCTCCACAACTGCAGGTGACCAGCCATCCGCTGCCGCTGGTGCTGCTGCCAGTTTGCACCAGCTGCTGCTGCTGAGCTGCCCCGCCTGCTGGCTGCTGCTCAGGCCCCAAACTGGACAAGTACAGTGCGCCGCAGCGTGCGCAGAAGCTGCAGCCGCAACTGCAGCTGGCGTGGTTGAGCAAGTAGCCTGGCTGCACAGGTGCACTGCTTGTGTACAGCACAGCAAGCATGCAGGCCAATAAGTCAAGCAATACGCCAGTGTGATATTTAGTTCAGATGGAGAAAATGGCAGGAGTTGTTACAGACATTGGCAGAACTCAGCGCGTGGTTCCCAGCTGGGGCACTCACCTGCAGCCAGGACATGTGATGTGTCCTGTTGCAAGCCCATCCTGATATAACGTATAAGGCATGAATGGGTTGTTGTATTCATACGTGCTCCCCCATCCACCACCCAGCTGATCAACGTGGTCCTGCAAGTGCAAACGCTTGAAGATGTGATCCTATGGTGCTGGCTGCACCTGCAGAGAGGTGCCACACGCAACATAACAGTGCAGCTGACCTCTGTCATGGTGTTGGGAGTGGTAATTCAATCGTTGTCAGACGTGGTGTTCCTGACAGAGAGCTGTAGACCGCTTCCGACATTCAGGGAACATGCAGGGCAGCACAGCACAGCAACGTTGCGACGTTGAACGCATCAAACGATCTGGAGCGCGTCAAGAGCATAGATCCTGCGACAAAAGCCTGTGAAGGCGTGTAGCATGTCCTATCAACTTCGAGTTCTCACTTCGTGTGCAGTATGACACTTTGTCACTAGTGTGGTTGTGACGGCTTGATGCTAGACAAGAGCGCTTATCACTACTGCAACTTCTATCACAGCTGGATCAAAACTGTAGCTGCTCCTGCTGCTGCCATAACCTTCACCTTGTGTTTAGTCTGTCCCATTCCACAATCTGTTCACCTTCTCCTGCATCGATCTGCTCTTCCAGTCAAGTTCGTCAGACGCAAAGCGCTGCAGCTGGACGCATGGGGCTAGGGGCTGGCCCGTGATGGCTCTGTAGGCAGCAGGCCACACCCAGCAAGGAGCAGCAGGAGCAAGCATGTTCCTGTATAACCTAACCCTCAGCAGGCCTAGTGGCATACAAGTGCGTGCTCTGCCATGCACCTGCTTGGCTGCAGCTGCTGGCACGCACAGATCAGCCATGCACAGCATATGAACCGCTGTCGCTGCCGCTGCTGCTGCCGCTGTCACTGCTGCAGTGTGCCATATACGGCAACTTTTCAGCGCCCAAGGCTCAGGAGGTCGTGGTGTCACGCGGCCGCGTGCTGGAGCTGATCAGGCCTGGCGACAATGGGCGCCTGCAGGTGCTGCTGTCCACTGACGTGTTTGGCGTCATCCGCAGCCTGGCAGCCTTCAGGCTGACTGGCGCGCAGCGCGACTACGTCATAGTGGGCAGCGACAGCGGGCGCATAGTGATCTTGGACTACAACAAGGAGAAGAACATATTTGTCAAGGTGCGTTAGGCAACAGTGCTGCCACAGAGGAAGGTAGCAGTGGCAGGCAGTGGCATCAGCAGTGGGGTCCAACAGGACACAGCCAGGAGCAACACTCGCAGGAGTAGCAGCAGCAGCAGGGCGGGTGACAACGGCAAGGGCTGTTCAGCAGCTGTTAGCGCAGCAACCAATACCCATCGCTTAAGGCTGCCCAGCATGATCTTCAATCGCTGCCTTATGGCCACCCTGGCTGCAGCCCACAAGCGCCGAGCAAACGCACAGCCCTGCCGCAGTTGCTCTCATCCCTTCATGCAGCCTCATTGACTTGTCATCACATCCACATTTCCCAGTTGGTGACTGTGACTGACTGACAAGCCTGCTGCTTGTGCTGTCACTGTGTGCCCGCAGGTGCACCAGGAAACGTTTGGCCGCTCTGGCTGCAGGCGCATCGTGCCGGGCCAGTATGTCGCAGCCGACCCCAAGGGGCGCGCGTGCATCATAGGCGCGGTCGAGAAGCAGAAGTTTGTGTACGTGCTCAACAGGGACGGAGCCGCCAACCTCACCATCTCCAGCCCCCTGGAGGCACACAAGAGCCATAACATCGTGTTCTCCATGTGCGCGCTCGACTGTGGCTTTGACAACCCTATATTTGCAGCCATCGAGCTGGACTATGCAGATGCGGACCAGGTGAGGCGCGCACCAGCAGCAGGAGCAGCGGCAACAGCAGGAGCAGCAGCAGCAGCAGCAGCAGTGATGTAGACTTGAACAGACTGATGCCCGCAGCAGCTGAGAGGTTGGTGAAGCACAGGCGCAGACAAAGGGGCTGGCGGTGAAGGCTGGTGCAATGCTGCCAACAACCGTTGCAGTGTCCAAGCAGCTTCTTGCTCTTGTAGTCATCTCATGCACCGGCACCAGCTGTCCATTGCCAGCGCCCGTCTCACCCTGCCGCCATGTGCACCCGCGCAGGACCCCAGCGGCGAGGCTGCCGCTGCTGCCCAGAAGCACCTGACCTACTACGAGCTGGACCTGGGGCTGAACCACGTGCTGCGCAAGTGGAGCGACCCGGTGGACAACGGCGCCAACCTGCTCATACCCGTGCCCGGCAGCGGGGACGGCCCAGGCGGTGTGCTGGTGTGCGCCGAAAACTTCCTGCTGTACCGCCACCAGGTGCGCGCCTGCGCCTGCCGGGGTGGCGGGCGCACCTGCAGCAGCAGCACCTGCAGCAGCAGCCTTGACAGCAGTGGCAGCGAGCACGGTGGGCCGTGCCATGGTGCATGCACATGCACGGTGCAAGCCAGCAAGCGAGCGTGCAAGCCTTTGACATGGCAGCTGTGCGTGTTGCGTGGCAGCACTCTAGCATCTGCGCGTACCATGCAGTTGATGCTCTTGGTGTGGCCTGCCTGCGTGCCGCTGCTGTCCCCCCCCCCCCCATCCCTCCTGCAGGGCCACGAAGAGGTGCGCACTGTGCTGCCTCGGCGCGAGGACCTGAGTGGCGACAGGGGCGTGCTGGTGGTGGCCTACGCCAGCCACAAGAAGAAGGCCTACAGCTTCTTCCTGCTGCAGGTGGGCGGCAGGCTGGCAGCGCAGTGGGTGTGGCGCGGGGGGGGGGGGGGCTGCCACGCTGGCCCACTGCGTGCCTGCCTGCTTGTCTGACAGGCTGGGGGTGTGGCGCTGGGCAGGGGCTGGGCTGCACAGGTCCGACCGGCACTGCTGCCCCATGCTTCATGGTGCTGCGCGGCTCGGCTGCCTGCGCATGTGTGAAAGTCGCGTGTGCAAGCTTCCCCACTGCTGTCCCCCCCCTCCTTTCATGCTGCCCTGCATGCGGCCCTGCTGACGCTGGCACTGCCTGCTGCTGCAGTCCGAGTATGGCGACATCTACAAGGCCACGCTGGTGTATGAGGGCGAGACGGTCAGCGAGCTGCGTGTGAAGTACTTTGACACGCTGCCGCCCTGCAGCAGCTTGGCCGTGCTCAAGACGGGCTTCCTGTTCACCGCCAGCGAGACAGGCAACCACGCGCTGTACCAGTTTGTGGTGCGTGTGTGCGGCTGCGGCGCTGCTGGTGCGCGCGTGCCTGCCACCCTCCTCCACAGCTTCCGTTGCCGGCAAGGCAACACCGGCTGCAGCCCACACCAGCTGCAGCCGTAGAGCCAGGCTCTGTGGAGTGTGGCAGCTTGCCAGCCGTCTGTCTTTTGCACTAGCATACCCTGCTGCTGCCTATTTTGCTGCCAGTCCTGCAGGCTGCATCGTGCTGCTGCTGCTGCACTTGCTGCTGCCTGACTGCTGCTGCTGCACTGGCTGCCGCGCCCTGCAGGGCACCGGCGAGGACGAGGACGACGTCGAGGCCAGCAGCGCCAGCCTGGTGCAGAGCGAGGAGGGCTACGCGCCGGTCTTCTTCAGCCCGCGGCCACTGAAGAACCTGGTGCTGGTGGACGAGATGCCCAGCCTCATGCCGCTCACAGGTGCGCGGGGCCGGGCGGCAACTGCGGTGAGGGGAACCGCAGCAGCAGGAGCGGGTGCAGGCATGGCGGGGTGGGTGGCTGTGGGCGTGAGCAGGTGTCAGGGCGCGCGCTGGGGCAGCTGTGGGCCGCAGCCTGCATCACCAGCAGTGCCGGGCAGCTGCCGAGGGCAAGCTGTCGCATGTCCATGCTTGTGGCGCCCAGCTGGGAAGCAGGAGATTCGGCTGGTAGCGCCTGCTGATCCGCTGGTTGAATCTCCCATGCTGCCTTGCGGGTGCGTGCCCTGCTGCTGTGCTGCTGCTGCTCCTCCGCGTTGTTGTACCTTGGCTGCTCCAGACATGAAGGTGGCCAACCTGCTGGACGAGGAGATCCCACAGATCTATGCACTGACTGGCAGGTGCGCGCCACGCATCGAGTCAGCAGCAGGCCATGTCAGGGGGGCGCTGGCGCTTGGAGCGGCAGCGCACAGGCGCAGGGCAGCTCATGCGCTCAAGCATGTTGAGCCCGGCCATGCGTGACATGCTGCACGCGCAAAGCCTGGCAGCTCGCGTGCACACGCAGCAGTCTGTGCGGGATGTCTGCGGCCATGCGCCGTGCGTGTGCATGCTGCAGGTCCACGTGCGTGTGTGTTGCAGCGTGGTCCATGTGCTTGCAGCGTGTTGCCCTGGGGGGTGATGAGCCTACACTTTGCCTCATACTTCGCTGAAAGCCACTCGGCCAGGAGGAGAAACAAGTGACGACGCTGACCCCAGCAGCACGCATGGACGGTGACAGCCACCTACTGCATCGTTGGGACTTGCAGCTTGACCTGTGCATGCCACGTCTGATCTGATGCGGTTGTCATTGGGGGGGGTCTCTCACTGTAACAGTCGGTCGCCGCCGTCGACGCGTCTGCCGCTGTGCCTGCAGGGGCCCCCGCTCAGCGCTGGCTGTGCTGCGGCCCGGCCTGGCGGTGTCTGAGCTGGCGGTGTCGCCCCTGCCAGGCGCGCCCACGGCAGTGTTCACGCTGCGCGCACAGCCCGGGGATGAGCAGGTGCGGCGGCGGCTGCAGGCGGGCAGGCTGGTGCGCCTGCGGCGCACCGCTACTCAGCACAGCTGTGTCGCTGTGCGCCTGCTGGGTTGACCGCCAAGCTGTGTGCACCTTGCGACAAGCGGCTGGCTTGCCTCAGGCCATGGCGGCCCCCTGCCCACCGTGCCTTGCTGCTGCCTGCCTGGCTGCTGCTGGTTCTGCTGCAGGATGGTTTCATCGTGGTGTCGTTCAGCAACGCCACGCTGGTGTTTGAGATCGGCGAGGAGGTGAAGGAGACCAGCGGCAGCGGCTTCCTGGCCACCGTCGCCACGCTGCACAGCCAGCTGCTGGAGGACGGCTCCATGCTGCAGGTGCACTCGGGCGGCCTGCGTCACATCCGCACAGACAGGCGCATCAACGAGTGGCGGGCGCCGGGGCGGCGAGCCATCACGCGTGCAGCAACAAACAGCAGGCAGGTCGTCATCGCACTCTCAGGTGAGGTGGCGGCAGCACGGCAGCAATCATGCGTAGCTGTGCGCCTGCTGCTTCTGTGCAGGCGCCTAATGCTGTACATGTGCGGGTGCGCCATACCGCTCATGTGGCACCCTCAGTGGCGCGGCCCCCTCATGTGTCCTCGGTCCGCTGCTGCTGCTGCTGCTGCTGCTGCTGCTGCTGCTGCTGCTGCTTGCGTGCACCCGTGCAGGTGGCGAGCTGGTGTACTTTGAGATGGACCAGCTGGGGCAGCTGCTGGAGCTGGCCAAGAAGGACATGGATGGGGACGTGGCCTGCCTGGACATCGCGCCAGTGCTGCAGGGCGCGCTGCGCTGCAGGTGGGACCCCAACCGACACAGCCGCGCCCGCAGCTCCCACAGCTCCTGCTGCCTCGTTTTGCGGTACCTGTCAATGTCTTGGCGTCTGCCTGCCACATGCATGCTTCATGTGCCTCGTTGTTGTGTGTGTTGCCACCACGTCAAGCCCCCTGCTGGTGTGCATCTCCAAATCCTCTGCCCACGCACTGCGCTGCGTGGCTGTGGCGCTGCCTGCTCAGGTTCCTGGCTGTGGGCAGCTACGACAACACCGTGCGCATGCTCAGCTTGGAGGACGGCACACAGCTGCGGCCGGTGGCAACACAGGGCGTCAACGTGAGTGATGCGCAACAGCTGCACAGCAAGGGCGCACGCCTGCATGCCGTCGCGGAGCTGGCGCACAGCAGCCTTGCAGCTGACTGCTGCTGGCACGCCTGGCTAGCCCTGTCCTGTACTTTTCTCCACGCAACTGACGTGCGTGTCTGCTGCTGCTGCTGCCGCTGCTGCTTGTGCTCAGGCTGTGCCTGAGAGCCTGCTGATGCTTCATGGGCATGCTGCTGAGGAGCCCGGCAGTGGTGACGCGGGGCTGTTCCTGCACGTGGGCCTCAGCAACGGCGTGCTGCAGCGGACAGAGGTGGACCGCATCACAGGTGGGCTGCCGGCGCTGCCGCCGCTGCTGGGGATGGCGGCAGCGCTGCCGCGCCTCCGCACCACAGTATGGCGTTGCCGCAACTGGCTTGGTTCGCTGCGCAAGTGCTGCTTGCATGCCTGGTCGTGTCGCCCATCACCTGTTGCGCCGCATGTGTGTGCAGGCAAGCTGAGCGACACCCGGCAGCGCTTCCTGGGCACGCGCGCGCCGCGGCTGTTCCCGGTGTGGGTGCGCGGCGTGCGCAGCCTGCTGGCGCTGAGCAGCCGGCCCTGGCTGGGCTACACCGACATGGGCCGCTGGCAGTTCATGCCGCTCAGCTACGAGGCACTCGACCATGCCGCGGTGAGCAGTGCGGGACACGGCGCGCTGCCGCGCGGCAGAGGGCTGCTCGTTCTGGACAGCTGTGGCCGACGACGCTGCCATGAGTGCTTGGGTGCAGCGGCTGCAGGCGCCGCTCCATGACCGCGCCACCTCAGCATCCCTTCTTGTTCATCATCCGTGCGTTGTCCTTGCTTCTTTTGATCACCGCGCCCCCTGCAGAGCTTTGCCAGCGAGCAGTGCCCCGAGGGCTTTGTGGCAGTGGTCAAGAACACGCTGCGCATCCTGTCGGTCGAGAACGTCGGCGAGACGTTCAACCAGTCTGTGAGCAGGCTGCGCTACACGCCGCGCCGGCTGCTGGTGCACCACGACCTGCGCGCCCTGCTGGTGGCAGAGAGCGACTACCAGGCTGTGCCGCTGGCAGACAACGCAGAGCTGCAGAAGCGACTCGTGGTGCGTGGCTGGCACTTGAGCAAGGGCTGAACACAGCAGCAGAACTACACGCAGCAGCGCAGCACATTGCTTAGCCTGTCGGGCGTGTGGACAGCCACACATCAGCGGCGGCGTGTTGCACAAGCGCTGACCCCTGCTGGCCCATGCTGTGCGGCGCGTGCTCTTGTGTGCTGTGCGGCGCGTGCTCTTGTGTGCTGTGCGGCGCGTGCTCTTGTGTGCTGTGCGGCGCGTGCTCTTGTGTGCTGTGCGGCGCGTGCTCTTGTGTGCTGTGCGGCGCGTGCTCTTGTGTGCTGTGCGGCGCGTGCTCTTGTGTGCTGTGCGGCGCGTGCTCTTGTGTGCTGTGCGGCGCGTGCTCTTGTGTGCTGTGCGGCGCGTGCTCTTGTGTGCTGTGCGGCGCGTGCTCTTGTGTGCTGTGCGGCGCGTGCTCTTGTGTGCTGTGCGGCGCGTGCTCTTGTGTGCTGTGCGGCGCGTGCTCTTGTGTGCTGTGCGGCGCGTGCTCTTGTGTGCTGTGCGGCGCGTGCTCTTGTGTGCTGTGCGGCGCGTGCTCTTGTGTGCTGTGCGGCGCGTGCTCTTGTGTGCTGTGCGGCGCGTGCTCTTGTGTGCTGTGCGGCACGTGCTCTTGTGTGCTGTGCGGCGCGTGCTCTTGTGTGCTGTGCGGCGCGTGCTCTTGTGTGCCGTGCGGCGCATGCTCTTGTGTGCTGTGCGGCGCGTGCTCTTGTGTGCCGTGCGGCGCGTGCTCTTGTGTGCTGTGCGGCGCGTGCTCTTGTGTGCCGTGCGGCGCGTGCTCTTGTGTGCTGTGCGGCTCGTGCTCTTGTGTGCTGTGCGGCGCGTGCTCTTATGTGCGTGCGGCACGCTCACGCGCGCGCGCCGTGCCTGCCCCCCCTGCCGTGCTGCAGGACGAGTCTGGCGCGCCGGTTGCGGGCCCGGAGTTCTCAGCCGAGCTGGCTGCCGAGCTGGACCAGTACGGCGCAGCAGTGGGCGCACCAGGGCAGTGGGCCAGCTGCATACGCATCGTGGATCCAGCAGGTGAGCGGTGTGTGCACCTGCTGCGCCATGGAGCAGGACAGGCATGTACCGCATGCCGGCAGCCTGATGCTGCAGGTGGCGCCTTTTGCTGCATCTGTGCTGCATGTGACAACCATGCTTCAATGTCTGGCCTGGGCGTGCTATCGCGTGCACTCCTGGCTATGCTGGGGACCTGCCTGCTGCCGTGCAACCTGCCTGCTGCACTTGTGATTGCTGTGTTGTGCCGTCGTGCCGCCACGCAGAGCTGTCCACGAAGGCTGTGCTGGAGCTCGATGGTAGCGAGGCCATCACCAGCATGGCGCTGGTGCGCTTTGAGGGGCCCAACCTGCCTGACAGCAGCCTGCTGCTGGCGGTGGGCACTGCGGAGCAGATGACCTACTTCCCCACCAGCTGCACAGCAGGCTACATCCGCCTGTACAAGTGAGCGGGGGCTGTGCCGCTGGATGCTGGCCACAGGCGATGGCAGCGGGCCGCGCACTGCTGAGAGAGCAGCATGTGTCACGCATGCACTCGCACTGCGGCGCCATGAATGGAGATCACCCCCAGTCGTATCGAGGTATGCGTGTGCACACACGCACCGTGAACGCCAATGCTGCTCCAACCTCTGTGTACCGCTGCTGCCAGGATTCTGGACCGTGGCGCGCGGCTGGAGCTGCTGCACAAGACGCAGCTGGAGGGCATCCCCGGGGCGCTGGTGGCCTTCAAGGGCAGGCTGCTGGCTGGCGTGGGCCCGGTGCTGCGCCTGTTTGAGCTGGGCCGGAAAAAGCTCCTGCGCAAGTGCGAGTACAGGCAGCTGCCGCAGCATGTGGCGCAGCTGCACACGCTGGGCAGCAGGATCTATGTGGCTGACGTGCAGGTACGAGCCGGGGGCGGGCTGCAGGCAGCGGCAGCCGCAGTGGTGCGGGCAGCACGGTGCATGAGTTTCCAGCGTGGTACGTACTAAGCAATGCAGCTTGGTGTTTGCATTTGGTTGCTCAGATGAGACCTCGGCAGCTCAGCAGTGTTACATTAAGCGACGTGCGTGTGGGTTTGCAGCTGCTTTCGCATGGCGCCCTCAGTGGCTGTGTGCTTCCATGCCTGCCTTGCTGCTTCCTTTCGCAGGAGTCTGTGCACTTTTTCCGCTACAACAAGGCTGACAACAAGCTGTACAGTTTTGCTGATGACGTGCACCCGCGCTACATCACCGCCATGACCCCGCTGGACTATGACACGGTGGCAGCAGCAGACAAGTTTGGCAACTTCTTCGTGCTGCGCCTGCCTGCGGACGTGTCGGCCCAGGTGGGTGCCGCAGACAGAGGCACGCTGCTCTCAGAGTCACTTGCAAAGCAGCGAAGGGCACAGGACACCTGCCTGCTATCAGCGGTTTTCATAGCGTGGTGGTGTGGTGGAAGCTGTCTGCAGCCGCCCTCGCGCTGGTGGCGCATTCGCACATGGTCACACACGAGCATGGTTGCTGCGCGATGCTTCAAGCGCGTTCTCGCGCCCCGGCTGCCTACGCTGCAGATTGAGGAGGACCCGACTGGCGGCAAGCTGGCTGCACAGATGGGCAAGCTGGGAGGCGCACCCCACAAGCTGGACAACAGCATACAGTTCCACGTAGGGGACACCATCACAGCGCTGGCACGCGCCACGATGCAGCCTGGCGGCAGCGAGGTGCTGCTGTATGGCACCATCATGGGCGGCATTGGCGCCTTCTTCCCCTTCCAGGCCAAGGAGGTGGGGCTGGACGGGCAGACTGCGCATGACGTGGTCCATGGTTTCAGCAGTGCGTGTTTTCCAGGCAGTGCCGCCAGCCTTCATGTTCAGCGCACAACACTGCTTCTGAGGTCTGGCGCTGACGATGGACTGTTGCTTGCAGCATGCTGCGGTGTGCCTCAACTGCTGGCAGATGCGGGCAGGCTTGCTGCACCTGTGTGTGTCTTGACGGGACCAGCACCGCTATGCAACGTGCCCCTTGACCAAGCACCCACCACATCAACCAACCGCCTGGCTGTCTGCAGGACAAGGACTTCTTCCTGCATCTAGAGATGCACATGCGCCAGGAGCACCCGCCCCTGGCGGGCCGCGACCACCTGGCCTTCCGCAGCGCCTACTTTCCCGTGAGGGAGGTGGTGGACGGGGACCTGTGCGCGCAGTACCCTGCCATGTCCACGGCCAAGCAGCAGGCGGTCGCCACGGAGCTGGACAGGACACCTGGCGAGGTGCTCAAGAAGCTGGAGGACATGCGCAACAAGATACTGTAGTTGCTCTCTGTCTTGGTGCAGCGCTGTGCGCTGCTGCAGCCTGCGGCTGCTCGCACGGGATGGGCATCACTGCTTGCTGTGCAGTAGCAGGCGCTGCGCGAAAGCTTCAGGTGGTTGCTTGCTTCGGACCCTCCATGTTGGCAATGTGGTGTTGCTGCATGGAATGTGTGGTGCTTGTGTTGATGTTGATTTGGTGAATGTGTCATGCACAAAGCATGATGCCCACCTGCAAGCTTTGGGCATGCCAGCTGCGTCGCGTTTAGCTTTTGCCAGCTGCAACCCGTCTTTGTACATTCTTGACGGACTGGTGGTCATGCATCCTTCACCTCACAGCCTGTGCCCCGCGCCTGTTCAGCTGTCAGCTGCTGACGGCTGGCTGTTATGCGGTGCCTTGCTCCAAGGAGTTCATGCTCCAAAGTTCTCTTATGTTTGTGCAGTTAGCGTGCTGATGATTGCGGTGTCGAGCCAACGCTGCTGCAGGGTTCTGGCTGTGCTATTATTTGACGGGACAGGCGGCTTGTCACAGGCCTGAAGCAACATGCTGCTGCCTCTGCTGTGTTTCTGGTGGAACGGCAGACTTTGATTGCCTGCTGCACCTACTCTCATAATCGTACTGCCGACATCGTTTCGTTTGTGCAGCGACGCCATGATCATGTTACTGATGTCGTCACGTACTCCCAGTACGTATTGGGGACCCGCATGCAGAGTGTATCTCCCTTGCAAATCAATGTTGCACTGGTGGCTGCATTATGTAGCACCAGTAGCAGAGCCGAGGCATCTAGTGCAGGTCATGCAATTCGCCCTTGACCCCAGGAGCAGGATCTGCGGTGGCATGCAGCATTACGGCGCATGCGTGCAGACATTTGAGCAGCCTCAGCATGCAGCGCCGGCAAATGCAGTATGCACGCCTTGTTGCTGTCACCACTTGGCAACAGGCGGGTCTGCAGCAGCAACAGCAGCAGCACATCACTGGTGCTGTTGTTCCAGGAGGGACTCTGCATCGCTGGCAATGCCTAATTCAACCGCTTTCAATAGTTTGTACGGTGAGTGTGTTGCTGTCTCGTAGTAACAGCTGCGGCACTTGGTCGTGCTGCAGACGAGTGCTTCAAAATGACCATACATAGGAGGACGCCATAGCTGAGGAATGCATGTTTGTACAAGTTAATAGTCATCGGAAATCCCTTGCACGCGATTTCAGGCATCGTGGCTGGCTCGCTGCAGGAGTCAAACAGTAACCACAGTCACGGCACACTTGCGACACAGCCTCGGAAGTTGCTGCTCCTGCCATTACTCCGGCATGTACTATATCATTTTTATAACATCAGACATATTTGGAGCCTGCATGCACCCATTACGGCCTGCGGTTTCTTTCGTCAACAGAAACGGACGCCACTTTCTGCCAGCACAAAACAAGCTGCGCTCCACACATGATTCTGTTTTTTCAGAGTACCATACATCAATGCTGTGTCATTCCGTGGTGCTGTTTTGCTTCTGGTCCGTACGTGTGTTTTGCAGCATCTAGCTAGAGCACTGTGGCCAACGTAGATCAGAGTGGCTGCAGCCTGTCTGCAGCCACTGAGTGGCTGCAGAGTGGCTGCAGAGCGGCTCTGCAGCCACTCTGCAGCCTGTCTGCAGCCTGTCTGCAGCCACTCTGCATGCCATTCTGCAGAGTGCAAATATTCTGCAGGCATTCTGCAGACATTCTGCAGGCTCTGCAGTCACTCTGCAGCCAGTCGTTACGTTCTGAATCCGCTCGTTACTCTGACCAACGCAGACCAGAGTGGCTGCAGAGCGGCTCTGCAGCCACTCTGCATGCCATTCTGCAGAGTGCAAATATTCTGCAGACATTCTGCAGACATTCTGCAGGCTCTGCAGTCACTCTGCAGCCAGTCGTTACGTTCTGAATCCGCTCGTTACACACGACACACTTCAAACAGCACAAAAACACGCACACATGACGGAAACGCATAATATATGTATGTCGGTGTTGTCGGTGGAGTCGGCAACATCACGGGCATCAGTCTGCAACGCACTGCGTCCTCTGCGCCACTCTGCACACTCTGCAGCACTCTGCAGTGGCTCTGCAGCGACTCTGCAGTGGCTGTGCACAGTCTGCATCCACGTTGACCATAGCGCGATTATGCAGGATGCTGTCACGGGATGTAAATTCTGATAGTAACTGACTATACGCGTATTATATCAACCCACGCGTGGTGGTGGGGCTACTGCAGTAGTGCCCAGCTGGGGCAGTGACTTAAAACAGAACGTAAAGAGTGGTCCTGGCGCGCGAGTGGATTCTGGTCCACTCGCGCGAGTGGACTCTGCACACTCTGCAACCACTCTGCAGCGACTCTGCAGTAGCTCTGCACAGTCTGCATCCACGTGGACCATAGCGTTTGTGCAGGATGCTGTCACGGGATGTTAATAATGATAGTAACTGACTAAAATGCATATTATATCAACCCACGCGTGGTGTTGGGGCTACTGGGGCAGTGACTTAATACAGAACGTAAAGAGTGGTCCTGGCGAGTGGACTCTGCACACTGTGCAGCACTCTGCAACCACTCTGCAGCCACTCTGCAGCCACTCTGCACAGTCTGCATCCCGTTGACCATAGTGTAGATGCTGGCACAACAAGCCCACCAAGTGCATCATGCCAGTCATTTTGCTTTTTCCGTTCCGTATCAAAGACGCACACCACAACCTTTAATCGGTCGCTGCTGGGGTGCGCCATATCAACAGGCAGCAACCCGTGCCCAACAGCAGCAACACCGGGACACAGGGTTGCTGCCAGCCTGCAGTGCCCAGCCACGCCAGCAGTCATCACCAGTGCATGCAAGCCATGCTGCAAAGCATGTACAGTGACGACATTCATGGCTGAGCAGCAGCAGCCACGCCAACAAGTAGCGGCAGCATTTCCCTCCTGGAAAGAGGGTGTGGCTGTTGACATGCTGCAACCTGACAAACCCCCCAACTCAGTTGAGAGTCATCATCATCATACTACCCATTCAACTCAGTTGAGAGTGTGTCACAAAGTGTACCTCATCATCTTGATCATCACCCTTGGATACCATGCAATGTGCATGCGTTGTCACATAGCACCAACTAAAAAATCACCAACCCCGTCATAGAACCCTAAGCCCTGCTGCTTCAAGCAATGCTGCAGGTTGTTACAGGTGGCTTTTTCAGCCACACATATACACTCACATGGGCGGGGTGAACTCGTTACAGCATCCCAAGCCATCTGCACAGTAGTTTCTGTTCGAAGCTTAAGCCAGGAAACTGCTGATCATCATAAGACACCAACTGTCAAAAGTCGATGGAACACTGACAGCGATTGAGGCCTGCATACATTGTTTACTCCATGCCCATTTCACCAAAGAAATCTATTGTCTCCTTCAGAGCATCAATGAACATGTCTACTTCCTGAAAGGTGTTGTAGATGTAGCAGCTAGCACGTGCACTTGCTGGGATGCCCAGGTGTCTGTGCAGCGGCTGCGTGCAGTGGTGGCCTGACCTCACAGCCACGCCTGCCGTGTCTAGCAGCGTTGACACGTCAGTGGCGTGCAAGCCCCCCACATTGAAAGACGCTAGCGCAGCACGCCCCCGCTTCACACTGGGTGGTGGGCCGTAGATGGTGACCTTGTTCAATGCTGCAAGGCGCTCATACAAGTAGCCGCCGATCTCCTGCTCATACGCGTGCACCTTGTCCATGCCTGTGGCGCTGAGGTAGTCGCAGGCAGCGCCTAGGCCAATGGCCTCAGCTATGGATGGCGTGCCAGCCTCAAAGCGCGCTGGAGGGGCTGCATATGTCGAGTGGTCTAGGAAAACGTCCTGGATCATCTCACCACCACCCATCCAGGGCGGCATCGTCTCCAACAGCTCATACCTGGCAAACAGCAGCAGCAGCAGCAGCAGCAGCAGCAGCAGCAGCAGTAGCAGGAAAGGCGCGGCAAGGTCAATGCAGGGGTGTCCGGTGCAAGAGTACTTGCATGAACGTGTTGACAGCAAGCAGCTGCACTGGCGCATGCTCATTGCACATGAACATAGCAGAGACCACTGACATGCTACATCACAACGCAATCACAAAATGACAAACATTTTAGGTTATCACCTTATCATGAGCCTACACTGTTGCCTGGCAGCTTACCATATGCCAGCGATGCACTGTTGCACATTGGTGTAACTGCTTGAACGCGCCTACGCCTCAACCGTTCTTGTAAACTGCCCTCTGCTCAGAGCCATGTTGCTGTCGGCAGCGCACCTCCATGCCCCATGCCACTTGGCGCCGCAAGTGGTGCCGTGGGCCCTGCCGCATGACTCACCTGCCCCACAGGAAGCCGATGCCTGTTGGTGCCATGGCCTTGTGCCCTGAAGCCACGATCCAGTCCACACCCAGAGCCTGCACGTCCACCTTCATGTGCGGCACTGACTGGCAGGCATCTAGCAACACGCGAGCCCCTACGCGCCGTGCAGCAGCCACCACTGCCTCCACGTCCAGCACCGCACCCAGCATGTTGCTGACGTGCACCAGGCTGATCAGCTTGGTGGAGGGCGTCACCAGCTCAGCCAGGTGCTGCGCGGGTGATGGCGTGGCGGGTGACACAGGTCACAACAGTCTGGTGTCACAACAGAGTCGCAAAGGAGTGAGCAATGAGTGGGCCCATGTGCGCTGCCGGCTGGCATCCATGTGGCAGCTACAGCCTGCAGGGGGGAGGATCCTGACAGCCACTTGCAACGGTCACCCCAGGTGCTGGTGTGCACATGTTGGGAATAATGTGATAATGTAATTGATGCATACAGAGCCCGGCTGACCAAGCTTCAGCATTCGAAGCCCAACAAACAACAACAAAGCAAACGATGAGAGGCCTGCTCATACTTACACATAATTCCACCCCCTCCCACACATACACAGCAGTTGGGTGTGACCACACCACGCAAGGCTCAACTATTCATCCGCTCATCCGCTCACGCGCCCGCTCAGTCACTCACTCGTTCACTCTTAGTGCCAGCTGCACACCAGCGTTGTTGTGGCTGTGTTGGCCAAGTACTGCAAACTGCACAGTACTGCTGCGGTTGCTGAATGGAACGCAGCCTCTTGTGCTGCTGATGGCATCAGCCACATTTGCCGCAGCCGCCTCACACGCTCCCACGCTGCTGCCTGGTCCCCGCCCCACCTGCATGTCCAGCTCCTGTGTGTCTGTCAGCCCCACATGCTTCAGCACCGCACCCGTCTTCTGCGCCACCAGCTGCCAGGGCACCAGGTTGCTGTGGTGCTCAGCCACTGACAGGACTATCTGCAGGCAGCAGGGCACCATGCAGAGCAACACACAGTCACTGACAGGATGATCTGCAAGACATGGCCTGGGGTGCCACCCTGCACCACAACCAAGTGTGGCACAACTGTCTTCAATGCAGCAGCATGATGGCAATGTTGGTGCTGGCCCATTGCCATCTGCCACGCCAGGCTGGGCATTCCCATTGTCAGTCGCAGCTGCTGACGCTGTTGGCAAGCTTGGTCAAGCATGGCAAGCATGCGCCAGATCCAGACGGGCAAACACTCAACAGGAAGCGCGTGCAATATGTAGTCTGCAGGAATAAACCTACATGCAGCTGGCATGCTTCAGCTGGCCAGCTGCTGCTCCTTATCTGCTGTTTCAGTTACCAGGGTTTGACAAGTGCTCACACTGCTGCAGCTGCATTGGGAGCGTGGACGACAGAGCAGTACAGAGCGGTGGTACAGGCCCCCCGCCAGCCAGTCACGCGCGCAATCGCTGCTGCTCCCTTTGCTCACCCTCCAGCCTGCTGTGGCTGCCGACTGCAGCGCGCCTGGCGCAACGCAGCCCCGCCCCATGGCTGCGTGGAGCGACAGCAGCAGCTGCCCCCCCCCCTCCTCACCTCATCCCCAGGCTTGAGGTTGTCCATGCCCCAGGTCATGGCCACCAAGTTGATGGCCTCGCTGGCGTTGCGCGTGAACACCACCTCCCTGTCGCTGGCGGCATTCACAAAGGCTGCCACCTTGCCTCGTGCATCTTCGTACGCGGTGGTTGCCTTGGCACTGAGGTGGTGCACGCCCCTGTGCACGTTGCTGTTGTACTCCCTGTAGTAGGTGTCCATGGCCTGAATGACTGCGAGGGGCTTCTGGCTCGTTGCTGCGTTGTCCAGGTACACCAGGGGCCGCCCATTGACCACCTGGTCTAGGATTGGCACATCCTTGCGTATGGCGGCACCCAGGCTGGACACGCTGCTGCTGGGCGCCTCAACAACTGACTGCTCATGCAGGCATGCGCAGATGGGAATGGCAGAGCATCCATGCAGCGTTACAGCACGCAGAGCAGCAGCAGCAGCAGGAGCAGAGGACAGTGGAGCAGTGCTTGTCAGGAACATGCACTGCGCTGCATGCAGCATCTAGGCAGCCAATCAACTTTTTCGGCTGGCAGTAATGAGCACAAGCTGCAACAACACTGCTGGTAGCCAGGACGATGGAACGTGGTAGGCCTATGCTCAAGGCTCAGGCTCATTGCTGCCGTACGTACCGCGGCACGTCTGCGCCAGGGGGGACTGCTGGATTGTATTGTTGGCGCAAATAAGCAGCTAGAGGCCGGCACGGTGCCCTTGATCGTCTCCATGCCTGGCGCCGAGTGCGAATTAAGGAAAATGTGAGAGTGAGATGACCGTGAGTCGACAAAAAGCTGTAAATCCGCGGATGAAGCAGGCCACAATGTGTACTCAGATGCTTTCACGATCTCTGATGCGCTGCAACCGTACTTCAAGCGAGTGCATAACACCCAATGCTCTGTTATAGGGCTTGCAGAGGCCCTCGACTTAACAAAACATAAGAGACTGTACTGTTAGTCAAGCACGTCGTACTTAAGGTTATGGTTCGAAACATGCGGTGCCGAAACGAACACCGGCGTCATCTGTACTGACAAGCAGCAGCGCTAGCACCGTTTTATATCCGGTATCGTACTAAAACCCCAGAGGAAGCCGTGGTGCAGTCATAAAATGAACGTGACGGTGGAGGAGCTGGCTGTGCTGCAGCAGCAGCAGGTGGGTATCAGCAGCAGCAGCAGCAGCAGCAGCAGCAGCAGCAGCAGCAGCAACAATCAGGCTAAGCAACTTCCACTGCAATTTTTATAATTGCAAGTAGCATGCACTGTTCTTTGCACCACCACGATTTGCCAGCAGTCCGACCAGTTTTGCTGTCCCTGGGTGCGCCACTGCCGCCTTGCTGTCTTGCGTGCATGCGCCCATGCTCAGGCCCGCATCCGCAACATGTGCATACTGGCGCACGTGGACCACGGCAAGACCACGCTGTCCGACCACCTGATAGCTGCCAATGGGCTCATCCACCCAAGATGGTTGGTGAGCTGCGCTACCTGGACAGCAGGGATGACGAGCAGGCGCGCCGGCATCACAATGAAGAGCAGCAGCATAAGCCTGCTGTACGTGCCCGGGGCAGCACAACGGCCAGAGGTGAGTTCACCAGCAGCTGGGAGGGTGCGGTGGCTGCAGCAGGGTGCTAGCATGGCGCAGCAGAGCTGAGGAGGCCGTGCATGACGGGGCCTGTGGCGCTGCAGGGTAGAGACGTCAAGTGACGTCCGCTCGCCCCAGCCCCTGCCTGGGAGGCGACACATGCAGCCTTGGAGGGATGCACAAGGGCTCTTGCGACCACAGCAGCAGCAGCAGCAGCAGCAGCAGTAGCAGCAGCAGCCGCATGCTGATAGCATGTGCAGCTGCGCACCAGTAGTTGTGGTGTGTCTGCCCTGCAAGTTGCGTTGACTTCCGCCAGGCTAGCAAAGCTGGTCTACCTGCTGCTTGAGCTGCCCCTACTGTCTTCGCTGCCACTCCCTGCTGCCTGTCGCTGTGCTGCCAGGGTCCCCGCTCCGTGTCACATGCCGAGAAGGTGTCAGCCGGCTACCTGGTCAACCTCATCGACAGCCCTGGCCACGTCGACTTCTGCAGCGAGGTGTCCACCGCTGCGCGGCTGTCTGACGGCGCGCTGGTGGTGGTGGACGCAGTGGAGGGCGTGTGCATTCAGACGCACGCGGTGCTGCGCCAGGCCTGGGAGGAGAAGGTGCGCCCCAGAGCTGGGGGGCCGGCGGCCGGCTGGCGGGCCGGCGCCCCAGGGCTGGCGGGGCTGCAGCGGCTTCAGGCAGCTGGCAGCAAGCAGCTGCGGCGGCACTGCAGGTGGCGGCACGAGTGCAGCGCTCGGCGCTGCACAGGCAGCTGGGCTTGCGTGTGTGCACACGGCCGGCGCGCCTCCTTGCGCCGTCCAGCAGCAGCTGCCACGCAGGCTGCTCCCTGCCGACTCGTCTGCAGTAGCCCTGCCCACCCTGCCAGTCCTCCGCTGCCCAACCCAGCGCATGCCGTCCGCCTGCTGCTGCCGCAGGTGAAGCCGTGCCTGTTCATCAACAAGGTGGACCGGCTGGTCCTTGAGCTGCGCCTGCCCGCTGAGGAGGCGGCGACCCGCATCAGCGCCATCGTGGCCCACGCCAACATGATCTGGAGCGCCTTTGACAGCGAGCACTTCATGCGCGAGGCCGACGCGGTGCTGGCAGCAGAGCAGCAGCAGCAGCAGCAGCTGCAGCAGGCACGGGACGATGCAGGCGGGTGAGCAGCTGCGGCGGCTGAGCAGCAGCGCCCAGGTGGGCAGGGCTAGGCGGCGTTGCAGGGAAGGGTTGGCACCCTGGTGTTATTTTGGCACTTGTGAGCGCATCACCGTTAATGCATGTGCACCCGCTGCTGCCAACTGATGCTGACTTTGCCACCATGACAGCAACCGCCGCTGCCCTGCTGCCTGATCACACCGGCCTGCAGCGAGCCTGGCGAGGGCCCCCTGCAGGCTCCGGAGCAGGACGAGGAGGACGTATTCCAGCCCTCAAAGGGCAATGTAGCCTTTGGCAGCGCGGGTGACGGCTGGGCCTTCAGGCTGGACCAGTTTGCAGACATGTACAGCGCCAAGCTGGGGGCCAAGCCCGCGGCACTGGCCAACGCGCTGTGGGGGGACTGGGCCTACCTGCCCAAGGAGCGGCGCGTGGTGCGTGCCAGGAGCAGGGGCGGGCAGGGCGGCCGGCGCACCATGTTTGTGACGTTTGCGCTGGAGCCTGTGTGGAGGGCCTACAGCGTCTGCGACGGAGAGGACGCCAAGGTATGTGGGCGTCGGCGGGTGCCCCCGCAGCTGTGCTGGGGTTGTGGCGTGACACGCTGGCCAAGCCTTGGCTGCACAGCGCAGGTGCTGCTTGCCGGCTGCACCAGCAGGTGTGGCGCCGCGGTGGTGAGCTGTGCTTGGTGCCAGTCACTGGCTGCATCACCAAACATGTGCACTTGTCCTGTTGCATGCAGCTCACCTGCTGCCTCCCACCTCCTGTGTGCCGGCTGCTGCTGTCCGCTCACGCAGGCTGTGCTGGGCCCCATCGTGTCCAGCAGGGGCCTGGCTGCGCATGTGCCCGCCAAGGTGCTGGAGGGGGCTGACCCCCGCGCAGCGCTCAGGGCGGTGCTGCGGGCCTGGCTGCCGCTGTCTGAGGCGGTGCTGGGCATGACCATCGCCCACCTGCCCAGCCCAGCAGCAGCAGCACCGCTGCGCCTGCCACACCTCGTCGATGGTGGCAGCAACACAGCACTGCTGGGCATGGCGGGCAGCGGCAGCCCTGGCCTTGAGTTGACGGCAGAAGCAAGCAGCTCAGCAGAGCAGCAGCAGCTTGATGAGGCAACCACAGCCGAGGTGCAGCAGCAGCTGGAGCGCACGTACAGCCACCTGTGTGCTTCATCGTCCGCGCCCGACGCGCCGCTGGTGGTGTTCGTGTCCAAGATGGTGTCCGTGCCCGCCAACCTGCTGCCGCGTGCACCCGGCGACAGCTCAAGCGGCGGCGCGGGCAATGCAGCAGGCGAGGTGTTCCTGGCGTTTGGGCGCGTGTTCAGCGGCGTGGCGCGTGAGGGCATGCGCGTGCACGTGCTGTCCAGCGCGTACAACCCCAGGCTGCCTGGCCAGCAGCGGCAGACTGCAATGCTGCGCGGGCTGTACCTCATGAATGGGCAGGTGAGCTTGGGGCGACAGGGGGGCTGCAGCATGCAGCAGCCTGTATGGAGCATGGGGCAGCCAGGCACGTCTCAGCTGGTGCTGGTTGTGTGAGCCATGCCTGACATGACAACCATGTGGGGTTGGCTGCTGGTACAGCTGGCCTGCATGCAAGGCACGCCTGCGCCACTCCAGCCGCTGCATCATGCGTCAGGCCTGCATCCACCTGTGACCGGTGCTGTGCTGGTGCCGTCTGTGCAGGGCGCTGGAGCGGCTGCCGTGCGTGCCTGCCGGCAACGTGTGCGCCATCGCGGGGCTGGAGACGTCCATCCTCAAGAGCGCCACGCTGGCGGGCAGCCCCGCCGCGCTGCCGCTGGCGCCCATGACGTTCCAGGCCGCGCCCATCGTGCGTGTGGCGCTTGAGCCCAGCGCGCCTGGCGACATGGCTGCACTGGCTCAGGGGCTGGTGCTGCTCAACAGGTGTGGCTCAGGGGCTGGTGCTGCTCAACAGGTGTGGCGGCGCGGGGCTGGGCGACACATGCGGCTGGGTGGCACGTGTGGGGTTCAAGTCCGGGGCACGTGGGCAGAAGGGGCGTGCTGCCTGTTGGTGATCTTGACACCGCTGCATGCACAGGTCTTGCCCAGGGCACAGGTTGTGGTTCATCTGCAGTTGGTGCCACAGCTGATGTGTGCAGCTTGACCCATTCGTTTGTGCTTGCACGGTTGCTGCTTGCTGCCGCTGCTGCAGGGCTGATCCGTTTGTTGAGGTGGGCCTGAGTGAGAAGGGCGAGCACCTGCTGGGTGCGGCCGGCGAGGTGCACCTGGAGACGGTGGTCAAGGACCTGCGGGAGCGCTTCGCACGCGTCGACTTCCAGGTGGGGGCGGGGCAGGGGGAGGAGCAGGACGTGAGCCGCTGCACATCTTATGCCTGTCAGCACACCAGTCCAGGGCTCACAGTGTGGCATCGCAGCTCAGTTGCTTATGGCTGCATGGTTGTGGAGGTTGTGCTGGTATGCTGCCACCACCAGGGAGGTGTGGCAGGCGCTGATCTTGCCGGTATGCTGCCGAAGCATGAGCGCGGAGGTCCGCGTGATGGCGGCACAGGCTGCGCCCACATCATCATGCCCACGCCCCTGCCGTCTTTGCTGGCTCGGGCCAGTCCAGGTGTCAGCGCCGCTGGTGGCGTTCAAGGAGTCGGTTCTGTCAGGCGGTGAGGCGCACGAGGGTGTGGTCATCAAGGCGGCAAGGGTGGTGCAGGCAGCCACACCCAGCGGCTGCTGCCTGGTGCGCGTGAAGGCGCATGCACTGCCCAACGCAACGGCTGCGCTGCTGGACGAGCATGCACACCTGCTGCGGGAGCTCGTGGAGCACCACGGCAGCAGGCAGCAGCAGCAGCTGCTGCAGCAGGGCAAGCAGGCAGCAGCTGCAGCAGCCAGCTGGCGGCACCAGCGGCGCAGCTTAGATGGCAATGACGGCAGCAGAGAGGTGTCCAAGTTCAGGGAAGCATACGACAGCAGTTTGGAAGCAGCCACCAACAAGCAGCTGCCGCGCCTGCTGGAGCGTGCCTGGCTGCTGGGCCCGCGCAACGTAGGGCCCAACGTAGCCCTGTGCAGCCCATCAGCTGCCCGCAGCAGCAGCAGCAGCAGCAGCAGCAGCAGCTTGTTTGACGTGCCTGCTGCCCAGGTAATACGCACCTCCAGCAAGCACAATCCAGCAGCGGCCAAGGGAGCAGCTCCAGGCAGCATACCAGAACCAAAGCACCAGCAGGAGCAGCAGCACTCAGCGGCATCCAATGGAGCAGCAGCGGGGCATGAGCATTCAGCCGCAGCAGCATTAGCGCAGGATGCAGCAGCTGAAGCTGCTGAGGCAGCGTCACACCAGCTGGATGTGCCGTTTGGCCGGCCAAGCGCTGCAGCCATGCTAGCACGGCAGACTGCAGCGGGATGGGACTCACAGCAGCCGACAGACAGCAGCGAAGGCTGTGCTGCTGCTGCTGCCGCTGCTGCTGCTGCGGGTCTGTCTGAGCTGTGGCCGCACGTGATTAGCAGCGTGGAGTCTGGGGCGACTGCCGGCTTCCAGCTTGCTGCTGGTGCTGGGCCGCTGTGTGACGAGGCGATGTGGGGTGTGGTGTTTGAGGTGGAGGTGCGGCTGCTGCTGCCAGGGCAGGCTGGCGGCCAGCTGGACCTGGCTGAGGGCGTGTACGGGCCCTTCTCAGGACAGGTGAGGGGGGGGGGTGAAGGGAAAGGTCAGATGCAGGGCGGGCTTTGTCTGAAGGGCGAGTGGCAGCGGTCCTTGCTGTCCCCTGTGTGTCTGAACACAACCGCAGCACGTTGCTCGCTGCGCCGGCTGCATTCCCTGGTGCTGGCTCCAGTGTACCCGACTGCCGCGGCGCCGCGCTGGCGTGTGTGCACTGCTGCTGCGCCGCCGCCACTGCTGCCAGGTGATGGGCGCTGTGGCCGCCGCGTGCAGGCGCGCTGTGCTTGAGGCCGACCCCCGCCTGGTTGAGGCGCTGTACCTGTGCCAGGTGCAGGCCAGCGCGGAGGCGCTCAGCGGCGTGTACGCGGTGCTGGGCCGGAGGCGCGCCCGCATCCTGGCGGTGAGGCGGCGGCCTGCAGCATGCCCATGCCTCACTGTACTGAAGTCCACTGCAGCGACTGCTGGGGCCATGTGTTGCAGCGACTGCTGGGGCCATGTGTTGCAGCGCGTGACTGCTGGGTCCATGTGTTGCAGCGCGTGGGTTGCAGTGCCGCCACCATCCCTGGCCACATGCTGCCACCTGACCATGCATGTGTCTTCGTGTCCGCTCAAACCCCCAACCCCCGCTGTGCAGGAGGAGATGCGTGAGGGCAGCGGCATGTTTGTGGTGCACGCCTACCTGCCCGTGGAGGGCTCGTTTGGGCTGGCCGACGAGATGAGGCGGCGCAGCAGTGGCGCAGCCAGTGCCAGCCTGCTGCTCAGCCACTGGGAGCGGCTGCAGGTGAGGCAGCACAAGTTGTTGGCGCTGCTGGGGCATGTGCTGTTCACCGAATGGTCTTTCTTCTCCCGGCACAGGTGTCCATTGCTGGTTCTATGACGCACACATGAAAACCATGCGGCCATTTATGATGGCGTGTTCAAAATTCGAGAATAATGATCAAGCAAACTGCCTGCTCAACTCAGCAGGAATCTGAATGGATTCATTAGATCTCAGGGTTGATGCTGTTGCAAAGTGGATGCGTGCCCAGACTGGCTGCCTGGCTGCCCTGCTTGTTGCGCCGGCATGCCCAGGTGGACCCCTTCTTTGTGCCCACCACCGAGGAGGAGCTGGAGGAGTACGGCACAGAGGCAGGCGGGCCGGCCAACCTGGCTCGCCGCCTGATTGATGCTGTGCGGCGGCGCAAGGGCCTGCCGGTGGAGGAGAAGGTGGTGGCAAAGGCCACCAAACAGCGCACACTGAAGCGGAATGTGTGAGCCACTGGCAGCCCGCAGCAGCCGCGTGTGTGCTGTGTGCATGCCAGGTGGCGCCCCGCTGTTCTTGATCGCCATCTGGAAGGTTGCATGTTGGGCATTGCAGATCACCGTAAGGCTAGCCTTGGTCAGGACAGCTGTTGAGTTCAGCTCACCTGCGCGGCAAATGTTTGTGGGTGCGCGTACGGCATATGCTGGCAGAGCAACCGACTAGCTGTGGAGGGGGAAGCTCGGCAATGCTCAGCATGCATTGTGCAGACTGCACTGTGCATTATGCACGGTTATACTACAAGCTGTGTGTCCACCATTGCGGCTCGCGGCCCTTGACCATACACATCTGATCCATGCTCTCCAACACTCGAGAGTGCAGATGCAGGGGGTTGTGACAAGATCCTAATCATGGCATGCCATAGTACTGTCGTGTTGTGACGGGTGGCTGTTTATCATACGAGCGACCCACTGGTGTTGGCCGCAGTACCTGCAGACATGTGGTCTGCGTACATGGTGCTGGGGCCAGCTCATCGAGCCTGCAGCACCGGTATTATGTACACCATGCCTTGACAACATTGTGGCATAGGGGTTCCTCTCAGCCAACATCGACCAACGCCATTGGCCTTGCTGCTGCAGTTTGTTGCAATGCTGTTGCAATTTTCTGATGGTTTTCTGCGCTGAAGTCTGCTGACTGCGGTGGCCACAGGCAGCAGCAGCAGCAGCAGCAGCAGCAGGGACTAATTCTGGCGAGCACCTTCTGTGTGCACACCAACCCCAGTGGTCAAACCTTGGTTCATGCACTTACACCAGGCCGCTGGGTCAGTCAGCCACATCGCAAGGGTAGTGTGTAGAGCATGTTGTGCACCACCAGCCTAGCAGCACAGCTGCTTATGGGCCGCAGCAGCACTGTGTTAGCCACTCGAGTTGGCACTGCTGGCCGCCACACCTCTGTTGATTGAACACTAAGCAGGGCTTCGTTGTCCCAGCTACCCAGCCTCAACGCATCATCTTGGCGTGCTACCACTGTGTAGACACAGTGTATGCGGCAACCAGCCAGGGCAGATTCTTATCATCACTGCTGTCTGCAGCAGCAGCAGCATACCACTGTTGCTGTTGTTCGAGGAGCGACTTTGCATTGCTGGCAATGCTAATGTCGACGATTCAACTTGATATCTTGAAATCGTACGGTATGTGGGCTGCTGTCTTGTAGTAACAGCTGCGGCACTTTGTCGTGCTGCAGGCGAGTGCGTCAAAACGACAACCATGCAAAGAGAGATGCCATGGCTGCAAAATCATAATAACACGTTATATGAGTAAGCGGAATTCCATTCACGCGATTTAAGCATCGTGGCGACTGGCTGCAGGAGTCAAATAGTAACCACCTGCACGGCACACCTGCGGCGCAGCCTGGGAGGTTGCAGCTCCTGCCAGGACTCAGGCATGTAAAACTGTTGTAACAGTTCATACACTTTTGGAGGATGCATGCAGCCATGCACGCTGTTATGGCCTGCGGTTTCTGTCATAACCACAAACGGACGGCACTTTCTGCCATCACAAAACGAGCTGCACTCCACAAATGTTTGTGTTAAAAGATAATTACAGTAATGCTGTGTCATTCCAAGCGGCTGCCGTGCTTCTGGCCTGTGCATGGGTATTGGCAGCATCTCGCGCAACAAGCCCACCAAGTGCAACATGTCATTCACTACTTTTTCCGTTTTGAAGAACGCACACCACAACCTATAATTGGTCGCTGCTGGGGTGCGCCATATCGACAGGCAGCAACCCGCGCCCAACAGCAGCAACACCGTGATGCAGGATTGCTGCCATTCTGCAGTGCCCAGCGACGCCAGCCATCATTACCAGTGCACGCAAGCGATGCTGCTGAGCATGTACAGTGTCCTCTCACATGGCTGAGCAGCCGCCACCTAGGTGGTCTGTGTGACACAGAATGTAGCAGCAGCAGGGCTGCTGCTATACATGAAACCATCCATACATCAAGCATTACAAACCGGTAATTGCCCACACATTGCGAGCAATGCCACTATTGTCTAGCTAGACGTGCACCAACATCCAGGTTTTGCCACACCAAGCCGTTGTAGGGCCTGCTTGTGATTGAACTGGTTACTTAGGTGCATGTTCGACTTTGTTCATGGCCAAATCAAGTGGCACAAGTATGTGCAGAGCCTGCTGTGCAAGTATGGTGTGAATGCTGTGACCGCGGAAGGCAGAGCCAGTGCGTGCAAGAGCCATGTCAACAAGCAGGTCAGGACACTACATGCTGAAAGGATTGCTTGTGAAACATTGGAACACTCCACTCTGAGTCGGTATGTGACTCATCATCATCATCATCATCATCATCATCATCATCATCATCATCATCATCATCATCATCATCATCATCATCATCATCATCATCATCATCATCATCATCATCATCATCATCATCATCATCATCATCATCATCATCATCATCATCATCATATTACCTATTCAAGCCATCGGTATGTGACTCATGTGCATCCCACTCATGTTGATGCTGTGGGTTTCAGGAGGCCTAGGCCGTACTTGCGTTCAGTGGCAATTCCACGTGGTATTGAATTGCTTTTGCGTGTTCGTATGGGTTGTCTGTGTGTACATGAGCGCACTAGTTTCCGCCCCGGTGGGGCGCGGGGCCGATGGCGCTGATGCTATGGCTTGAATGGGTAATATGATGATGATGATGAGCGCACTAGTCAGTTTGGCGGGCGCAGAGCTAACTCCACTTCAGGATGTCCTTGTTGTGGTGCAGAAGTTGAGTCTTTGTCACACTTCATGTTTGATTGCCCTGCTACTTCTGCTCAGAGGGATAGTATGTTTGCTGAGATCAGATCCCTGCCTGGTTGCGCTGAATAGTTGCGCAGCGTTTTGTCCATGGCTGATTCGTCAATTAAGGTGTTGCGTTTTGTATCTGATGATATTTGGGGCAGTTCTGGAAGATGTCGGATGGTGTCACCGTGTATTGCTGCTTTTCTTGTCAAGTCTTGGGATGTGCGCAATGCATGCAAACATTCTGGAGCAGTGCTCCCTCCTCTTTCCGCCCCGGTGGGGCGCGGGGGCGATGGCGCTGATGCTATGGCTTGAATGGGTAATATGATGATGATGATGGCCAAATCAAAAGTTTGTGTCTGGTTTCGTTGGTGGCACAGGTTGGTGCTCAGCACAGGGCCTGAGGCTGGTGCCAGTACAGACTGTGAGGCTCAGCTTGGGTGGCACATAGCTTACAGCAAACTGTCAGTTGAGGCCATTCGCCTGGGCTTGTGTCCTGTCTCGGAGCGTGTTGTCCAAGCAATATCCTCTGTAAGCACGGTGCTGTACAGCAGCTGTCATCTGCCGGCGACTCGTTACACTGCTGCACAGAACAGACAGGGGACTAGCGCTAGGTCCATAGACCGTCTGTGATAAAGAAGCAGCTGCACGCTAACCCAGCCGGAAGCGAAGCAGAGCTACCCGGCCCCGCTCATGCAAAGCTGCATCATGCATGCCAATGATTGGCATCTGTAAGCAATGCTGGCTCTACCCACTCAGTCACAGCCTGCTATGCTCCGCTGGATGCACTGTTGAGCACGCCCGAGAGCGTCTGTACATGTGCTAAGGATGGCCATGAATAACAACGTTTTGTACAATTCCTGTTGCATGTTCACCTGAAAATGTAACCTCGCACTTGGAACCTTGACATGCTTGCTAGTGGTAAGGCTGGCTCGTGCCGCATTTTCACATTTTGGATGTTACACGACGGGAACATCGCCCGTTTTCGAGCCAATGACAGGCTCATTGGGCAACCACCTAATCCATCAATCTTCACTGGCATGTAAAAAGCAGCAGCACCTTAACCCACTGGGTTGTAGTGGTGAGGCTGGCAGCCGCAAAGCAAAGCAGAGTCACCCGGCCTCCCTCGAGCAATGTTGCATGTACATTGCACTGGAGGCTGCTTGGTGGGAGCTTGCCATGTAAGACAGCAGTGATAAACGTGACTAAATATGAGCAACAAGTGCCAAACTAGCTGCTGCAGGGGTGTAGCAGCAATGCAAGGTACATCACATGCCCAAGAGAAAGAGGATCGAGTCGAACACTGATGGAGAGCATATGCACTGCTTTGTTGTCTCTTTCCTTTGCCAGCGGGTACATATGGGTGTGTTGAGTATCAGTCCAAGTATTGACCACACTGATTGTGCTTGGCAGGTGTAAGCGCGCCCTGCTCCTGCAGTCTTGGGCAATAGCTGCTGCCGCTGCTCAGGCCCCGACCAGCAGCTGCCCTGCTGTTGGGTTGGGGTAGAAGATGCCAAACACCACACCCAACACAGCGCCACAGCACACCTGCAGCCAGGCACACGGCCGCAGCACCAACACCCCAGTCAGCCCCAGCTGTGCCATGCACAGGATTCAAAGGTGTGCTAGCCAGTCAGCTGCTCCCATACTCGATGACGAGCGAGCAGCGTCTTTGAAGCAAAACCGCGTACTGTGCCGCATGCGCTGCCGGGGGTGTGCAACTACTTTGCCATTGGTTGAACAGCGCACATGCCACACCCACGCCGCCATGGAGCAATGGCGCAGCAGCTTGCACCACCATCACGTCATCCACCCCCCCCCCCCCCGCCCCTTCTCAGGGCCTCACCTGCAGTGGTGTGTGCCCCAGCACTTCCTTCAGCTTCACGTCGCTCACTGGGTGCCCGTCGAGCAGCTCGCCAATGACCTGGTTCAGCACCTCAGCCTGCTTGCCTGCACAGCAGCAGCAACACACACATGGGCACAGGTGCAGCAATGGAGCCTGCGGCGCACCCAGCACGGTGCTGCAGGCTGATTGCACAATCCTGCCAGAACACCAGAGTAACCTTGCTGACAGCGGCAGCTGCATTGCTCGTACAGGCATGTGCCGCAGGTTACTGCCATATCCCAGTGTGGTGCTGCTGCTGCCCCTGGTCCACACAGCACAGCGTGGCATGCGGCACTCACCTGCATGCCGCCTCACGCCAGCTGCGTCGTACATCACGATGGAGCTCAGAGCCACGGCCAGCGCAAACGCGCTGCTGCCCACACCATGCTGGTACGCAATGCCCGTGGTCACGCCCTGCGGCATGCGCCAGCCAGGCACACGCGCTGAGGAGGTGAGGCGCGGCCAGAGCGTGAGCAGCATGAGGAGGTGACGTACACGGGCTGTGCATGCATGACTTCCTTGCGCACACATGAGGGCAGCGTCAAACTGCTCAAATCGCCAGCACTGCACGAGATGGCTGCAGGTGAGCCTTGCCGGCAACAGTCGGGCGAGAGATCAGTCTGCAAGCTGCTGCTGCTGCTGCTGCTTGTTGGGGCGCTGCGCCGCTCACCGCCACCAGTGCTGAGTGTGACGAGGGCATGCCTCCCGAGGCGACGATAGCTTTGAGGTCCCACACGCCCTTCTTTATGCGGTGAGTGAAGATCTGCAGCCGCAGCCAAGCAAAAGAGACTCCAATGAAAGGGCCAATAAGCTGCTCCATGAGCAGCTGCTGGCATCAACTCCGAACAACAGCAAACAGGCCGGGACGTCTGCTTTCAGTGTGTCAACCAGCTGCGTTGTATTGCTGCATTAGTGCTGCTGCTGCTGCCACCTGTGTGTCATCCCACCTTGAGTGTCTGTGCGCAAAACCATGCCCAGAAGCCTGCCAGGAACACCCTGTTGGTGAACAGGTCAGTGAAGCCACCGCCGGGCAGCGCAGGCATCACAGCCATAGCAGCCACGGCTGGCACGCCATCACCCCTGCGGTGCATTGTATGCATGTTGATGCGTTGCAAGGTCCCTCTGATGCACAGTGCTTGTGCACAGAGCACGCTTGTGCAGAGCTGGTGTCCGCCAGCAATTGCACCACTCACCCCAGCAGCAGCTGCTGTAGCCTGTGCCGCTTGCACCAATGCCCCAATTGGCGAAGCTGCCATCGAAGCTTGGTCAGCAGCACTGCTGCAGCTGCTCTCTGCACGGATGGCACCGTGTGCTGCGTGATTGCTGCGTCCAGCAGGTGCTTGCTGCTGCTGCTGCTGCTGCTGCTGCTGCTACTACTACTGCTCGAACCTATGCTGCTGCTCTGTTGCTGCTGCTGCCGCGCTTGCGCAATGCCGGGCGGTTTTATGACGCGCATGCATGTTGTTTGAGGTTGCTGTATGCTGTGAATGGTGTGCTGCGATCTTGGGGCAGCGCATCGCCTGTGTACGGTGAGGCCAGGCTGGCCAGCCAGAGATCTCATCTTCAATTGTGCAACAAACAAATGCTATGGAAAGATCTGACCTTATTGGCTTACGCAGTGCATGAAGAGGCGTGTGGGCGTTTAGGTGGCGTGGAATCAAAGGTTGTGTGGAGTCAGATGGGTCTCATTGGGAGCGCGCGGGGCCCTAAACGCGCAAAGCTCAGTGCCTGACGCTGTGGATTGATGCGCGTGGTTCGATGGTCACGGCGGTCGTCGCTTATGCCCTGCAGTCAAAGTGACAGCAGAGCACCAAGAGTGCCACGATGCCTGGTAGTGCCCAGCCGCACTGGTCAAGATCATCTATGTCACCGTCTTGTTCCGTAAGTAACTGCATGCTATTTAGCCATCAAAGTGTTGTGCTCCTTCCCATGACGCAAAGCCACATGCTGGTCATCGAAGGTCGCAGAGAAGCACACAATAAAGATCACAACGCAGCAAACGCAGCACTCATACTGCTAGTATGGGGCCCCGCCACCATGGCTGAACTGTCTTGTCACTGCCAGTGGGTTTTTAAATGGCTGTTATGCAGGAACACTTGCATCACTGAGCGCACCCCTTGATGGCAAATTGTACGTACGAACCAACATGCTGGTGACAGCAGGCTGTTGCGCAGCTTGCATCTGTGGCGAAGAACAAATAGTGCAGGCACTTGGCTGCAAATCAAACGCGTGCACACTTGCTGGAATGCTTGGCTTTGCATAACCTTGCCATGCGATTGGTTGGGACGGGCGGGTGTTTGCATTGCACAAAAGTAATGGCTCAACAGCAGCTTGGCTTCGTAGTCAGGATCGGGTGTGAATGAGCAACCAGCAGCGGGCTGCAGATCACCCATTGTGTTCATGATGTCCAAGGTTACAAAAGACGCACGGCATGCTGTACCAAAAAAGCACACAACAGCTGTGCACAACATGCACGCCACAGCTCATCATCATCATCATCATCATATTACCCACACGCCACAGCTGTGCTGCTCATTTGTTTGGCTTGTTCCAGTCAGGGTCGAACTCCCCACGCGCCCTGCAGGAAGCACCACCAGCAGCGGCAGCAGTGCAACATACAGTGTGACAAAGCCTAGCACCGGTTGCGCCAGTGCCGCAGCTACTTGCCTCTGGCTCAAGAAATGGTGAAACGAAGAGTGTCAGTTTTGTTGCTGGCTTGCTCAGTGGTTTCCGTGCTGCCCTGCTGAGATTACTTGATGTGTCGAGCACGCACTACACTACATCAAGCGCTACAGACCTGACCATCTCAAAGCACCACACAGCTGTCCAGGGCACTGCTGCAAAATGGAACTCACAGCACAGCACAAGAAAACAGCACCGACATGCTAGCATATGCAGATACATAAGACAGCGTTGCAGGGGCCAGCATCCACCACAGCAGCAAGGCTCTCACCAACGCTTGAGGCCGTCAAAGAGCTGGCCAGGCTTCTTGGGCAGCTCGTCAATGAAGTCAAACACCTCGATGATGTCAGCGTTGGGGCTGGCCATCTTGCCGGTCTTGGTGGGGATGCCGCGGATGGGTGCCAGGCGTCGCCGCACCGCGTCCATGGTCTGGCTGAGGATGGTCTTCTCAGACAGCCGCAGCCGCACGGCCAGCCGCTCACGCCCAGTCACGCTGGGTTGCTGCTCAGGCATGGAACAACGAAACGCAGCAGATCGAAGGGCGAAGCAAACTGGCACCCAGGTGATGCACACAAGCAAACACTTCATGCGGTGCATGCGCATGGTGCTGCTGGAGCTACTCATGCAGCAGGCCTTTCTGCCAGGCAGAGCAGCTGTGCACGGGCAAGCGAAGTTCAGTCCATCCATCTGGCAAGCTGAGTCACTGGGACAGAGTAACAACAGCCCGTGGCTCGAGTGCATCCTCTTGCCCTGGCAGTGCAGCGCTGCAGCGCCGTGACAGCTGCGCCCGCCGCCCCACCTGCATCAGCTTGGTGTCCTCCTCCAGGGACGTCTTGTAGGCCGCCAGGCTCTCGCGGCACTCCCCCATCAGCAGCTGCAGCACCTCGTACTCATTCATCTGGCTGATGATCGTGTCCTGCTCAAAGTTGACCTGCAAGCAGCACAAGCAGCACCATGCACAGTAGTATACAGCCCAACATACACAACTTTGTCACCAAGCTGGTGACTGTGGCACACAGCCTGCATGCCTAGGCTAGCCCGCAAACCCTGGATGCCTTCCAATGCAAGGAGCGTTGCATATATCAAAACGGGCGCCATGCGTTGTGTGCTCATCGTTTGTCCTTGTCACATGTTGTGATTGTGCTCATTTTGAGGTAGCTCATACCATTCAACATGGTGACTGGACCCACGTGCAACCAATCCCTTTCAGCGAATGGCCCCCAAGCGACATAGGCAACACGGCGGTCACGCCAGCACACACAACAGCATACAACATGTTGAAATGCAAGAACGGTTCAAAAGCAGTTCCAGGCAGGCCAGGCCAAACGCACCGCTGCCCCTGGGTGCACCTGCGCTGCACTTCAGCCAAGCCGCCTGCCCCACCTGTCTCTGCTGCTGCGCACCTTCGCGAAGAGTCCCACGTCTTGAATGCGGCTGAGGCGCAGGTAGCTCAGCAGCTGGATGGGGAAGCGGTCCGCGTACACAGGGAAGCGCTCCTCGGCAGCAAAGCCAAAGCTCTCCAGCAGCTGCTGCTTCATGCCGTAGTATCTGCCCAGCCAGACAAGCATGCGGAGGCGCCAGGCAGGGTCCTAAACAGGGAAAGCATTGCACTGAACCTTGTGGCTATGCGGAGCATTACGCTATTGATGCAGCCTTGCTGGCATCACCTCCGATGATCCTGCAGAGCTGAGCAGGAGCGCTGGTGTGGTGATGGAGCAGCAGCAGTAGCTGCTGCTGCTGCTGCTGCTGCCGCCTGTCAATGGCTGCGCCCTCACCTGTCTGATGGTATGAGGCTGGCTGGGAAGGATATGCAGTCGCTCATGTTGCCGTCCTGCAGGGTGCCTGTGCTCAGCAGCAGCTCCCCGTTGGGCCGGCCATCATTCACCAGCACCTCCTGGCCCTCCCTGCAGCAGGCAGCAGGCAGCAGGCAGCCAAACCAGGCAGGCAGGCAGCAGCCTTCACGCGCCAAGACTACTGCAGCTGCTGTTGCACCTTGGGCTAATCAGACCCAACACAAAACATGTGCGGGCAGTGACTAACCTGCTGCTGCTGCTGCTGCTGCTGCTGCCGGATGCAGGCTTGTTGCTGCTACATTGCAAATGCTGCCTGGGTGTGCGTGTGTGGCAGTCACCTGTAGGGGCGTGTGCTGGTCACCACCACTGCCTGCCGCTGCGCATCATAGTCCAGGCTGCAGCCGTTGTCGTTGCCGGTGCGCGCCAAGCAGCCAGCCACGGGCACCAGCGCAAAGCACTCAGCACTGGGCAGGTACGTGCTGCAGGCCAGCACCACGCAGAAGCTGCGCATGAAGGCTGCCTCATTGAACACCGAAGGGCTGAAGCGCTCCGTGGCTTGTGCGAAGTGCAGCTCGCTGAGCTGCGCCCACTGCTGCTGCAGTGCTGCCTGCCGGTCGCGCGCCTCACGCAGCACCGGCGAGCCTGTCAGCAGCTCGGCCCGCTCCTGGTCCTCCCACAGCACGGGCGAGGCGGTGCTGTGCGGCAGCGTCTGCAGCAGCTGGCACCAGGGCGAGGCTGCGCCGCGCGCCCGCTCAGCCATGAGCCACAGCGTGAGGCCCACCAGCTCGCTGCACTGCGCTGCTACGGGTCCCACCAGGTCATGCTTCTCCGCATCAATGCCCGTGACTGCAAGCGACTCCGGCACCTCCAGCAGCACCTCGCCAGCTTGAACATCACGCGCTGCAATCATGCCCACGCGCTCCCCGCTGTCAGCCTTGAAGCGCTTCGGCTCCAGCCTGTCGGTGCAGGGAGCGCCCTGGCCCTGCAGCCACTTGAGCAGATGTGCCACTGTGGCCACCAGCTCAACCTGGCCGCTCTGCTGCTGAGATGCTGCAAGTGCACGCAGTGGGACTACCGGTGCTAGCCCCAGCCTGACAGCAGCAGTGGCAGCAGCAGCAGCAGCAGCAGCAGCAGCAGAACATGCAGATGCATGGGCATGCGTGCCATCATCATCATTGGGTCAAGCACCGTTATCCTGAGCGAGAGCCCTGCAGGACTCAGCCATGCATGCATCTTTGCACGAACTCACTTGCTGCTGGTGCTCCATTGACGATGTTGGTGTGCACTACGCCCGTGTTGCGCCAGACACCGCTGGCCAATCATTATGGCGAGACCAATGCGTCTGTACACGCAACGAACGACTCCCGCAATACCAAGTGCTTGAAGTAGTAGTGCCGGGCGTGACCTTGACAGACAAGAGATAAGCCTCTGCTGCAAACTAACGAAGCGACTGACTTTTCGACGCTTTAGCAAAGCCCATCCGTACCCATGAGAGGAACGGAAGGTGAGTGGGTCTGACAAGGGTGACAGTGACAATCTGGGGTGGGCTGATAGCTGTTCCAAGGGTCAGCAGGGCCTCCAAAGGAGTCCAGCAGGTGTTCAAGCACACTTTCAGAACATCAGAGCCTAGAAATTGCATCCTGTCAACCCTTGTGCTGCACTCTGTCTTGCCGCCACTGCTGCCGTCACGCGTGCAGCACGCTTGCCTGTTGCACCATGTCCACCTTGAAGCTTCAGATCAAAGGCTGGGAGGATGGAGAGCGGGTTGATAGGATGCTGGAGAAGCCGGACAGGTGGCAGTTGCACTCAGCAGATCAGGTGACGGGCTTGTCATCAGCAGCATTGTGCATTAGTCATGCCCGTTGGGAAGTCCAGCAGCATGTCCTCCAACGCAGCAGCTGCTGCCGTGTCCAAGACGTTGGCCAGCCCAGTATTGCTTTGGTTGCCTTGACAATTGAACCTACATGCAGGTCATCATGCACATAGATGAGTTGCAGGTTGCCATCAACCAGAAGGTGAGCAGGGCACTGTCAGCAGCACAAGCCACCTGCCAGGCCTGACAACAGCACCTGCCTGAAGCAGTGCCGGAGGACCACCCTGCAGCAGCAGACACCTACGAACCAAGCAGAGCTGATGCCGTTCTGCCGTTCCTGCAGCCTCACGAGGTCACTGCCAAGAAGCTGGGAGTGGGCGCCTGCGCTTGGGAGGGCGAGATGCTGCTTGCAGCATACCTGCTGAGTGAGTGGAGGCGGCTGCCTGGCTCCTGCGGCGCCTTGCCGCCACACTCACCCCCAGCCAGCGCAGCACTGCCGCAAGGTTGCAGGCAGCGCGCAGGGCAGGCCATCACTTGCCAGCCAACAGCAACTGGCAGCCTGAGCTCAGCATGCAGGTGTCAGCTCTGGACGTTGCCGGCTAGATTATTGTTGCAGTGGCAGTGCCACCATTGTTGATGTAGCTGTGATACCTTGCGCTGCACCAGCTGCATGAATGATGACTAGCTGCTGCTGCTGCTGCTGGTGGTGCTGATGCTGCTGCTACTTCTGCTGCCAGCCGCGGCACCTGCTCACAGGTACACGGGCATGCGGGTGCTTGAGCTGGGCTCAGGGCCGGGCCTGGCGGGGCTGCTGGCGGCCAAGCTGGGTGCGCGTGTGGTCATCACAGACAAGGCGGTGGTGCTGCCCCTCATACGGGAGAACATAGCCCTCAACGGCATCTCGCACCAGCCCACCCCAGCATGCAGCGGCACGGCGGAGGTGCGAACTGCGGTGTGGACACTGCCTTATGATTGCTGATCGTGGCTGGTGGCACGTGATGGGTGCCCTGTGCACCTGATGGGGCAGCGCATGCTTCATCAACAGCTGCTGCTGCTGCTGCTGCTGCTTGAGCGACAACTGTGCTGCGTGTGTGCACATGTTGCTTGCTGTCTGCTGCGGGCAGGCTGAGGCGTTGGAGTGGGGTGCCCCCGGCTACGAAGATGTGGTGCGCACCCTGGCCAGCCGCAAGCCTGAGCTGGTGCTGGCAGGTGAGGCGCCTGCAGGCTCCAGGCTGCTGAGCGGTGTGGTGCTGCCCGGGATGGCTGGTGACTGCCTGTGTGCCTGCAGACCTTCTGTGCAGCGGATGCGGATGTGTACGACATGCAATGTGACTAATTAATGTGGTGCCACATATGCTGTGCGTGCACAATGCAGTAGTTCAGCCTGACTGCTGCTGCTGCTGCTGCCGCTGCTGTGTTGGCCACTGCAGCCGACTGCTGCTACATTGACCAGGATGGCGAGAGCCCGAGCACGCCGCACTTCATCGCTGCATGCAGGGGTGAGCGCACCCGGCCAGCGTGTTGAGGCCTGATGCAGCTTGGGGCAGCTCACGGCCACGCCTGTGGTATGCCTGCCACATGGCCGGTACCCTCGTCTAGGCAGCAGGTTGACTCCCAATGTGTGCTGCTGCGTGCTGTGCAGGTTTGTGCAGCGCTGACACGTGCGTGCTGGTGTCGTTTGAGCTGCGGTCCAGTGCAGTCAAGGAGACGTTCCTGGCTGAGGCTGCAAAGGCCTTCAGCCAGGTGAGATGGGTCAGAGCAGGCGGGTGTGGTTCAGGGTACCTGCCGGAACAGCTGTGTTTGTGCAGATGCATCTATGCATTCAGCCTAACACCGCTAAGAACAAGTCAGCAGGGGTGTCTGTGTGGCGGCTTCAGCATTTGCTTTAATCCACCAAGTGCAGTGCGGGCAGTGTGTTGCTGGTGCCTGCTGACGGGCGTGTGCTGCTGCCGCTGTGGGCGCTGCGCAGGTGCGGCGCGTGCCTGTCAGTTCGCTGCCCAAGTGCTACAGGGTGGAGTACATCGAGCTGTACGAGCTGAAGCCCTGAGCCGACACAGCACAGGCAGGACACACCAATACACAAAGGCAAGGTGGCACACTGGCAGGCTGCACAGTCACCCCCTGCAAGCCGGATCAGGTGTCAAGGCCCGCACATTTGTCATGCTGTGCTAGTTTTCACTGTCGTATGCATGCTTCTGCACCAACGTGCATGCCTAGCCACAGCTCCGCAAACAGGCAGGTTTCACTGCGCATGTGTACTGCATTGAGCTGATTGAGTTCATGGGTCAGAGCGCCCCTACCAACCACACCCAACACAGCAACAAGTGCGTGCAGCATGACTCATGCTGCATGAGCAAGCGAAACAATGCTTTGCTGCAGCAGTGTCTTATCCGATTGTCAACGCACCCTGGTTGATACATTACTGGAGGGTTTTGAAGAGTTACCACAAGCAGCAAATTAGTGCAGGCAAACACCATATGCAGTGTCTGCTGCAAAGTGTTGATGCACATCATGTCATGTAAGCATGTGGTCGCTGCCATAACCTCGAACTTGCTCAGGCAGGTAACATCTGCACTGCACACACCTGCGCAGACCCCCGTCACATGCTTCCAGGAATGAGAGCGTTTTGCAATGCTGGGCTCCTGCTAACAACCATCTAGGTTGTATGCAGCCGATGGCTTGCTTATGTCAACATCACCCTGCACCACTTGACACCTGTACCATTTAGTAGTCCCCGTCACTGCTATTGAATACAATTACGAATTGCTAGCCAACATCTACAACAGCAACCATTTTAGCATGCAATAGACACTTCAGCAGCGCACGCCTGCCTGCAGCACATATGTGCTTGTAATGTACATGCAGCTGTGCATTTATTGAAATGCCATATCCTTTCAATGAAAACTGCTAAATCTCAGGAAGCCCCTTGAATTAGTACTGCTGAATTTGGGAAGCCCCTGCCATGCCCCTGCAGGTGCAACTACTGTGCAGCAGCAGCAGCCAGCAGCGCAGCGCCGGCACACAGCAGCCATGCCACCAAGTCTTGTGACCGCACGCTGCCAGCACCCGACGCCCACTGCTGCTGCGGCGGTGCGCTGTCACTCCAGCCCTTCCCGCTGCTGTTGAGCTCGCTGCCAGGCGGGCTAGGCCTGCCACCTGGCAACTGGCTCCGGCACACAAACAGAGCTGGGTCGCCTGTGCACATCTTGTGGTATGGCCCACACTCATTGTGGGCGCCGCTGTCATTGCACAGCTCCCCATACACGCTGAGGATGTCGCAGCCTGGCTGCGCTGAGCTCCAGTCGCAGCGCGCGCAGGCTGCTGAACCTGCGTCCACCTCGCACAGCATTTTGCTGAGCTGGCGCGCTGCTGCTGTTGGGGTGACGTACTTCAAGCCACCAAAGTCCTTGCACTTTCTCACGGCAGTGTTGCCTGTCAGGCACATGGACCGGTAGTTTGCGCAGCCCTGTGTGGCATCATCAGGAAGCAACCCCAGAATGATCAGGAACGAGTCTTGCATTTGTGCACCACAGCCTGGGGTGCCGGCTCAGGGCATTTGCTGGTCTGCACTTGCGCCCGGCATGTTTGCATGTGCTCTACCATCGTTGCTCTACCATTGTTGACGGGGCGCGGGGCCGATGGCGATGATGTTATGGCTTGAATGGGTAATATGATGATGATGATGATGATGAATGATGATGATGATGATGATGATGATGATGATGATGATGATGATGATGATGAATGATGATGATGATGATGATGATGATGATGATGATGATGATGATGATGATGATGATGATGATGATGATGATGATGATGATGATGATGATGATGATGACGATGATGTGCTCTACCATTGTTGTTTGACGGCAAACAGTTACCATACATCGGATGCTGGTTCTTGCGTACGTGTGACGCATGCGTCTGCACTGTGATAAACACTGCGTATAGCTTCATGCTGCTAGCCTTGATTGCATTGCTGATTGTAACAACTGCTTTCAAACATACCGTCTCGTCTCTGCCAATGCTGTCATGGTTGCATGCTGTGGCCAGGAGGTGGAAGGCGTTGCATGTTCTGGGTGTCTTGCCAATGCTCATGGGATCCACGCCAGTGCTGCACAGTTGGAACAGAGAACAGGCTGACAGATTGGGCTGCGACCCACAGATGACCTCTAAGTCCTTCACTGCCTGCTCATCCCTGTAGTTGTAGTCGATGCAAGAGGTGGAGGTAGGGTTGCTGACACACATGTCGGTGCTGCTGGGCCCCGAGCTGCTGGTGTCGCTGCTGCTGCTACTGCTGGAGTCTGCTGAAAATCCTGACGAGTCAGACACTGCCTGCTGTTCCCCATTGGTTGCAGGAGGCCCTGAAATTACACACGAAGGAGGGTTGCACGAGTCAGCCACAGCTGGACATGACGTGTGAATGATGGGCCAGGCTACACCAGGGGTTGCCGCCTAAATCTGCAGCCAGCCGACGATCAGCATTCAAACGTTACTCTGACAGGTTACCTGTGCTTATTTCAGCTCCTGGAGCTTCAGACTGCGAGAAGTGCGCGTTCGCTCGGGCCAGTGGCGGGCACAAGAAAAGCAGCACCAAGCAGGCGAACGCGCTGGTATCCATACTTTGGCGCATGCTTGATTCTATTATCCAACCGTTTTCGACGAAAAAAGTAGGACTTGCTTGTCTGCAGCATAATATGTCAGCAGTCCACAGTCACCCCTAACGGGTGCGATGCCAGCGCCTAAATGCTTCTGCCGCTGCCAGTGCCAACAATGAGCAACCGAAGCAACAAAGATTGTGCACACAATCCACGGCGTTGCTCTTGCAGGGGAAACATACAACAGCTGTCAGTGACACCAGCACCAAACAGTGAGTCAACCAAAAACACGCCGCACTGTGCAGTGTTTTCTAGGTAAGCAGCTTGGTTGATCAAGTACGGCCATCAGGCACGCACAAGCAGCATTCACAGCTATCCTCTGCCAGTGCTGCAGCCAATATTAGGCAATGTGAGCAAAAAAATTGACAACACAAAACAGGCTGTCTGATCAGCTTGCTGTACACTGAATGGCTGCCGGCTTCTAGAATGTGCACAACCAAATCACCATGCATACCATAATCATGGTCATGACAGCAACAATCAATAGCCTGTTACGAGTGTTTCAAGTGTTTGAAAAGCCATTGATCTGCTGTCCAGCAAACTAGCACCATGGCAAGCGCCACTGGGTGAGAGCCATCTGATTGCACAGGACAATGGCCTCAAAGTGCTACCAGTTGCTGCAGGGCATTGAAACCCAACTGCGTTGTGTTCCTGTCCGCTGCTGTGCCTTACTCCGCATCAGCAGCAGGCTTCCGCTTGATGGTGAGGCAGTAGATGTCCAGGTGCTCGCATATCTGGTTGATCACCACCAGCACGTAGTGCAGGTACCCTGCCAGCAGTGCCGCATCCAGTGCCAGCGTCACAGTGAGAGGGTCATACCACCGCATCAGCTTGTTGAGGTTGCCCAGCGCCAGGCACACGATAGCCCACAGGGGCGCCTGGAAAGGCTCCTTGCACATGTGTGCCATGATGAGCTGGCTGGCCATCAGCGCGTAGGCTATGCCAAAGCCCGCGTTCTGTGCGCGGCACAGGTACAGCTGATCGCACGGATGCCAGAGCCAAATGCAGCCCAGCATCAGCAGCGTGATGATGATGACAAAGTGTGCAGCAGCTGCACCCTTTGCCAGCTGCTTGTTGCCACGCTCCTGCAAGCAGCACCACAACAAATGCATGGTGTGTCAACCAAGCTCGAGACACTCCAGCAAGCTAAGTTGGAGACTCTCAGCAGCAACACATGCTGGATTTGGGACGCAACACCAGCAAGACAGCAGCCGGTCAGCTGCCACCAGTGCCAAGCAACTGCTGCTGCTCACTTTTGCGGGCATGCTGGATGTCTGGTATGCCCAGACGTTCCTGATGTTGCAGCTGGCCTGGTAGAAGCCTACGCAGATCATCAGGATGATGGTGGCGTCGTTCATCCCTGAACACATGCAGCAGTGGCAGGGGCAGCGTCATCAGCATGCACAGAGCCAAGCTCCACAAGCAGCCACATCGCTGGTGTGCATAGCTGTGGCGAGTGCCCCCACTACACTGCTGCACAAAGATGTCATGAAACAACCACCGGCAGCCAAGCTGCACACGCACAGCATGTGCACACTTCTGCTGCAGGCTACATCTCAATGCCAAGCGTGCGCATTTGGTTTGGTGCCATCCCTCCCCGACCAGCAGTGCAGCACCAGCCCAGTGCTGCTGGCTGTCCCTGGCGTTGCTGTGCCTGGCACTCACTCCAGCCCTCCAGCGTTGCAATGGGCAGGTAGTTGGTTGCTGGTGAGCGCCAGAAGGCTGGGCCCAGGATGAAGGTGGCCATGTGCACCAGGGCCAGCGTGTAGTTGCACTCCAGCACGCCATAGTACTGGTTGCCGTACTTCATCATGCTGGTGTGGTACTCCTCCCACTGCGCAAGGATCCACGTGAACATCACCTGCAGCGGAAGTTGAGCAGTAGGAGCAGCAACACCAGCACAGCTTGAGCAAGGACTGCGAGTGCAACCATGCACCTGCCGACCTAAGACCGCTGCCGATAACCTGCTGATGCAGCTGCTTGGTGGCGATGCGCCACATGGACATGCGGCAGAGTGATCCTTGCCTGCAAAGAAGTGGCTCCACCGCTTTCACAGCCTGCAGTTCTGCCCTGTGCCCGTCAGCAATACCGGCCTGCTGCACGCAACCGCTGCTCACCCCTAGGTTTCCCAGAGCATGCGCCCAGCTGCAGCCGATGCTCAGGCTGCAGGCAATGTTGGCCAGCAGCAGGTTGACTGACAGCGCATCACAGCCGTGGTCAAACAGCTGCCCCAGAGGAGAAGAGGTGTTGGTGCGGCGTGCATGCTTGCCATCTAGGCAGTCGAGGATGGTGTAATACACCACAGCAAAGGCACTCAGCAGGTATGTCCAACGCGGCGCATCACCTGCACCAGCACACAGTGCAGTGCACACTGAACTGTAATGTCATGCTGCTGTGCAGCCCTGCAGCACCATTGCGCATCGTGTGCACGCGCACTGGCCTCATGGTGCAGCTCATTCTCGCGTGCTGTGTGGCGTTGCTGACGCCACTTGCTGTGACTGAAGAAGCCCACAGCCAGCTCAACACTGCTTTTTCAAGAACAGTGACATCCATTTGTGCTGTCTCTGCTGCTGACTCACCCTCAAAATCTGGCGTGAAGTAGGCTGACGTCAGGTACGCGGCCACCAGCGCCATGGTGCCCATCAGCGTGATCAGGTTGGGCGCCAGCCATAAGGGCAGCTTGGTGGCAGCCCCTGAGCACGGCAAGTGGAGATGATGCGGGAAAACAAAACGCGTGTCAACAGATGAGCAAGTTTGCCTGTTTATGTGGGGGAACACCAAGCACAGCTGACATGGCAGCTGACACAGCAGCTGCTGCATGAGGGTCGGTGCTCACAATCAAGAAAGGGCCTGTGCAGGTCGTCAAGGTACGTGTAGCCCTGAGCTTTGTACTGGTAAGCTTTGAGGCCATCCAGGCCCCGCGTGGTAAGGTATTTCATCTGCAACAGGCCGGCAAGCTGTTGTTGACGCCACGCCCTTCACCGCACGAATGATACAACGTTCTGTGCGATCTTCGATCACGTTTAAGTGTTGCTCAAAGGTACGTTGTAGCAGGCAAGCAGTTGATCCAAACAGTACACAATGTGGGCGTTGTTGCTGCTGATGCAACCGGCTACGTGGCTATCTGCGAAGGTCGGTTTCATCTGCCAATAATGATCAACCTCATCGAGGTTAATTGGATCAAATCAGATGGGCGCTGGGGGTCGTCTGCAGTAAAACCTCAGGGGGGTTCCAGCTTCAAGTTATGTCAGGCCTGAGACAACATGATTCTACGTCTAGTCCTCCTTGTTGTATCATATATCTTGTATCTTCGACAGCAGCTGTATTGGGGGTTTCAATCAACATTTACACGTCTTGTGCGCCTTCTGTGACCACAGCACAGCACACAGCAGACTGCATGGCATGATCGTCTCAAGAGAGTGGACCAGCACAACAAGCAAGGGCTACTTACCTAAGCAAATGCTGGAGGCCCTTGGGAATGAAGTTCAGGGCAACGCTGACTGAGAGGGGCTGCCAGTCCCTTCATAAAGGTGACCTTCCATTTTATGCTGGTTCCAAAGCAGAACAGCAGCACAGGGTGATCCTCCACAAAAGTTTGCGTGTTCTGCAGCCTTCCTGCCAACACTTGAGAAGTTTGGCAAGACCTGCCACATTTTGCTGGGCCCCGATGAAGTGTTCTTTGTGCAGCGGCCGGTGGACGCGGATGGCGCCAATGTCACCGTCAGGTTCACAGTGGTGAGCAGGCCCTGCAGCTGTTGCAGCAGCTGCATGAACTGCGTTGGAACTTGTCACTTTGCAGCGCAACTGGGCTGGTTCGGCGGTGATTGTGGGCACATCAGCAGCAGTTGGACAGTGTGACAGCTCAAAGCATTGCATCCAGGGTGGGCGTGTACACACCGCGAGCATGCACAGGCACTTGCAGACATGGCGCGCTTACAGTGAGTAGGCCTCTGCACAAACAACTCGCAAAACGCAAGCGCTGTGCCCCGTGCAGCCATGGTAGCGGCCTGCATTTGTCTGCCTGCCTGTTCTGCTGCCTGCAGGAGCGCATGTTCAGCACTGAGAGCTTCAGGGTGGCCAGCAGGCACTTCAACCTGGTGGCCTTTGCAGTGGACGTGGGCCTGTTGCTCAAGGTGCTCAAGAGTGCAGTGACCAACGCACCAGACACTTTGGATGTGAAGCTCACGCAGTGTGTGGTGGCTGTGCCTGGCTGTGAGGAGGTGGAGAACAAGCCCTTCCTGTGCTTCACCGCACGCGTGAGCAGCGCTGCAGCGGCCTGAGCAAGCAGCAGCAAGCACAGCAGTGCCAGGGTGCTTGCAGGAAAGCGTGTGCTTGCAGCACCTCCACCATGTGCAGCCTGGTTGTGGTAGCAGGCGCCTCTGCTATGTATGCTGCATCACACCAGCGCTGACCTAAAGTGTGCCTGCAGCCCTGCCTGCGGTGGCAGCGCTGCCCTGCCAGCACTGCTGCCGCCCCGGCCGCACACGGCTACTAGTTCATGCAATCGTCCCAGCGTGTTTGCACCTGCACGCGTTTCCGCAGCAGGAATGTACCGAATGGTTGATGGCCGTTCCATGCCGTGTGCTGTGCGCCTGGTGCAGGGTGACGGTGTGAGCCTCGTCCAGGAGCTGCCCATCGGCAAGCCGTGCGGCTCTTCCGACATAGACTCGCTGGTGGCCGCCAAGGACGTGGCCAGCCTGTGCCCCTGGTACCTGGACCTGGCCTCGGGGTCGGGGTCGGCAGGCCTGGCGCGCGTGGTGGACAGGATGCGGGCGCTCAGCAGCAGCATGCAGGTCGCGCTGTGCAAGGTGCGGCAGGGCCGAGGCAGGCGGGGCTGCGCTGCCGTCGCCAGGCCCGGGCAGTGCTCTGCTGAGCAGCAGGCAAGACTGCTGTACTGTTGTGCGTGTCGGTGAGGCGGTGTGTGCAGCTGGGGTGCAGGGCGCCGCGGGATGGAACGCGCACAGCCTCCTGTGTGTGGCAGGGCCATGAACGGCACAGAACCGCAGCAGGAGGCAGCATGCTCATGCTGCTCTGCACGGCAGCACGCGCATAGTAGAAGCGCTACCCAGATCTGGAGACTGAGCTCGTGTCTGTGCTGCTGCCTGTTTGCAGACTGGTGACCTGCACATCCAGGTGGCTGAGAACAGTGTCATGCTGGGCGCGCTGTTTGCAGGACTCACAGTGTATCCGCAAGGTGCGCAGCAGGCAACCAGCAGCCGTGCACAGCACCTGCCTTGAGCAATGGCTGGCTTATGCAGCTACAGAGCAACCCGTTCAATTACATATCTCGCTTGTGGGTGTGTGACAGCTTGCTTGACATTGCTGGCTGGCAAGCACTTCCATCAACTGCTGGCTGTGTTTCTGTGCAGATGCCTACAGCGAGCCTCAGCCTGAAGAGGGCAGGTGGGTGAGCTGCATGACCTGGGGCTGCCTGCTGCTCCAGCATGCCCTCTGATGAACCTTTGCGTGCGGCTTCCGGCGGTGCTTGTTGCGCAAAGCCGACTGGGTGCTGATGTGCATGCGTGCATCTCATGATCTGTTCTGCAGTACCTTGCTGTGCATGCCCAGAGGCTTGGCGCACATTGCCTGCTGGTCCTGCCTGCGTGCTGCTATACCCTACAGCCGCACACTTGGCAAGGTTGACAGCAACCTGCTGCTGCTGCTGCTGCTGCTGCTGCTGCTGCTGCTGCTGCTGCTGCTGCTGCTGCTGCAGGCAGCTGACTGCTGAGGAGAAGCTGCATGAGGCGCTGCAGGCAGGAGAAGCCATGACAGTGGTGGGTGCACGCATGACAGGGTCACCTGCCCAACCTCATGTCGGTGCTTGCCCTCATGTTGGTGCTTGCCGTGGCGGCGCCTAGCAACTGCACTACTGCACATGTGCGCTGCATCAGCTGAAGCGACTGAGATGGGGATCATGCTCTTGGACTCTTGGCCTGCATGCTTGCGATCATGTGTTATTATTGCTTGTAGCCTCTCAGGCTGTAGTGTGACTGCTGGGCTGCGGCTGCGCGCCCCTGCTGTTGGCGTTGCCGTGCTGCGTGCAGCACATCCAGGTGAAGCACCTCCTGAAGATCCTCAGCGTCAGCCAGCTGTCACAGCCCTCGCGCATCCTGTTTGGTGAGTGGCCGGTGATGCGTGGGCGTGTGCCCACAGGTGTTCCTCATTATGCCTGCCTGGTTCCTGGTGGATGCTGCGTATGTCTATGCCACCGGGTTGCACCGCATGCTTACGGCTGGTGAGCATAGCCTGGTGGAACATGTACCAGAGCTTTGCTGCTCCTGCTGCTGCTGCTGCTGCAGGCATTGCTGAGGGCTGCGGTCATGTGCATGTCATGTTTGTGTACCGTGACCCTAACACCGAAGCAGCGTATGATGACTCACTCACGCTGGGCTTCAAGCTGCCGGTGCGGGACGAAGACTAGCAGGCACCCAGCGGCAAAAGGCTCAGCACTGTGCGGGGCAAGGTTGCAGCGGCCCTGTCATGGACGGTCGTACATGGACGCTGACAACAGCCTAGGATCGTGCTTACCAAGTAATCGGCCCCGCCACTGCCTGTTGTTGAAGCTGCCTACCCTGAGGGGCAGCAGCAGCAGCATGCGAGCCGTGCGCAGGTTGCTTGACTAGCCTAGTCACAAGTGGTGTTGAATGTAGTCCAGCGTGTACAGCATTGTCTGCATGGTAACCAGCATATCATTGCTTGTGCGACCTGAGGGATTGTCTAGCTTGCATGGTGTTGCACACAGACAATGTTGTTCATTGTGCTGTCAGTTTGCTGCAGTGACAGCCCCGCGCTAAACGCCTGATAATGATGATGAACTGGACAATCCTTGGGCGCAGCCATTATTTTAATCCTGCTTAATCTGCTGACTCTGCCACAGGCAATCAGCCGCAATATGATCAGACCAAAGACCAAACAGCTGTGGCTGAACTGGCACATTTGGTGGACGTAAGACATCAGGCATCAGTTTGCGATCTTATTTGGGATGGTTTTCAGGATGATATTTGGTAGGGATGGCTTTGTCCTTGTTTTGGCTTGCTTTTGTTTTGCTCTTTGCCCAATGAGCCTGTCATCGGCTCCCTAAACGGCCGAAGTTACCCATGTAACTTCCAAAATGTGAAACGTGATCATATCATATGATCATGAGGCTGCCACAATCATTGGAACGGGAATAGCGCATGTTGAACCGCAGTCATCATAATGGTGTGGCAATGTGGCATGGATTCTAAGACTGCAGCACTGCACAGGTACTCTGCTTAATGGGCATGTATCAATGGTGCTTGTCCTTGCTTCTGCTTCTCTGCTGGGTTGGGTGCTGCTGCTATATACATGCTGGTGGGGAATACTGCTTGTTTACAGCGCTGCACTGTGCAGCAGCAGCAGCAGCAGTAACAGCAGTGTGCAGGTGCTGCAGTGTAGTGTGCATGCATGCAGCATTGCTCCCTAACGCTAGCTTGCTGGCAGCTTGTGTTGCTCTGCTCTGTATTTGATTGTGCTGCAGATGCATATCACGTTTCAGTCTGCAGACATTTTGGGACCGGACCTACCATGCATGGGTTCAGCGCGGGTGACATCCTGGACTGGAGTACAAGACCAGCGGCAAGCATGGGGTGTAGGTGGCGCCGGCCCACCTCACACTGTGCTTGTCCGCTGAACTTCTGCTTGCTTCAGGTAATTTTTTGGGGATGTTCAAGGGCGTGCGTGCATAGCCTCTACCTTTGCTTCCTGGACGTGGAAGGGCTGGCGCCCCAGAAGCGGCTCCATTGACCTCAACGTGCTTCATGTTCATCAGTTCAACCAATGGCGCAGTACAGTGGGTGGAGCCAGCTTTGCTTACATGCGCAGCCTCGCATGCAGAGGTGGGGAGACACTGCTGGCTTGCTTGCTTTTTTGCTGCTGTGTAGAAGTGCTGCTTCTTTTGACATGCATGCAAAGCAGCCTGCTTTCTGAGACCACCCATCATTATCACGTGAGACAACACAGCACTGCAGGCAAGGCCATGTGCATGCGTGTTGAAGCTGCTGTGAGATCTGAGCAGAGGACAGCGAGCATCGTGCACATAATTGTGCACAGCAAGCAAGTGCTAGCTGGCGCTAGCCAGCTGGCAAGCTTAAATGGTCTGCATTTGTTGTCAACGGTGGCCCAGTTGATGATCACGTGATCACTGCTCATGATGTAAAGATTTGCAGGAATTTGAGCAGCATGTGATGCCAGCAGCATCAACTGAGCTTCAACCGGATCTCCTGAAGTTACAGTCAACTGCAAACACCACCGCATGTGGCACAATGACTGCCATATTGCCATGCTTAGCCGTGACATCCAAACCATGGGCACACAGCGTTGCACCACACTGTGGCACACGAAACTGCCAACGCCGACAGTGCCAGAATGCACAGTGTATAGCCAAGCCATGCACTGCTGTCGTTGTGGAGCTGTGATGCTGCTGTAACTACTACTAGGTAGGTAGTACCCGTCCAACGCCACGGCCAAGCAGCAATGCTGCACTATTCTTATGTCAGATTGTTAAGCGCGTGGCTGTGCAGGCCACCCCAATAAGTACCACACTGTGTGAAGGGTACCATACTCAGTGACAGTGCACACATGGCTGACTTCTTTCACATCAAGCTAGATCACCGACAATAGGCAAGGCTGCGCTGAATGACAAGCCAGTGTACACCAGCACCGCCACCTGTTATCCTGCCTGCCTGCCATACAACTGCCCCAACACCATGCGCTGCTCTTACCATTACTACCTGCCATTCAACTGCTCAACACCATGCGATGCCCTGACCAGTACGCACCGCAGTACCATGCATGCCCTGTCCAACATTCGGGCGCCCGGCTGCCGCCAGCCACCCGTCACCATGATGTACAATGACACCATCACATCACAGCACCCACGGGCTCCCATACACCACGTGGAATACCTCCCATACACCACGTAGTGCTCACGGCGCCCCAGGCTTCGCACCCTCGTACACACACACCACACACACACACACACACACACACACACACACACACACACACACACACACACACACACCCTCCACAAGCAACAAAGATGGCTGTCCCAGCTGACAACAACAGCAGCCTACTGCGACTGCAGCTGCTGGCGTGCCTGCACACACTTGGCCATCGTCTGGCTGGCCCTGCTGATGGCATCCGTCATGAAGAAGTTGTCTATTGGGCTCTTCAGCACACCACCAGCAGGAGCAGCAGCAGCCTGTGCGGCCATCGCCTTCACATACTGCCCGTTGAGCCACACTGGTGCCTCCACTGTCTGCAGGCGAGCAAAGTGGGGTGCCACTTCGACCAGACGCTTCTGCAGCTGGTCGCGCGTGTCGTAGGGCAGCGGCTTGCCCAGCACCTCGCTCACGGCGCGCAAGATCTTCCAGTCCTCGCGCGCATCGCCAATGAGCGGCACAGCTGCCCGAGTGGCCTGCAGAGCCAAGCAAGCCACAGCGAGTCAGTTAATATCATGTGGGACAGCATACAGCGCGCGCCATTTGAATCAAAAAGTGAAGGACACGCGGCGGCCCAACACGGCTGTGGCCTGGTGCCCCACAGGGCCAGCACCTTGCTGGACAGCAGAGGAGCAAGCATGGAACCAGGGGCTGCCATTGCAACACTCCACTGCTGCCGCTGCCACACTCATTTGCCGCTCGCACGCCTGCCACCTCCCCCACCCTCCCCCACCCTCCCACCCACCCGCCCCTCCCCCCCACCCACCTGCACGCGGCCCTCAAAGTTGACGTATGTGCCCGCCTTCTCGGTGTACGCGGCGCCAGGCAGCACCACGTCGGCGCGCGCGGCGCCCTTGTCGCCATGGTGCCCCTGGTACACCACAAACGCGTCCTTGGGCACATCCTCCTCACTGAAGTCATCTGCACCCAGCAGGTACACCATCTTGACCGGCCCGCTGTGCTTGCGCGCATTTGCGCTGGGCAGGAAGCCGATGTCAAGTGCGGCAACGCGGGAGGCGTTGTCATGGATGACGTTGTAGCCGTTCCATCCCTCCTTGACCACGCCTGCCGCCTCAGCCAGGCCGTGGATGGCCTTCAGCAGCGCCGCACGGTCGGGCCTGCAGCAGCGGCCACAGAGGCGGGACAAAACAGAACACACAGGGACAGGTGGCAGGCAGGGGTGAAGGGGCTGCGCGGGGTCGCAGGAAACTAGCGACAAGGCAGCACTTAGCACAACCAACCCAACTGAGGTTTACAGTGTAAGCATGTGTAGCAGAAACATAAGGATATTCACTGCATGGCCCATGCACATGTTACAAGTTGGCACCAACATCTGCAAAAAGGGCCAGGAGCACAGTCCTTGTGAGCCCATGTCGCGTGCCTGACCTGTCATCCCGGCACAGCGCGGCCCAGCCCCCTGGCACCGCACCTGTTGAGCACGCCCGGCCCCACCACCAGCACGGGGCGCTGCGCCTCCTTCAGCGCCTCCAGGAACGCGCCGCCAGACGCCAGCTTGGAGATGGCCGCTGCATCGCTGCCCAGGTGGGTGTACTTGTACGTCAGGTCCACGGCCTCGCCGATCAAGCCAACCTGCACGTGACGGGCCCGCGCGGCAGACACGGCGAGCCGACCAGCAGCAACACACAAAGGTCACAGACAGGATGCAAAACAGGCAGCGGTTGACATCCAAAGGGTCAACATCAGTGAAGAGCAGCCGCAAAGGTGCAACAAAACGCAGGGGCCACTACCCAGTCCAGCACACGAGACAGCAGGCCCCGCAGTGTTCAGCTCGGCAGGCGCGCCCATGTGTGCCGCGCACCTGCGCGCCGTCCAGCCAGCTCTTGCGGATGCGCGCGTTGTACACGGGGCTCTCCACGCGCGGGTTGGTGCCGATGAGCAGGATCACGTCGGCCACCTCCAGCCCCGCCACGGTCGTGTTGGCTGTGTAGGTGCTGCGCACGTCAGCGTCCAGCTCGGGGAAGCCGCCCTCGTGCCAGGTGCTGCCGCTGCCCAGGCGGTTGGCCAGGTCCTGGCCACACAGACAGACAGCGCCAAAAACATTCAAGACAGGTTCAACAACATTGCGTGGGTGCAGTTGCCCGATGGTGACACAAGCATGCTGAGCCTTCTGCCTCGCTCGCTCGCAAGGTGGATGGGGAGCTTGCGAGGGTGCAACTTTACACCTCAGATGCGCGACAAAACCTGATTTGAGATCTCCCTGCTGCAGCGGACTGAGCAGACCGCAGCAGGCAACTGGTGGGCAGCTACCGATGACGTGTGCTGCCGCCCGCCTGCCCACCTTGAGTGCGATCATGCACTCTGCGTCTGCCAGCTTGCCCGCGATGGCCTTGAACTGGTTGGGGCCAAGGCCCTGCGCAGCCCCGGCAATGGCTGCCAGCGCATCACCCCAGGTGGCCTGCTGCAGCCCGTTCGGGCCCTGCACGTCAGGTGCCATGGCACGAAAGGAGGGGGCAGGAGCAGCAGCAGCAGCGATGTACAAAGCAGCAGGAGGACACAACGTGAGCTCAACCGATTCAAGAAGGAGGTGCACTGACCCCTGCACCAGCTTCCACCCAATGCACATTTTCCTTGTCTGCCTGCAGCACGGTGCTTTGTTGGCCTCGCGCTGGAAAAACACGCAGCGTGGCGCCATGATCACCTCGCCAAGTACAATGCTGGTGCCTGCCCATGGTGGCAACATTCACATGTGAAGTGAATGTTGCCACCATGGGCAGACGGCAGCATTGTACTTGGCGAGGTGGTCAGGGCGGCTGCCCACCACACACATAAGCACTGACGGCCCGCTCGACCCGCTGCCCGTCGCCGCGCCCACCTTGACCATGGGTGTGTCGAGGCGCTGCCGCTTGAGCGCGTCAAACTGGAAGCGCGCTTTGTCGCTGATCCACTCCTCGTTCACGGCCTCGTTCAGGCGCGGCGTGATGCGCATCACCTCCACGCCCCTGCTGTCGACCTTGATGTTGGCGCCCAGGGCGTCGCTGACGTCGATGCTCTCGGTGCTCTTCAGCTCCCAGGAGCGCGACGTGAAGGACGACGGCTTGCTGGTCAGCGCGCCCACCGGGCACAGGTCGATGACGTTGCCGGACAGCTCGCTGACCAGCAGGCGCTCGACGTAGGTGCCAATCTCGCTGTCGCGCCCGCGCCCCGTGACGCCCATGTCCGGCACGCCCGCCACCTCCTTGGAGAAGCGCACACACCTGGCAGCGGCAGGCAGGGCGCACACAGGGCCTCGTGCGGGCGTTGGGATCTGGGGGCGCTGCCAGGAGCAACTGCTTGCCTCAGAATCAAGTCAGGGCGGTGCCGGTGGTGGCGCCAGCGAGAAGAAAAGGGAAGCTCAGAGCAGCGAGGCAGTCGTACTAGTAGGCGAATGACTGCAGCAAGCAGAACCCTCACCGCTGTGGGCACAGTTGCAAGAGCAGATGCCGCGGCAACTGCACCGCTTGGTGGCCTGCATCATGCTGTGCCTGCCTGTCGCCTGCCCCCTGTCCCCTGCTGCCGCCCACCTGGTGCAGTGGATGCAGCGCGTCATGACCGTCTTCACCAGCGGCCCCAAGTTCTTGTCATCCACTGTGCGCTTGACCTCAACAAAGCGGCTGCGGTCGCTGCCAAACACCATGGCCTGGCGGCATCAACAACGCAGCAGCAACATGGCAGCCAGTGGGCACAAGGCAGCTTGCTGGCACTGGAGCAGCACGTGGCGTTCATTCACAGGCGTCACTCATCTGCTTGCATGACTGTCCACCGTCACAGCCTTGACGTCCTGGGCCAGGACACACTGCTGTGCACTCACCAACGCCCCCGCAACATGCACGCAGCTGCCAGGCACGATTGCTGCACAGCTGCACATGCTTGCACCTCCATGCACACCTCCAGCGGCCACTGCTACCATGGCTGCACCTGCTGCTGCCCACACTGCAGGCTGATGGGCTGCCATTGCTGCTGCTGCTGCTGCTGCTGCTGCTGCGTGCACCTGGTCCTGCAGGTCACACTCTCCTCCCTGGTCACAGATGGGGCAGTCTAGCGGGTGGTTGATCTGCAGCAACAGCAACAGGTGACGCAGGAGCAAATGCAGCTTAGTGTTGCCCCACTGAGAACACATGACAGGGCCAAGTACAAGCAGATGCTGTGATAACCTGTGGCACATTCACAATGTCGGCAATGCAACAAGGTGCACATGCTGCTCCTCGTCAGTCCCAGCACCACCAGCTAGTGCTGGCTGCTTCTTCAACCTGCTGCTGGTGCGAGTGCCCTGCAGCGCGAGGGCACCAGCCCATGCAGATGCTATACCATGCAGACTTCTGCGTCTACTGCAGTGGTGCTGCATCCACCCAGTTGCTGCCGCTGTTCCGAGCATCAGTGCTGCTGCCACTGTACGTCTTCAGCTTGCTGGCTGCTGCTGCTGTCAGAGCTGCAGCCGACCAGCGGCATTCCCGCGCACCAGCAGGAACTCCATAACACCCTCGCGCGCCTTCTTCACCAGCGGCGTGTCTGTCTTGATCTTCATGCCAGGCCCGGCAGGCATGGCACATGACGCCACAGGCTTGGGGCTCTTCTCAACCTGCAGCGTGACGGCGTTGGCAACACTGCCTCATAACGGGCAGCCTCGGCATGCATGCTGCCATGCACGGCAGCATCTGCTGTCCTGCTGCTGTGTTGATTCTGGACAACCCATGCGCCTGCTACTTCGGTGACCAAGCAGCGCATGGGCCGGGTGCTGCTGTGCTTCAGCATGCAGAACATATTAGTGAGATGATAACGCAAGCCAGTGATTGGGTGATGAGGCCAAGCCGTGCCTCTGCATGGCCAGCCTTGCACATGGCCCAAACTATCCGTGCTGCTTGGTGCTGTCTGTGTGTGCTGCTGCTCCCACCTCCACAAGGCACATGCGGCAGTTGCCAGCGATTGACAGCCGGTGGTGGTAGCAAAACCTGCGGTACACGAGTCCTTGAACTTAGCCACCGCTCACAGGCTTAGCCTCTCAGCTGCCAGCCAGCTGCCAGGGGCAGCAGCAGGCGCGCTGCTGTCTGCGCACCCACCTGGGGATGTCAATGCCTGCAGCATCACACGCCTGCAGCACTGTGGAGCCCTTGGGGATGTTGACTGGCTCATCGTTCACAAACACCTCAATTGAGTCCGACTGGGGCGCTGCCTGCTGCAGAGCGCTGGCACTAGTAGAGAGGCACCTCACTGCGCCCAGGCAGCTGCCCAGCAGCAGTGGCGCCTGCCTGACGCTGCTGAGCATCTCTACTGCGCTGAGCGTTCAGATCGAGGAGCCAAGTAGCTGTGAACTGCTGCTCAATCGGACCCTCAGGGCAAAGCTCGAACGCAAGCTACAGCCCCTCTAAAAGGCAAACAGCTGCACGGCACCACGCTCCATTGCCTACTTCTTGTGTCCACGTTTTACTCGTCCCGTGATCAACCACACACCACCTCACCTCAGCTCAAGAATAACAATGACTTATGGCTTGTCACCTGACCCCCAGACGTGCTCAAAGCACCTCAGAGGACGCGGCAGATCATTTGAAGAGAAGTGCTGTTCAAGGACATTGGAGTGACTTGCATCCTGCCCTGTCTCTGCTTGACAAGGGCAAGGCCATCTCATGCATCTGCAGCATGCATGCTGAGCATGCATAGCGGTGATGCTGCTGGTTTCCTGCAACTGGGCAACTTCAGAGCAGCAGGATCAACTACTTCAAATTTTATGCTTAGAGGAACAGAGTTCCAGCAACCCTGATTGCAGCGTCCAGCAGCATAGCAGCCAGCTGAAGCTGCAACAGCGAACTGGCACTGGCAATTGCACTTTCAGCATACAGCGCACCCAAACACCATAAAGCGCAAGAGCAGGTAGGTTTGCAGGTTACATTGGATGTGCTGCTGCTTCCTGCAAGGGTGCTCAGAGCGCCAGAACACTACCCCCGCAGTAATCAGCGTGGATGCTCACACATGCCATGCTGTGTAGATGTCGTCCAGCATGTCCTTGTGGTTGAAGGCAGCTGCCCAATCGCCACACCCATCAAGAACATAGCCACCTGCACCCTGCAGGTCTATGCTAGGGTGTGCTTGGTCAGCAACGCGCGCCTGTGTGAGCTGGCAGTGCAGCGGCCTGGCGATGCCGCGCCGCAGTACGTCAGCACCCTGCGCGGGCAACAGCTCGGGGATCAGCAGCTGTACCAGCTCACTGTTGATCTGCTGGTGAGCACGCAGTCACGTATGCTGCACTTGCCAATGCACCCAACATGCGCTGGTGCAGGTCAGCTTGCCTCATCAGTAGATCACTGCGTGCAGCAGCTGCTGAACCAGCAGGTGCAGAGGCAGGCACGCCTACACCTATGCACGTGTGCACACTCTGCCGGTGCCCTGCAGGCTGTTCCATGCTGGCAGCTGCTGGTCCTGAAGCTGCTTTCACTTCAGGGAGGCAAGGACACTTGCCACCTGTGTGAGCTGGCTGTGGTGCCGGGCAGTGTGGCCGGCGCGCAGCAGGCAGGCCCAGCTGCAGGCCAGCAGCAGCGACCCTTGTCTCAGATGGATGAGCTGCGGCTGCTGAACGAGAGTGTGGCAAAACAAGGTGGACTTGTGCAGCAGACTGCTGCTGCCACCATGCATTCTCAGTAGTGTTATGGCTTGCAAGTGCTTCCACAACTCCGAGCTGTGGCTGAATTCTAGCTGCGCCTGAGTTTCAGGCAAGATCACCTACACTGTTGGCAACAGCCGGCCTCTTTCAGACTGGTCGCTCTCAATGTGCAGGAGCTGTTTGCAGGAGATAACGTAGACCCCCAATGTTACACGTTTCATTGTGTGCATGCACGCGGAAGCATTTCTTGTGCGAGTCCTGATGGATAATCTATTGCTGTTGTGCTGCTTCTGCAGTTCGAGGTGCGGATGGCAGCGCAGAGGTGCCCCAGTCCCTGCAGCTATTATTTGGCAAAGCCACACAGGAGCCAGCTGGAGGAGCGGCAGCAGTCAAGTCGCTGTCAGCCATGGTGGCAAAAGGCATGATGTTGAAGATGCAGGAACAGCAGCAGCAGCAGCAGCAACAGCAACATGAAGTATACAGTCATTCTGAATGTGGGACACCATTGCTTTCTGATGCTGCCGCAGCAGCTGTGGCACCAGTAGTCGCAAACAGCGGCAGTGCATGCAGCGATGCTGTGGTTCATGCCGTGCAGCACCTTGAGAAGAAGGTTGATGCTCTGGCCGGCAAGCTGCTGTCGTCAATGGAGCAGCTGTTGCACCAACAGCAACAGATCATGCAGCGATTGGATGCCCTGGAGGCGAGTGCTGCGCAGCACAGGGCTTAGTCAGCTCACTACTACAGTTGGCAATGGAAATATTTTTGCTTGCAAGCAGCACGAGTATAGATATGCTATGAATTTTGCGAGAGGCAGTGCTGCATCAGCAAAACATAGCCATCTGTTGTGTTGCTGCATTTAACGGCGAGAGTCACATGTCTCCAAGCAGGCTGCACACAGCCTGATGTGAGGTCAGTTGCTGTCATGGCAAGGACACCCTTTTCCGTTTTGATGGTGAGCACCTCAGGCGATACTGTGCACCTCTCATATGGTTTACACAACCGTGCACACACCAGGCATGCTGGGTGAAAGACGCAGTAGGGTTGCTGACCACTGTAACTGTAGACTGATATGACTTTAAGACTGTTACTTTTGCTGTACTTGACCTGGGCACTCTGCCAATCTTGGTGGTAGCAGCAAGGCAGTCTTGCAGGGGGGGGTCAAGTGACTCACTTGCTGTGCTTTCATGCCAGCTTACAATGCTGCTACTTATGTGCATCTTGGTGTGTGCCGTCACGGTACAGACATCAAACTGCCGCAGGCTGTTGTGCAGAGCCTGCTTGCTGGCTGACAAAAAGCGAGCCGCTCTGTTGCGTGACCTCTGCTGTCCCTTGCGTTGCTTTCCCTGCTAGGTTACAGTGCTGCTGCTCGTCAAAAGCAAAGTAAACCTTGTGGCCTGTCATCAAGGTGACACATAACCAAGGCAGCAGTTCGCCAGCAGACCACAGGAATCCTGATTACTATGCATGAACCAGGGAGATGCTATGAGATAACACCAGCTCACACCATGATGCAAAAGTGTGTCGCCCTCAAGAGGCCCTCCTGATCACTCAGGTCAGCAGGAGGCCTCCTGGTTGTTGTGCTGCTCCGCTTGCCTGCTGCTGCCCTTGACCACCGCTCTTGCAGTGACGTTGTTTGACCAGGGTTACTGGCAGCTTGCTGTGCGTAAGGGGGTGGCCATGATCGCAGCTCCACATGCCAGGAGATCTTGCTGCTGCCCTGCCAGCTGGTGCTTCAGGCCTCCAGCGTGTCGGCCGGTGAGTCGTGTGCGTAGGGGCTTAAAGCCACTCTGGAGAATCTAGATGCCAGCTCCAGCTGGACTACCTCTGTACGGCCCCTGCAGGCGGCACGCCATGTGTGCGTGCCATGAACATGACAGGCACATGTCTGACGCCCCAAGCCCATGCTGTGCAACCCCGGGCATGTGCCGTGTTGTAGCATGGTGACAGGTAGCTAATTATGATCTGACAGGGTGCAGCTGTACACTACTCCCTGCTGTGTGCATGCTCTCTTGTTTCCTGTCTCTAGGCACC
>JACERP010000425.1:0-63295 GCA_014080715.1 Scenedesmus sp. NREL 46B-D3 | reverse complement strand
CCCTTTTGACTGCCGCTTTGTGCCTGCTTTTCCTACCGCTACCAGTTACTTCCTCCGCCGCCAGCTCCAGTTGAACCCTCCCCTCTCGGTGCCAAAACATGGACCCACCGGCGCTGCCGCGGCTGTGGCTTGCACCACCCCATGCACCCAGTTGCTGCTGCTGCTCTGCCTCGTGCAAACCCCCGCTTCGCAAGCTGCTGCTGCTCGGCATGCTGCCTCGCAGCAGCTGCATCTTGCTGCCGCTGCTGTTGTTGCCGCCGCTGCCGGCGTTCATGTGCAGTAGCTCCTCCTCCTCCTCGTACACAAAGCCGTTGGCTGCCCTCCAGCGCCGGGTGCGGCGGACCGTCACCATCTTGCCGCCACCGCCGCCGCCACCCGCCGCCGCCGCCGCCGCCTGCAGCGTCAGAGGCAGGCGCAGGTGCGACACGTACACGCAGCTCTCTGAGCAGAAAGAGGCGTGCAGGTGCATCGCTGGTGATGAACAGCTGAAAATTTTGGTGGCGCCGTCGTCCGTTGGACCCAGACCAGAAGATGGTGACGCTGCGTAGCACTGGGCGCCGCAGCGTCTCACCTTGTCGTGCAGGCTGGAGCAGCAACCACGACGCAATGCCCTTCCAGCAGTTCAGGGCAGTGCACGGGGCTGGTGGGCAGGTGTGCAGGACTATGTGTGGGCGTGCCAAGGCACCATCAGGCAACACAGAACCAGCCGCACTCGGGTGGGCAGCGTGGCGCTGCACTCACCACCTCCACCGCCTGGTCCCCACCACCTCCACCTGCAGCCACGTACACGCGACAAACCACAGCAGCAGGCGATGACACAGAGCAGCTCATACTGCTGAGACAGCACCAGCGCAGAAGGTCAAGGCCAGCAGCACATGCACACATGCGCGTGTTGGGCGCTGATGCATCCCCTCTCGCCCTTCTGCAGCCATGTCACGAACCAGCTGCTGCAGCGACCCAGGCACCAAGGCTGCTGTCGCAGCCTTGAGCATGTCTCGGTGTCCACAATGAGTGCACATGTAACAACAGCATGCAGAGCAGCGCAAATCCCAGGTGTGGCCCTGCCCTGACATGCAAGGCACAGCTGTGCAAAGCCTGCTGCACGGAAGTGTACGCCACACTCACCGCCGCCGCCGCCGCCACCACCGCCATCGCCACCGCCTCCACCACCTGCACAACGGCACATGTGGTGTGTGCACCGGAACCGGTGCAATCGGTGTGTCATTGCCCTGTTACAGCCCAAATGCGCTATCGCACGCATCTCCAACCAGTGCAGATGTGAGACATGCATGCAGCCACGCACAGCGCAGCATATGGCCGCCGCTGCTTGACGTCAGAACGTGGCGCTGAGGTTCCCCTGCACCCTGCACCGCACCGCCGCATGCTGCAGCTGATCTTTCACGCTCACTGCGTCCATCGCCAGGGCGCACCACAGCCCCTGCAGGTAGCCAACAGCTGCCCGGTCTCCAACAACTGCTACGAGCATCAATGCATGTAGCGCTCCCAGCTGTCCCCCCTCCCCCCCGGCCGCACCCCTCACACCGCCAGGCTTGCAGCTGCCGCTACAGCACGACCTACTGATGCCAAACTGTAGACAAACACGTGATTGCTAGCAACCCAGGCAGCAGGAGAGAGTAGCCTAACAAGAGTCTTATCACCACTGCCATGACTGAAAGAAGCGCTGCCTGGGTCACGCCCCACTACGCCCACCCCTCCCGCCACCACCACCACCACCCCCCACCAGGGCAAGCCCCCAGCATCAGAAGCGTTACCCACCGCCGCCGCCGCGCCGCGCCGCCCGGCTCATCCCCTCCTCCGCCAGGGCCGCCGCCGCCGCCATACAGCTCGCAGGACATGCAGCAGGCGCGGCCAGCCCTCGCGCTTTGGCTCCGCCCCCAATGATGCGGTACGAGCACTTCCCCTTGTCGTAGTGGCAGAAGGCACCCCAGGAGGGGCAGGCACTCGCTGTGCTCAAGTGCACACACAGCTCCGCATCTGCCACGTCAAAGAAGTCCAGCCCCAGGTGCCGGATGGACAGCTTGGGGTGGCGGTGCTGATGCCATCTCTGCTGCTGCTGCTGCTGCTGCTGTCTGTAATGGACCAGGAGCGGAGCGGGATGCGGTGAGGGTGACTGCGGTAACAGCATCGCCGCAGCCATCATCTGCAGCATTAGGGGCACGTAGGCAGCGGCAGAGCAAGGTGAGAAAGCAGAAGCGTGGGTGGTCAGCAGCACATATTGAAGGTTGCGTCAGTATCACTGGGGCACATGCTGGCGCTGCATGTCTGCACACCAGGCGTAAACCCAAACATATGTATGCACAATATCTGCCCCAGATGACTGCTACATCTTGTGGCCTGGAGCAGATTCGTGCCGCACTGCTGTAATACGGGTTTACCCAGGGTGATATGGCTTTAGCCAGGGTGATACGGCTTTTAGCCAGGGTGAAACGGGGTATGTCAGGCCAGGTAGAGACCATGTAACAAGGTGATACCAGCAAAAGGCCCGAGATATATGTGCCAAATGACCGGCCTCCACCACCTGCTGGTAAGTTAGGTGACAATTTCGTTTGAATGTTAGCCCGCAGGGCTTGCAACACTCACTTATGTCAAACTCCATGCTGGTGAAGCGCCGTGCCACCATCGGGCAGCATCCCTTGGGGTGCCGCATAGCAGCCAATCCCCACAAACTGGAAGCAGCTGACAACCGTGTCGGCCTCGCCGCCACTGCTAGTGCTGGAAGCATGCATATGAAAGGCGAGGATCGGCAATCTTCTTGGATGCATTGTGCCTTGTCACCATGTGGGCCCTGCAGTGCAGCTGCTACTGCTGCTGCATAAGGGTTACGAGCTGCAGCCCACGCAGCGTAGAAGACATCGTGAGCCCAAAGAACTCAAGATCCGCAAGCAAAATGCGCAGTGGTAGTGATCAATCGGGAGCCGGTATCCTCACCGGATGCTACAGGCCTGGTGAGGAGTGCGACGCACAACAGCACCCAGACGGCAGCTGCTTGCCGTTTCATGACCACCAACAGCCAACTAGTTATCTACTTCAAGTTGTCGTGAGTGCCATGGACCGAGGTGGGGTCGTTTGAAAACAAGGGCTTTTCGGTGCAGGTGAGCAATACAAGGTATTTCATACAGGGTTACAGAGAAGCACATATCAGTAAGCCAAATGCAGCTGTTAGATGTGTAGAAGCACACTCAAGAGCTCTAGAGCATGGTAAGCAGACTAGCAGCCCAGCGCAGCGCAGGGTTTTTGAACAGGTCAGCTGAACCACGCCGCAGTTACAGATTATTCAACACAAAGACATCAAATAACTGCCAAACAATTGGCACCCCAGACAGCCAAACAACGATTAGGACACCTTGCTCAAGCTTGCCGTGTACTTCTGCCAACACTGTCACGTGCCCGATGCATGTTGTGCGCACAAATCCCGTGTGCGTGCACACCCAAAGGTGTAGTGTGCCTGCAACTGCAGCTTGGCAGGCTGACTGAGCTGCACATGCACCAGTTGCACGGCGTACGCTGATGCACAGGCGTTTGCCACTGCACTGCCCTGGTGATCCGACTCAGCAAGCACCACATCCAAGAGCTTGGCTAGATCACGATCTCGCGCGGCGCCGGCTTGCGCACATGTCGCATGGTGGTGCCTGGCGCTGTTGGTTTGAAGGGTGAGAAGGCGCCGTACGGCTTGGGGATGCCCAGGTCTTCAGGGATGTACGCATTGGGCCGGGTCTCTGCTGAGGTGTGCTGCAGGGCGCCCTTCTGGTCCAGGATGGCTGCCACCTGGCAGCAGCAGTCGGAAAGCAGCGGCAGGATTCAGGCGTGAGTGCCAGCTGCAGCGTTGGAGCAACTCAAGCAACAGCCAGGGCATTGCACCTCAAAAGGGCGTAAGCAAGCTCTGTAAACAAGTGTGTTATTAGCGCAGTAGAAAGTGCTGCTCAAGGCAGCTTACCTCTTCACGTTGCTGCTTGAGGTCGTCCAATGTTTCCTGCTGCCTGCACATCGCTGCCCACTCCATCTCAGCCTCCTCTGTTGGCGACTGCCCAGCCTCAAGCCGCTGTCGTGCGGTTTCCAGCAGCTGCTGCAGCTGCTCTTTGCTGGCATGCAGCTTCAGCGCTGTGGCCTGCCGAAAGCAGCAGGAACAGCAACAGCAGCGGCGACACAAATGTGTGGGAGAGCCAACAGTTGCGGCAACCGCCAGTGAACCAAAACCAAGCGTCTGCGGACTAACAAGCAAGGGTGCGTGTGTTTGTGTGCAGGCAAAGCTGTGCAGACGTCTCCGGTCATCCAGCAAGGCGCACATGCTTGCGCATGTGGCTGTGCCTAGTGCCCCTTGCATGAGATCGTCGCTACGCACCTGATACAGACTGAGCTCGCTGATTGTCGCCATCATGCGCCGTGTCACACCACGCAGCTTGCCCTGGTACGCGTTGGCAGCGGCCGCCAGCTGTGCGCCTGTTGCGCGGCCCTCGGCGGCCGTGCCACGCAGGCTGTCGGTGAGGTGCGTGACCTCACCCAGCACCAGCTGCTTCTCACCCAGGCTGTCATGCTGCATGCTCAGGCGCTCCTCTAGGCTCTGAGGTCAGCAGCAGCAGCAGCAGCAGCAGCAGGAGAAGAAGGCGCACCTGAAGCAGTGAGCAGAAGTCAGCAGCAATGCTGGTGCTGTATTCTGCAGCTCCTTGAGGCCGTGCCCATCAGCCTGTGCCTCGCACTGGCTGCAGATGAACGGCGCCCAGTCACCTCTGTACCACCAGCAACTATTCCCCAGACTGAGACATGCTACTCCCAGGAGTGCTGGGCCAATCAGCCTTTGTCGAATCAAGATCGCTGCCATCACCGCGGCAGCCTGCGCCGCACCTGCAGCTTGGCCACGAGCTCGTCCTTCTCCGGGATGCGCCCGCCCAGCAGCCGCACCCGCGCAGCAGTGGCTGCGTTGCTGGGGTCCTCCAGCGCGTCACCAAGCTGCGCCGACGACTGGCGGGCCTGCAGCAGCAGCGGAACCAGCAGGAGACAGCAGCAGCACGAGGGTGATCCATTGCAGCAGAGGCTGGGCTGCCTCAACTGCTCTGCACCTTGCCAGCTGCCTGCGCAACACAACTGACGCCTGAGCAGCATGCGAGAGCCCTGCCAGATTCACCACAGGGCGGCAGTAGTCACTCCCGTCCTGGGAGGTGCAGGCACCAGTCAGGCGTTCAACGCTTCTTTCCGCCAGCAGCAACACGGAGCAGCAGCAAGGATGAGCCGAGCCCAGGTCGTGTGATGGCACACATTGTACCATCAGGGTGCTGGGGAAGCTGTCCAGGTCGAGCTGGCCCCTCACCTTGAGCAGGCCGGCCTTGAGTGCAGCGATGTCCCTGTCAACGGCCGGCAGGTCAGGCATGGCTGTGTTGAGCGCATGCATGGAGCGCTGCAGCTCAGCAACCTGTAGCTGCAGCACACGTGTCTACAGCAGCACGACCATCACAGCGGAGGCATGAGGCAGCGGCATTGCAAGCATCAGCAACAAATGCAAATCGAGCGGTTACCGAGATTAGCAATAGCCAGTGCTGGTTGCTGCATAATCCTATGCAGCGTGACTGTATCTCAGGGGCAGACACCAATGCTTGCTGCTGCTGTCCTGCTCCTGTGCTGATATGCTGATGGGTGCTGGCAGCACACACATACACACACCTCGTTATCGCGCAGCCCCATGTCCAAATTGCCTGCAGCGATCTGTGCTTCCTGCAAGTGCGCCTTCTCGTGCAGCACTGCCAGTTCATCGTTGCGGTCTATCAGCATCACACCTGCACAGCGTAGCAGAGCATATAGCATGGCAGTTGGCGGGCGCCATACTGCCCCTGCGGTGTGCACTCTGTAGTGCTCCGCTCTCTCCCGCGGTAATACATTCGCTTGCACTGCAAGGGGGTGCTATTGGAGAACATGTCCTCTTGCTGTGTGCTTTGACATTGTGGCAATGAGGGAGGAGCTGCAAGTGCAATGCCAACGGGGGCTTGCCATTGTATGAGGGGCCTAACACATGGTAGCACCCTGCTCGCCGGCCCACCTGTGTTGTTGCGAGCTGCAATCGCTGCTTCGTACGTCTTCCTACTGCCCAGCATCGCCCCCTCTGCTCTACTGATCAAGTTGCTTAGCGCTTCTATAGCCTCCATCTGACAGCAGCGGCAGCAGCAGCAGCAGCAGCAGCAGCAGCAGCAGCAGGTGGCGATGGCAACAGGCAGCAGCCGTGTCAGTGACAGCACGCTGTGTTGTTGACAACACCATAACCAGCAGCCCGATTTGGTACACTGCCTATGCTATGCATGCACATCACCACACCTTCATGCGCCACCATGCCACCCATTCACTTTTACATCACAGGGCAGCCATATACTCCTGCCGTCTGCCGTGCGGGACAACAGAGCAGCTCACAGGACACCCCTGTCGCAACCCCAGGCTGCAGCGCCATGCCCCACCCGCACCTGCTCCTGCAGCTTGTCGTGCTTTGCCCTGAACGTCGCCCCTAGGGAGTGCAGCTCAGTGTGCAGCGCATCGCGCTCCTTCACTGAGCCGCTGCAGGCAGTGCGGGCCTGCGCAGGACACACCGCAACTTGAACACACGTTGTGCTAGCCTGCAGCGTGACTGTTTTGGCTGTTCTGTCACCTAGGGTGGTGGTCTGTGTTGACGACTCCGCCCACATCACCAAGCCGCTGCGCCTTGCTGCACTGCCAGCAAGGCTGCGTTGCAGTAGACAGACGCATGCAGCACCAGCACAGACGGGCAGCCACACTGCTGCTGCAGCGTTTCAGCAGCTGGCGCGTTGTGCATGTGAGCAGCTGCTGTCCCCACCTTTGTGAGCAGCTTAGCCTTGGTCGTCAGGTTTGCTGCCAGTATCTCCTGCTCACTGGCCAGCAGCTTCAGGCGGTCACCCATCTCCACAGACGCCTGGCCAGCTGTGGCGATCAGGGCACAAACTTGTTGCGCTGGTTGCGCACCTGGCAGCAGCACCAGGGGCAGCCGCAGCAGCAGCAACAGTGTGGCCAAGGTCTGTCATCGTTACTACCTCGGCCTCCCTGAGCCCTGACTAAGGGTTGCTTTGCGACATGCGCATGGCTGCCCGCAATGCTCCCCCGCAGCTGCTGCATCACATCTACACACATGGAGTGCATGTCTGGCTGCGGCAGCAGCTACAACGGCGCTTGAAGCATCTCTCCAGGCAGCACCAAGGACAGCGACCAACCGCCCCAGCTGGAGCCTCACCAGGTCGTACAGTTTCTCAAAGTCTGTGCGCCGCCGCGCCACCTCAGCCACCTGCAGCTGCAGGTCAGACTCCTGGCGCGCACGCAGCTTGGCAGCCGACTGCGCCTGGCCCACCTTGCCACGCACCGACGCAACGTGGCGAGCAGCCCTGCAGCAGGACACAACAGATGCATGTCCACTGCACATCCAGAAACATGTGCACAGTCTGTCCAACCCCTACCTCAGTCCTGAATTTCAATCAAAGGGTGGCCAAAGCTGCAGCAGTCAGATTCATGCAAGGAGACAAGCTCAGTCATCCTCTGCTCACCACATGCAGCAGGGTTGATGCCAAACGCTCAGTGTCCCATGCTCACCTGTCCCGCTGTGCAGCCATGTCCCCCAGCAGCCTCGTGCGCTGCCTGTCCTCGTCCTTGATGGCGGCGAGCTCGTCCTCCAGCAGCAGCACCTGGCAGCACCACAGCAGCAGCAACGGCGGCAGTGCTCGCGGCAGCATCTGAACACCTCGCCACCAAAGCCAGGCTGGCTGGTGCATAATGCTGCCTCAGCACATGACCATCACAGGCGCTGCAAGATGCTGCGGCATAACCTGCGCCTGCCGATGCTGATCCTTGTGGCTGGCGGCAGGTGCTGGGCAGTGCTCCCACGCACGCGAGCGAAGAAGGCGGTGCGCACCTCCTGCTGCAGCACGTTGAACAGTGCCACCTTGTCCTGGCCCATCTGCTCCTCCTTCAGGAACGCTGCAATGCGCACGTCCACCTCTTTCTTGAGCTCCTCAATCTGGCCAGCCGCCTTGAGCAGCTCAGCCTCAGCAACAGCCTTGTCCTTGGTGGTCAGGTCCCTGCAGCAGCACCAGCAGCACCAGCAGGTGAGGGGGTGTGTAACTTCTGCGAGCTGAGCATTCATTGCAGGCGTTGTCTATTGTACTGATCCAAGCAGCACCCTCAGCTACTTGATCGAAGCATCAGAGCCTACACAGCATGCGCAATCGGCATGCACCCACAGCAAGGCTTTGCTCTGCAGACGGGCGACCGCTTGCACCCAGCGCATGGGTGCGCGACAGACTGCATCAAGGTCATTACATGCAGACGGACTGCCCAGCTGCCCGCTCACCTAGATATCTTGAGAGGGGGCAGTGTCTCCTGTGCTGCTGCCAGTGCTACCTCTGCTGCCTTGTAGGCACGCAGCGCCATCAGCTTGTCGTGCTGTGAATTGGATGACAGCTCACACTGGTAGCGCAGCTCGCTGGCAAGCGCCTGCTCAGCAGCAGCAGCAGCAGGCAGCAGCAGCAGCGGTAGGAGCAGCATGCGCAGCCGTTTGCCAGTGCGCTGTGCTGTACAGCAGTGTGGCAGCAACCAAGGATAATGCTGTACAGCGCAGCTGCACAGGCACCAGGCGAATCCCCAGCCAGTGGCACCCCCCCCCACCCGCCACACACATGATCCCACCTGCAAACGCAAGTCTAAATTGACTTGGTCTGACAGGATCTTTTCCCGCTCAATGCCTGCAGGATTGCAGGAACGGCAACAACATCACCATGTCATGCAAAGAAATGAGCGGAGGTGGCGTCACTGCATACGCATGGTTCTTTTAGCAAGCTATGAAGGGTATCAGGCAGCAGCTGCTGTGTCATCACAACCATTGACGAGTGCTCCAACGCAACTGCACAGGCACACACACAGCCAGCATGGACATGCAGCAGTGCACCGCCTCACCTGCCAGCGCCACGTCATGCGCCACGTCATCCACGTGCCGATCCTTGGCCTCAGACATGATGCGGCCCCGCTCCAGCGCAGCCAGCGCCGATGCATACTCCAGCTGCACATCACAAGATGCAGTGCATGAGTGCTGGAGCTGGATCCAGCTTGTGGTCTGTTGTGGAAGCTGGTTGCTAGCAGCCGGCATGCTGTCGAGTGCCACCATCAGTGCTTGTCTGCTGTGCAGTTGCGCGGGCACTTCCGCTCTCTACTGCTGAACCCTTTGCCGCTGCCACGCACCTGCTTCTGGCGCTCCTTGTCACGCGCGGCACGCAGCGCAGCCTCTGCCTCCAGCAGCGCGCTGTCGGTTGATGCCAGCAGTCCCTGCGCGCCCTGCAGCTCAGCCACTGCCATGTCTGCCTGCCGCCGCGCCTTTTCTGGAGCTGCTGACACCGACGTGAGCCTGTTGCCCTCTGACTTGGCCTCCTGCTGCAGCTTGCTCAGCTCAGCGTCAGCCTGCAGGCAGCCACAGCCCCGACAGCGTCAAGCTGCTCAGTGCAACAGCCACTGCACACTGGTCTCCCTGCATGCGCTCTTGCTGACTTCACAATGTACTTGCACTGCTGCCCAATGCTTGCTGGCAGGAGCAACAGCCCCACAATAGCATTGTGGGGTCCAAGGAACGCAAATAGGAGTACAAATTGGCAGCAGTAGCACTGGTCTGCCCACCTCAGCCAGCCTGCCTCGTGCTCCCTCCAGCTCCTGCTGCGCTACTGCTGCAGCCAGCCGCTGCTGCTCCAGGTCTGACCTGAGCCCGGTCACCTCCCCCTGCAGCCCTGCCATAACTGGTGCAAGTGCTGCTGCGTGCTGCTCTGCAGCACTGTCTAAGTGCTCTGCAGGCACAAGCAAGCAGCGTACAGAGTGAAAGAGCTCAACCACAGTTTGCCTGCAGTAGTAGCAGAGCAGCTGCTGGGTGCAGCCGGATGATGCCTGTTGCGTATGCAACCACTTTGATGCAGACTAGAAAGCGGATGAATTTGACTGCTCTGCTGCTGCAACATGTGGCTACCACTTCACCTGGTTACTGCTGTGCATATTCCCATGCTGTCTGCAACCAGCCAGCCAGCCAGCCAGCCAGCTTGCAAGCTAACAGCCCAGCAGCCATGCAGCCGCACCTGCAAGCTGGTCTCGCTGCTGCTGCAGCTCGTCCCGCTCCATGCCCAGCAGCGCTGCCCGCTCCTGGGCAAGGCTGGCTTCAGCCAGTGACGCCTCCACATCCTCACGCAGCACCTGCAGCAGGGCAGCCAGGTGACGGGCGGGCACGGCGTTGCGGCAGTGGGCCATGCATGCAACCGTGTGATAGATACAACACAGGAAGGGCTGCTTTCTGTTTGGGTCCTGTTGCTTCCAAACATCGCAACCAAACACCGCATTGCATGTGTCAAGAAGATTGCGCACTGCTGGAGCGGCCTGTGCCGCAACTCCAGCCACTGCTGTTGGTGCGCTGCTGCATATGCTTGCGCACGCTCCTGCTGCTGCAGCTGCTGTGCGCGGCCGCCCACCTCTATGCTGATGCCTTCAAAAGCTGCCGCTCTGCGCTCCGCCTCCTGTGCTGCTGCCTCACTGGCCTGCAGGAGCAGCGGTGAAGGGCCCGCGTATGTACGTGTCAACACATGAGGACACTGCGACATACAGGGCACGCCACGGCTGCAGCTGGCCGCCAGCAATGGGTACTCCGCAAATCTGCCCTGCCCACAAGCTGCACAGCAATCAGCATTGGTGTGCAGCTGCCAAGTTGATCCTGCTGCTGCTTGTATGGTTGAGGCACGTGTGTGCTCCTGCAGGCGACTAGGCATGACACCATGCCAACCGCTGTGCTGATGTTGCTGCGTGAGCAACTGCCTGTCAATGATTGACTGTGGTTGCAGCAGTCGCGCATTTTGCAGTCACAAGCACACTGCTTGGAAAGCCCCAAATGATAGCTGCTGGAAGTTAGTGACCAGCGCATTATGCCGCGCAGCAGTGCTGCACACTGTTGGATTGCAGCATGCATGTCCTGCCAACACTTCTGTTGGCTGTCGACCTTGGGTCTGGCACAACAGCAAAACGTGCTGCCATGGCTGCTCTAGGCTTGACCTTGACACCGCATAAGTTATTTAATTTCCTGCAGCATCAGCATTACCTGTGCTTCCTTGGCCAACTGCCGCGCTTGCTCCAGCAGGCTCTTCTCATGCTGCATGGCGCCCACCAGGGCGCTGTGCAATCGCTCATACAGCTGCTTCGCATGCTGTCCCTGCTCACCGCTGACGTGGCCAATCTGAATGAGGGTGTCAACCACCTGTCAAGACCGGCAAAGCATACAGAATCTGCTGTTGCGGCTGATCACTTGCAGGAGAGGAGCGACAAGTACAGCAAGGCATGGTAGGCTTGGATGAGGATAAACGCTGCAAGGCTAGGTTACTGGAACCTGCTGCGATTTGTTGTGTTTTGCTTTACATGTGGCAGGGGCCCACAGCACTGCCAGGATGCAGTACAGCAGCAGCTGGGTGCCTGGCAGTACATGACTGTCAGGCTTTATCAGGCTTGCAGTGAGGGAACGGTGCAGCTGCTGCTGCAGCAGCTGCTTTTGTTCAGAGCACTGCTGCAATTGTTCACTAGAATATTCATCCTGCATGTGCCCCCGCTGCTGTGTTGCTGCAAGTCAAGCACTTAACACGTGCTTGCCTTGTAGGCCTCGCAGCTAGATACATCTTGCAGACTTGTGGGGATGCACTCTTCTTCTAGTGGTAACATAACTGCTGCAATGAGCGTAGCACGCTCATGGAACCACGAGCAGATGCATACGTACAAAAGCAGTTGTCAGTCCCGCCAGCAGCTGTGTTGATTCTGGCAAGCAGGCAGCAGTATCAATCACTTCGCATGCAATTACTAGTTGTTGCGGACATAACTAGGGACATCGTCACGCCGAGTGAACACACTGCAGTAGACCCTTGCCCTGAGCCTCAGTGTTGTTGCCTGACGACTGTAACTTGGCGGGGTTTGCGTGTCTGCTAGGCGCTCAGCACGCTTCTCAGTTCTGGAAAATCTCCGCTTGTGCAACAAAGGGTCAAGTTTCGTGCTTTGTGTGCCCCCCTTGTGCTTGCGGACCGTGAAGCCATTAGCATTCGCAACCTGCTGTACCCCCTTCGTCTGCCGCGATCAATTTCTGATCATCTTTTATTGGCGCCGTTTTTTGCTTTCGAACGACAACACGCAGATCAGCTCAGTCTTGCCGGCGTTTGACTGAACTTGGCGGGCTACTGCTAGCACACATAACTATTTGCTGCCTGTTGGCAGCTGAATAGCCAACATGCGGATCGAGGAGGTGGCCTCGACCACCAAGACGCAGCGCATAGCCACCCATACGCACATTAAGGGCCTAGGCTTGCAGGAGAATGGGGAGCCCCACCCCATGGCAGCTGGCTTCGTGGGTCAGGAGCAGGCCCGCGAAGCGTGTGGCATTGTAGTGGGCATGATTAGGCAGAAGAAGATGGCTGGGCGTGCATTGCTGCTGACTGGTGCACCAGGCACTGGCAAAACGGCGCTGGCGCTGGGCATTTCACAGGAGCTGGGCACCAAGGTGTGTGCGGGATACTCGAAATTGCTGTGCACAAGAACGATGATGTAGGTGGTTGTGGAGGATTGATGATGGGTCAGAGGGATGCATTGGTCATATGGCGGTGCAGCCTGGTGCGCATATGCCACCAAGCAGCAGCAGCATTGACAGCAGCACTAGCAGTGTATGCAGCCGCAGAAGGGCTAGGGTTGCAAGCGCACATGCCGTGGTTGCAGCAGGTGGATCTACTTGTCTGCAAGAGACACAGCAGGGTACCGCACAGCTCATGCACCTCCTGCTGGCAGCGCATGGCAGCTTGGCAGCAGTGCGGTGCAGAGATTGTGCAGGGGCCTTCACATGGAATGCACTCATCGTGCAAGCAGATGTCACTAGTTCAGCTGACTGTTTGCAAGCGCAACAGCACATGAAGCGTTGGACATGCGCATTGGTGGTCTCAGTCGGCATCAATTGTGGTGTGTGCACACCATTGTTTGGCGCACATGCATGCCGCCAGTGTACAGTCACACATGTACGCTCACAGTTTTAGTCCTGCAGGTGTGCAAGCACAGGCTCCCACCACCTGTGCGCTTTTTCACACCGTCACCGGCACCTGCAGGTGCCGTTCTGCCCCATGGTGGGCAGCGAGGTGTACAGCAGTGAGGTCAAGAAGACGGAGGTGCTCATGGAGAACTTCAGGCGTGCCATTGGTGCGTGGGCCCTGGCGTGGCTTGAATCGGCATCACCTGCCATCTGTAGCATTTTTGTATGGTTGGGCGGCAAGTTCAAACAGGCTGATTGCCACGCGCCTGAAGACACAGAGGTACCATGCGTAAAGTCCTTGCTGCCAGTAGTTGAGCAGGGTTGTGGCAGCAGGGGTTCTGTGCAGGCAGGTTGCACTGCGGGCATGGCTGTGCACAGGCATCGGCATTGGTGCAAGCATTTAGGGTCAGCTATCACCCAGCCCACATGCAGCACTAGTGCTCAATGGGGTTGCCCACCCATGCGTCTGCCATGTGCCAGTGGCAGCGAGGAGGAGAACAAGAAGATGTGCGCTGCATCGCCTTGGATGCCAAATCATGTGCTGCTGCTGCTGCTGCTTGCCTGTTGTTGTCGTGCAGGCCTGCGCATTAAGGAGAACAAGGAGGTGTATGAGGGGGAGGTCACCGAGCTCACACCAGAGTTCACAGAGAGCGAGGTGAGACCTTCACACTACAGCAGAGGACAGCACCAGCACAGCTGCAGCCAACAGCCCAGCAGCCGCAGCAGCGGTGCACAGCAGAGGTGCTGGCAGGAGCTGCTTTTGAAAGTGGCAAAGGCAACAGGCGAGTGGCGGCGAGCAGAGCTCAGCTGAGGAGGTGGCAGCAGCAGCCTGCGGCGTGCTAGTGGCAGCATGAGCAGCAGCGACGCAGGTGGAAGCAGACTGGTGGGCAGATCCAGCAGCTTGGCTCTCGTGTGCGCAGCAGTGAGTGCGTCTTGCCTCGGCACCTTGGCACCTGTGATGCATGCATGCGCTCTATGACGCTGCTATTTGTGCGCAAATCGTGCGCCGTGGTTGCCAGACTGTCATCCCCTTGCGCACCGCTGCCGCCCCCACAGGCTGCTGGCTACGGCAAGGTGGTGTCTCACGTGGTGATTGGGCTGAAGACGGTGAAGGGCACCAAGCAGCTCAAGCTGGACCCAACCATCTACGACAGCCTGCAGAAGGAGCGCGTGCAGGTGGGCGGGCGGGAGAATGACAGCGTGCTTGATATGCGATGTGCTGCTGCAAGGTACCGTGTTGCATGTATTCGGCAGCTGGCTAGTGCTGTCAGCAGTCACGCAGCTCAGGGCGCTCACTTGCAGCCGTGGGCCTGCTGTCTGGCATCCGGCTAGCATCTGCCCCAACTCCTTGTAGCTGCACATCGTTCAGTGCATCATCCTGCACTGGCCCCGCGCTTCCAGCACAACAATTAGTCTGCAGTGCGTCACTGTTCACCCTGTTGCTCATCACCATGACTGATTCTGTGCCTGCTGTGTCTGCGCCATGTGCCGCCAGGTTGGCGATGTGATCTACATCGAGGCCAACTCGGGTGCCGTGAAGCGTGTGGGGCGCTGTGATGCGTACGCCACAGAGTTTGACCTGGAGGCGGAGGAGTACGTGCCCCTGCCAAAGGTGTGTGTTACATGACACGTTGCTTTGTCCCACTGACATAGCTGTGTCGCATAACGTGGCTCCAGTCCATCCACAGAGCTGCAGCCAAGTGACATGGTGTCAGCGAACGACGAGTGTCAGGTATAGGCGCTGTGCAACTGCTGCTGCTGCGCACACCTGCTGTTAGACATTGTTGCTGCTGCGGTTGCTGCTGCTGCAGGGTGATGTGCACAAGCGCAAGGAGATTGTGCAGGACGTGACGCTGCACGACCTGGACTCGGCAAACGCGCGACCAGCAGGCGGCCAGGTGCGGCAATCTGTGCGGCGGCGTGGCTGCTCGTTGGTCTGCCCACGCGCATGGACCTGGGGAGGAAGGACTTTGCAGTTGCAGTGGTGATACAGACATGTGCAATTGCTGTGCCACGTCTGCACGTAGCAATTGCGGGTGTTCTTTTGTACTACATGTTGAGACTGCCACTTGTATGCCGGTGTCTTCTTGTGCCCGCCCCTGCAACCCCCACCTGCTTCTCCATCCTGGCTGCGCCTGCAGGACATCATGAGCGTGATGGGCCAGATGCTGAAGCCCAAGAAGACGGAGATCACCGATAAGCTGCGCCAGGAGATCAACAGGGTCGTCAACAGATACATCGACCAGGGTGAGGCGCGGCTGCGGCAGCAGGCAAGCTCCGGGCGCGCATGTGCTGCCGCGCTCAGTTGCATGCGGGTGCAGAGCCTGCAGAGCTTGGTGCTTGCGAGCTACAACCCACATGGTCTGAACCTGTGTGCGAACTCGGCTGCCTCACCGCTTGGTGTGCTGCAACCTGCCTGCTGCCGTGTCGCCAGGTGTCGCTGAGCTGGTGCCGGGCGTGCTGTTCATCGACGAGGTGCACATGCTGGACATTGAGTGCTTCACGTACCTCAACAGGTGCGCGCGCCGGCTGCGGCACGCCTGCTCGTGCATTGTGAAGCGCTGCCTGCACGGGCCAGGGGTTGCTGCTCTGAGTTGCTTGGCTAGCGCCGCCCCGCGTACTCAATGCACAGTGTGACTGTTCGGTGTCCATCACCCGGCAAAGCCATGCACAACTCAACCGCGCTTTGCTCACCGCATGCTGCACCCTGCAGGGCGCTCGAGTCGAGCCTGGCGCCCATTGTGATCTTTGCCACCAACCGCGGCATCTGCGAGATCAAGGGCACAGACATCTTGTCTCCGCACGGCGTGCCAGTGGACCTGCTGGACAGGCTGGTCATCATCAGGACGCTGCCCTACACGCCGCAGGAGATGGTGCAGATCATCGCCATACGCGCACAGGTGCGGGGTGAATGGGGGCCCGGGGTGGGCCAACACACATGCTCATGCCCCAGGCATGACTTTGGTGCAGCGCCTGCAAATGAACGGCACACTGGACTGCGGCAGTGGCTTGCGGGTACAGACATGAGTGGGGAGCGTTCAGCGCGCATTGGCAACCCTTGCGCCAGCCTTTCAGCAGCAGCAGCTTGTTGATCACGTTGTGCAGGTTGGGGGCATGGAGGTTGGCGAGGAGAGCTTGGTGTGCCTGCACATCAGCCCTCCGCCTGCCTGCAACTGTGCATGTATCAGTGTTGAAGGGGTGCAGGTTGAGGGCTGTTGAGACTGACAAACACAGGCCTAGCATACGTGCTGACCTTTGCATCCGCCTCACACTACCAAGTACCGACATTGTTGTTGGCGTGCAGGTCGAGGGCATCGAGATCGACGAGGAGAGCCTGGCGTTCCTGGGCGAGATCGGCGAGCGCACCAGCCTGCGCCACGCGGTGCAGCTGCTCACGCCCAGCGCGATGCTGGCCAAGACCAACGGCCGCGACGCCATCAGCCGCGGCGACCTGGAGGAGAGCGACGGCCTGTTCCACGACGCCAAGAGCTCAGCGCGGCTGCTGCACGAGCAGGCAGACAAGTACATCACGTGAGCAGCTTGCGCACGGCGTGTTTGGTGCGGCGGCTGGGATGACAGCACTGTAAGGATGGCAGCGCTGTAGCCGTGACGGCAACGTGGGCTAGGTTTTGATGTGCGGGATTGCTGGCCTGCAGCCAGGCCATACTTGCTGGCTGAGTGGTGAACGTGGATGCCAGAAGCTTGGCAGTGGATGCTGCGGGTGGTGGTGGTGATTTGTGTTTTTTCCTGTGCTTGGCGTCTATCCTGTTGCAACCGCAGCATGTGATGAGCTCAGCTCAACAGCCCGCATTGCAGCCTGCGGCGCATTCCTGTGAGTGTGCGTTGATGGGCCAAGCGCTGGCACTCTCTGGCCAGTAGGGTTAGCAGGACCAAGGGGTGCCAAGCATTGTGCTACCACAGCTGGTGCTGGCGTTGGCGGTAACAGCAGCAGCCAAGGCTGTTGTATGAGCACCTGCTGTTTCATGCTGCGGCTGCACAAACAAGCAGCAGGATGTGTGACAGCACGATGGATCAGGGACCAGTCGGATGTCAGCGTTGGTGGCAGCATGGAAGTCTTCATGCTGTCCGATGTGTGTCAAACCAAGTTGTACGGAAATATTGTGACCGACTTGTGCTTCCTGCGTGTGGACTGTTGATGGTTTGTATGTACATGACACAACAATAGTTTGCATGCACTCCAGTGAATATCATTTGCAATACAGCATGCATGTGTTGACGCTTTTCTTCGAGTGTGCTGTCATGCTGCTGTGCGTGGTGAATGGCGTGTGCAGTCATGTGCAGCGCTCGCTTGACATGGTGCTGCATGGCAGTGCTTGCTGTGAGAGCGCATGTTTGAGCACCGTGAGGGTTATAGTAGACTTGCGGCGTGTGCTGAGTCAGGGGCTTCCTGCAAGCTGCGGGGCAGCTGCAAGTGTTTGGTGTGCTGCTGCCATTGCCACCGCTGCACAAGGCCGCAGCCGTTCCTGGCAGCAGCCACATACGCAAGCACTGCCCTTTGTCAGTTCAGTCCCTGTGTAGTTGGTTTGCTCAGGCTTCAGCCTGGGAAGCTTCCCCTGCTGCACAACTGGCGTTGCGCAGACTCGAGGGCTGATTCAAGCACTGGAAGAGTTTGCATACAGCAATGCACGCCTGCGAGACGACCGTTTGTGGTCGCGTTGTTGACATCAGCCTGCTGTGTTTCCATGTTGTGCTTGGCAGCAGAGGTGCAGGTATCACAATGGCTGATGCTGTGCGGAAGCCCTCATTAGCAATGCTCTGTTGGCAGAGGGCTTAAGCAGCTGAGATGTTGACTTGTCTCCTGCATATCCATATGCACGGTGCATGGTGTGCAGCGGACGTTTGTCGTTGGCATGGGTGCAGTGATAGGGAGACGTACTATGATAGCTGCATGCCACTGTGGATGGCACCGCAGCAATCAGCAGCGGCAGCTGTTGCGTTCTAGTGAGCAGGAATGTCTAAAGATGGTGTGTCTCTAAGGAGCTGGTTTTTTTGGCTGCACTTGTGGTGTGCCTTCAATGTGTCTGCTTGCAACCCTTATCAATGTGATGACCTGCGCACTGACGTGGTCTGTCAGCCCAGATCTGACCTGGCTCAGCCAGACTGATTTTGGCACCTCCAGGCAACGGTAGGCTCGTCACGTAGGAGCGTTACACGCTTTTGTGTCCTTGTTGAAGCGTAATGCCGCCTGGAGTGTCGTACGGTGTAAGATACGCACGCTGCGCGTGAACTTCACTCAGTTCGGTACTGACCGGGATACAGGCCTGCAGCTGTCATCGTGGTGTCTTGCCCTCAACAGGCTTGAGACGTCCTGTCTTGCATCAAGGATCAGAAGTTTGCATGTACCACGACTCACAAACCGTCTGGTATCTACATCTGTCTTGTAAACCAAAGCCTCGCCTGTTTGAACTGTCTGAAAGGCAGTCCCAGCACTTCTTCACGCCTGTGACAAGTTGATGCCGGATGGCCGGCGCGAACGGCTTTATTAACACTGGAGGTGCCATTGATCAAGCAGTAGCGGCGCTGCCAGAAACCATCTCAGCTCTTTTCTGCAGTGCAGCAGAGGCACATGCAGTACTGCAGGCAGCATCTTGGCTGCAACAGTTGGGACAGAAATGTGAACACAAACCGCTTCAGGGCGCTATCGTAGGCCTGCAGCAGCAAAGCAGCAGGAAAGCTGGCCTGCTGCGTATGCGCCTGCTGCTGGTCAGGCACGGCAGAATGGCACTGGGCAGTGGCGATGGTGCGCTTGTCCCTGAGCGCTGGTGGCCGCACTGCGTGCAGCTGCCACCTTCATCGACAATCGTTGTTCGTTGCCATGGTGTCAACTGCCTTGCCCACTGCTCATTGCACACCCTGTCGCACCTCGCATTCAGCCCAGCTGCAGCATTGCACCGCACAGCACAGCACACACCAGACAGCGTGTCGCTGATGTGTGCTTTGCAGGCCTGCTGCAGGAGAGCAGCACGCAGCTGACCTGCTGCGGCTCAGCAGCTGCTGCGCAGGACGTGGTCGTCACACTTGAGGCACTGGTGAAGCAGCTGCCACCAGGCAGCAGCGCAGATGACGCTTCTGCTGTTGCTGCTGGCAGCAGCACTGCTGCTGGCGCCAACAGCAGCATCAGCAGCGCATGCTGGCAGTCAGCAGTAAAACAGATGCAGCGAGAGACGCCTGTACTTGGCACAAAGCAGCAGGTGCGCAGAACCAGCTGTGCTGGCTTGCTGTGGTGGTGGTGGTGTCCATGCACACCACAGCTGCACAACTGGCACCTTTTGTAATGCCCAGCCAGTGAAGGAGCACAACAAGCAAGCATGCATCCAACTGAATAAATTTAGTATGTTGTTTCTGTCTCAACACATCTTTGATGCATGGCTGTCGTGTTCATGACGACGTCGCTGACTGTGCCTGCTCGTGTCCTGCACAGGTTGCTGCTGTGATGCTGCGGCTGGCCTGCTACTTCACGGCGCATGCAGCCCTGCAGCCAGTGCAGCAGCTGCTGGCGGCACATGGCTATGCTGTGTCAGCCGTTGCACCACTGCTGCAGCCACCCAGCAGCCACGGCAGTACGCCAGGTCAACACCTGCAGGGCGCCTGCCCTCAACTGCGCTTGCGTCCAGAGTACACAGTGGCAGCATCTGCAGCACAGCAGCAACGTCAGCATGGCAGCAGCAGCAGCAGCAGCAGCAGCATGGTTGAGCTGCAGGCACTGCAGCAGCAGCTGCTGCCGCAGATGCCAGTGCAGGCTGTCGCATTGCTGCTGCAGGCGCTGGCAGCTGCGCAGCAGCAGCTGCAGCTGGTGTCAGCCGCACCCTTTGATGCACTGCTGGAGGAGTTGGAGCGCCTGCTGGGGCCTACGGCGGCAGCAGCTGCCACAGCACATGACAGCAGCAACCAGCCGCAACATACATTAGCAGTGCAGGCAGCAGCAGCAACAAGACAGGAGCCACCGGCTGCACAAGCAGCTGCTAAAGCTGCCATGGACACCCTAGCACCTATGCAAACGCAGCAGCAGGTTGTCCCAGCTGACACACACAGCAGCAGCAGCAGCACTGGCACCAGCACCAGCGGCAGCAGTTAGGGGCTGAGGGGCTCCGTACAGCAGGCATCAAGCTGGAGCAGAGCCCCAGGGGCACAAATGCTGTTGCTGCTGCTCTTGGTGATGATGATACATGCCACCGTGCTTGCATTAAAGTGGAGCAGCAGCAGGGAAAGCAGCAGAAACAGCAAAGAGTCAATGCACCAGCTGCCGTAGTTTGGCAAGTAGTGCGTGCTGACAGGAAGCAGCAACAGCAGCAGCAGGAGTGGGCTTCTGAACAGCAACATGAGGGTGTGCAGGCTGCAGCAGCTGACGGGAAAACTGCTGGCAAGCAGCAGCAACACAACATGCAGCAGCAGCAGGACGTGTCCGGTGTGGCTGCTGCCATCAGTGACCTGCGCACACGGCTGCAGCAGCAGCAGGAGCACTTGGTGCGGCCAGCACTGAAAAGGCCGCACGCCTGCGCGGCGGGGAGAGTTGCAGCCAGCTGCCACAGACTGAGAAGCGGCAGCATCTGCAGCGCAGAGACCGTGCAGCTGAACCTGCTGCTGTGAAACCTGCCAGCACTAGCAACAGTGAAATGGTCCACAGCCGCAGCAAAAGCCATAGCGGCAGCCCACCTGGGCTTACCCTCCACCCCAGCAGAAGCAGCAGGTACCGTCAGACACCTTCACCACTGCGGAGCGGAAGCAGCAGTAGGCGACGTGCCTCAGCACTGCGCAGGGGTCGCAGCCGCAGTTGCAGCAGCAGCAGGCAGCGTGCCTCTGCGTCACCACTGGGCCGGGGCCGCAGCCGCAGCAGGCGCCGCTGCACGTCACCACCAGTGCTCAGAGGCCGCAGCAGGCGCAGCAACAGCCGGCACCGCGTGGCACTCCCAGCCAGCAGTGCAAGCCCCGCAGGAGCTGCCCCTCCCCGCGAAGCAGCTGCGGTGGCAGCTGCAGCAGCAGCGCTCAAAAACGACTGCAGCAGCCAAGGGGTGGACTGTTTGCGGTGGTGCACCTGGCTTGCTGCTGTGAGGGACACTAAGCTGAGGGAACGGCTTGGCGGCAGTGTCGATGCAGCAGCAGCGCTGCTGCAGCGCTGGCCACGCGTTGTCCGGCTTGAGGGCAAGGAGGGCAGCAGCAGGAGCAGCATGCGCTTCGGGTTGCAGCATGGGGGCCTGAGTTGGCTGCTGGAGCAGCAGCACTTCAAGCAGCTGGTAAAACAGTACCGCGCAGTGCTGCTGCGTGCTTGTGAGCAGGCAAAGAGGGAAGCGGCCGGGGCAGCAGATAGGCTGGACGGGGCATGGCGGCAGCGGCAGCAGCGGCAGGATGATAAAGATACGGAGCCTAAGTACACAGCAGCAGCAGACAAGAACCTGGTGCGCGTGAAGCAAGGTGTTGAGCTGGGCAGGGTGTTATCAGCGGCTAGCAGTGCAGGGCTGATGCCTGATGGCCTGCGGCCATACAAGCAGGTGAGGAGCAGCCTACGGGGCGGCATGTCGCGGAGGGCACACTTGACGTTCCTGTGCGGATCGCTCTCCTGGTGTGGAGCCTGATGCAGTCCAAAGCTGCCAGCAGCAGCGCGCTCACCAAGCAATGCAGAGTGCAGGTCGCTTGCTGCTGCTGGCACACTCTGTGTCGCCAAGAGCATGATGCAGCGTTCCTAAGGATGCAGCTAGGGCAAATGATGATCACACGTGATGGTTTGACCCGGTGGTCCTGCCGCCACATGGATGCTCGCAGCAGTTTGCATGCTCCTTTTTTGTTCACGTGCCTGTCTCCTGCACCAAAGATGCACGCCTTTGCAAACACCAAATGTTTCACATGGTTTGAAAGGGCTGTTCACCCAATGCTGGCTCAACAACTGCTGAGTGACCTTCTGCATTCACTGCTGCTGCTGCTGCTGCTGCTGCTGCTGCTGCTGTTGCTACTGCTTCTGCTGCTGCTGCTGCTGCTGCTGCTACTGCTTCTGCTGCTACTGCTGCTGCCGCCGCCGCTGCACCCTGCAGCTGGTTGGTGGCTCTGCGGATGCGTTTCTGGACGTGGCCGGCCTGCTGCAGGAGTTCTGCATTGTGGCACCATTCGCGCACCAGGCCCGCAGGGAGCTGGCGCTGCAGCAGCCGTAGATCACATTTTGTCAGAGCTGTGCAGGCTGCAGAGCTGTGCAGCAGCTGCGCGCACCCGCTGCATCACTAGCATGCAGTGCAAGCCTGTCACCACCGTGCGGCGCATGCAGCAGATGCAGAGCTGCAGAGCTGGCAGGTGGTTTGTACTGCAGCAGAAGCAATGACAACGCAGGAAGGACTGCAGCAGTCAGTGTGTGGACACAATGCAGCTGCCCACCCTAGCATGCAAGCTGCAATTGCTGCTTGATCAAGAATCTCAGCTTATTTGTTTGCAATTGTTGACATAGTTACAGCAGCCTTGCTGCAGTGCTGGACGAGTGGAGTTCTTTGTGGTTGCAGCTTGAGATTGTGATTGTGGTTGAAAGTGGCATTTGTTTTGCAGGCATCAGGTGAACCTGCCAGCATTTCTGCGGCCGCACTGCTAGCGCCGGCACCCAGCTGCCGCTATGTGCAGGCAGCCTGCACCCAACACATTGGGATACAGAACGTCTGGGCTCTTGCGCCAGTACGCTGTAGCTACAACACAGAACACTGTGCATGTCTGTTTCATCATATCGTCATGCCACCCTATTGATCTGCTTGTACACGTGGGTACGTTCGTGTGTGACTTGCCATGTAGCAAGTGTGAGAAAATAATATGCCACGCAGCACCCAAGTCGTTGCTGAGGCGCTGACTGCCAGCCTTGTCACCTCGTCACTCGCAAAAACATGGGGGCGGGAAGTTACCCTTGCAGCTGCAAGTGTCGCAGTGCTTGCCAGCACATACGCAGCTAGACTTGCAAGTTTAACAGAAATATTGATATTTGTGATTTCTTTTCCAGACACACAGCATCCGTAACAGCAGCAAACATGTCGTGGCCTGAAGCGTTCAGTGCTGGCCAACACTCGCCTAACCTGAGCGTGTCAACTGACAGACGGACTGTCAAATACACTACACAAACGATCCAGGACAGATTTGTCAGAGCAGACCAGCCTGTGCCCACACAGGATGTTGTGTACTACTTTGAGGTGAGCGATACTGCTAGCAGCCTTTGGGCAGCCTAGTCCTTGACACCATGCCGTGCTTCCTGTATGATATACCGATTACCAATAACCAAAGTAGGGCCACTGGCCCACCCCGTAATGAGCCACACATTGACTCATGGAGTCCAACAATGTCTTAGCAGAACCAACTTTGAAAGGGGGCTGATACAAGTGATATCTGCTCTAGTTGGCAGAGGTTGCAGCCTTCCATCAGCATGATTCTACCGCCCATGATTACATGTGGGAGTGTGCATAACATGCACAGTGTGGCTTGCGCACCTGGGGCAACGGACATGCACTGCATAAGTATCTGGACTCTTGTTTTGGCACAATGCTGCTGCGCAGGTGACGTTGGACAACGCCGCTGACAGCTGTGTGTCAGTCGGAATCACCGACTCCAGGATGCACTGAGCACCTGAGGTGGGCTGGGAGCGTGGCTACGGCTATCACGGAGACGACGGCCAGACCTACCACACGAACGAAGGCCAACAGTACGGTCCGAGGTTTGGCAGTGGCGACACCATTGGCGCTGGGCTGTCGCTTGGCAAGCGTGAGGTCTTCTTCACGCGCAATGGTGTCAGGTTGGGCAGGGCATTCACTGGTGTGAGGGAGCTGGAGCTGTACCCTAGCGTCGGCATGTCAAAGCTCAACCATCAACTGTGCACTGCCCAGGCACCCCACTTAGTTCGCTAAGGGTGATCCCTTAGTTGCTAAGGGGTAGTACTAAAAAAAACCCTAAGTTGCTAAGGGGAACCCCTTAGTTGCCAAGGGTACCCCCTTAGCGGACTAAGGGGGTTGCCTGGGTAGTGGTGGCGAGCATCCCTTCATGTTCAACCTGCAAGGCCTGATCGCAGTTAATGCGCAACGTGCTGCTCCAGCCGTTGCAGCTCGATAACCACCACCAGCAGCAGCAGCTCCAGCCAACGCCCCTGTGCAAGTTACCGTGCATGTCACTTCACGTGGCACAAAGCGTGCTGCTGCTGCTGTTTAGCAGGCACCTTGCCATGGGCAGCACCTATTGGCATGTTAGAGGACAGACCGGCATTTTATATAGAGGCAGGGCATGCTATGGCGTGCGATGCCATGACGGAATGTTTCTGGTTGTTGGCAACAACTTGTTGCACAACCTAGGGTTATGTAGCTGGGCGATTGGCGTGACCGTAAGCATCGACAGGAAGACCCCTCTGCGGTTTGGTCTAGCATTATGGTAATTATTACTTTCATCAACACGTGTATGGTGCACCATAACAGCGCCAAGATTGAGACTGCGAACAAGACAAGAGCAATGGTTCGTAGGATGCACCTGGTGACTCCACGGCAAAGCGTTGGTGGTTGTTGAATAACAGAACTTCAAAGCGATGGGGGCAGCTTTGCATGGCGATCAGCATGCCGGAGCGGATCCACCTCGGGCGGTGAGCACTGCTCAGCACCAAGTTTGCGCCCGATTCATGATTGCTTACAGATCCATGTTGTTGAACTGTTTATTAATGCACTGACCTGAAATAATTGTTTGTTGATATATACTGGTAGGCAGCGCATGCTTGACACGTGCACGGGCAAGGCACACACCACCAACAGCAGCAGCTGCATGGACTGCGCTGCAGGCACACCTGCCCTCTGAAAACCCTGAGTTAAATGGTTGGCAACAATTTCGCAAGTAACAGCCTGGTATTTCCTGCAAAGTACGGTTCGTTCGTCTCGTCTGAGTGCCAATTGGTGGCACTGTGCCCGCTGCTGTTGCGCCCGCCATGCAGAGCAACCTGCTCCTTGCCTGCTTCTATCTGCTGGGCATGGGCGTGGTGTGCAACTGGGTGGCATTGCTGCAGTGCCAGGACTACCTGGGGCCGCTGTTCACGGTGGGCAGCAGCGCTGCTTGCAGGTTTCCAATCTCACCAGAACATGGTGCAGGTGTCACTGGCTGGTTGTACTCTTCAGCTCCTCCAGCAGATCAATGTGCAGATAGTTTGCCCTTTGTTTAGGTGGCAAAGCTTGATCTTTTGCTGCCAGTGTCGTGCTGCCTGCACCGTCAGCATGCTCATATGGCAACTGGAGGTTGGCAAAGTGCTGCTGCTGCTGCTGCTGCTGCTGTGCCTCTGCTGCTGTTGCCTCTGCTGCTGCTGCTGCTGCTGCTGCTGCTGCTGCTGCTGCTGCTGCTGCTGCTGCTGCTGCTGCAGGCATACTCCCCCTCGAGGGTGCTGACAGCAGCCTATGCAGCGCTTGACCTGTTTGCCCAGAGCCTGCTGTTCTTCTTTGGTGACAGGCTGTGGGCCAACAAGCGCTCGCGCATGGTGGCGGGATACGCGGCATGCACAGCAGCAACAGCAGCGCTGCCGCTGGTGAGTGCCGCAGCAGACACACCTCGACCGTACGCAGCCCTTCATCAACTTCTGTCTGGTTGCCAGCTGGCTTGGTGTCTCCTTAAGCACTAGCAGCGTCCGCTCATCGCACATTCGCCTGTGCCAATCAAGGGGGGCCTTGCAGGACTTCCTCGGAGCTTGCAGGCACGTTCTGCCTACTGTACTGCTTGCATCTGTTGAACATCTCCGCCATTGTCAATCCTGCAGCAGCCGCTTGGTCATCCTGCCACTCACCGACACTGCCATGTTGCTGCAACCAAACCACCCTGCAGCTTGATGTATACTTTCTGGACAAGGCAGCAGCAGCGCTGGGCACGCAGACCGCCACTGCTGCCTACTTTGCGGCCTGGGCGGGCTACAGCCTCGTCACGGGCGCCTCGTCAGCCGTCATCGGCTCCGTCGCGTATGCACAGGCGGCTGTGTACGGGCCCAGCTACTGCCAGGTGGGGTTCCTTGCACCAAAGCTGCTCAGGTCGGGTGACAAGCATGTTGCCAGTGCTGGCATTCAAGAGCCAGGCACAGCTGCCGTACCACTGCAACAAAATGCGTTGCACTCGCCAATGCAGGCATGCCGCTGCTGGCAGTCGGGCTGTCACGGGACCTACCACCGTTGGCGGTTCTTGCTTCCCTGCACATGCACCCGCGCTTCTGCTTGCAGGCATTTGTGTGCGGCAAAGCTGCCACTGGCCTGAGCCGCATCCTGGTTCAACTTACTGCCAGGGCCGCTCTCAGGCATATGCCGTCTCATCCTTGCTGCTGCTGCTGCACTGCAGGCGTTTGTGTGCGGCAGGGCTGCCAGTGGCCTCAGCTGCATCCTGGTGCGCGTGCTCAGCAAGGCCACCCTGCCCGACACCCCGGCAGGCCTCAGGCGCAGCACGCTGCTCTTCCTGGGCATCGCCAGCCTGATCGTGCTGGCCTGCACAGTGGTGGCCAGCTGGCTGCCTGCAGAGGCACCAGGTGAGTGCTGCCAGGGCTGAAGGGTGCGCCAAAATGTGTGCACGCTTTGGCGTGGCTGGCCGCGGCTGTGCTGGCTGGCCAGCCAGCTGCAGAAGCACCTGGTATGTTGCAGCATGCACGGCACTAACTGTGCTGCTAGCTGCTAGCTGGATGGCTAACTGATTAGCTAGTTGCGTGTAGCATTGATGCATCAGGAATTGCACAGGCTGCACACAACCAGCAGTTGTTCAGTTCTGCTATGTCACCGCTCTTGCAGGCAGCGCGACAGCAGCAGCATCACCTGTGGCCTGCACGACAGCTCTGGCTGTTGTCAGCAAGCAGGACACCTGGCAGCAGCAGCAGGCAGGCAGTACACCAACAGCAGCAGACAGCTTACATGAGCCCCTGCTGCCGGCAGCAGCAGCAACAGCTCTTGAGGAAGAACCAGAGCAACAGCAAGAGCAGCAGCAGCAGCCACAGCTTGCAGCTCTGATGCGGCAACCACATCAGCAGCTAGTCGTCGCATCATCAGCAGTGGGCGCATGCACTGCCGAGCAGCAGCAAGAGGCAGAGCCGCATTGGTGTGCTGTGGTCGATGATGCAGCAGATGCATCAAAGCATGACGCCACAGCAGCAGGAGCAGCAGCGGAAGCAGCAGCCACATTGCAGGAGCTGCCGCAACACTTGATGTGCAGGGCAGTGCGCCCAACGGTCAGTCTAGGAAATGGCTTGAGCTCAGGGCTATGTGACCCAGTATCACCAGCGGCGGCAGCAGCAGCAGCGGCATCGCCAGCAGCAGCTTGGGAGCCGTTTGGCTGGCAGCCGTCGTCCGCGTCCATTGCAGCGGCAGCGGCAGCGGCAGCAGCAGGCGAGCTGTCTGCTTTCCGCAGTTCGCGTCTCAACTCGCGCAGCTCTGCAACCCCAATCGCGCAGTCACCCGTCAGTGGCCTGTCAAGCTCCCAGAATAGCAGGAGGCAGTACAGCTTGCTGCCGCTGCTGACGCAGCATGCTCAGCATGCACAGCATTGCCTCCCAGCACACCGCCTCATGGGCAGAGCCTGTCCAGCTTCCGACAGCCTGGTGGACAGCTGCTGGTGGTGGAGGGGCGCAGCCTGGTCAGCAGCTGCGCGGCTGCGCTGCGGCGCATGCACAGCTACATGACGGCCATGGCCATCAGCTTCTTTGTGCCCTGCTTCATCTTCCCCGCCATGCTGTCACCAGAGGCTGTCTCGGTGAGATGGCATTGAGCAGCACCTGCCAGCATCCACGCCTGCATGGCACTCTGTGCGCTGTATGTTACTACACAGATTCTGCCCTCAGTTCTACACGCCATCACCGTCCTGAGCATGGTGTGCCCTGATGATGCCGCTGCTGCTTGGCATGCACTTCCCTCGTAAGCTAAGCACCATTGCAGCAGCATGCTGTGGTGTCCCAGTGCGCCATCACATGCTTGATGGTCATGTCTCCACCCTGCTGATGCTGGTGCCGCTGCTTGCTGCTCCGCCTGCTCTCCCGGCAATGCCGCAGTGGCCAGCTGTTGGCTCCTGGTGGACCATCATGCTGGTGTTTGCGTTCCAGTCTGGCGCCGTGGTGGGCTCTGCGCTGCCGCTGTACCAGCTGCAGCGCCTCGAGCTGTCCATCAGCCTGCTGGCGTGGGGGCAGTGGGCCCTGGTGCCCGCCACGGTGGGCGCGCTGGCGCTGCACGGCGGCCCGCTGGTGCTGCTGGCGATCACCTTCTGCTCCATGGTGTACGGCTAGTGAGTCAACCTGACGGCATATGCATCTCCCTTGATGACGCAGCCGCTAGGTTTTGTTGTTGTTCAATGTAGCTGGTCAAGTGTTGCAGGCTGGTGCTGTGCATCTGGTCATGAGTGACAGTATGCTTGCTGGTCCAACGCTGCCAGCTGGACACCAGCTGAACAAGGTAGTGATGATTTGGCATCACCCAGCAGACGTGCCTTCCCCCATGCCGCAGTACACAGCATACTGATGTCCTGATTCCTGCCCCATGCTGCCGCTGCTGCTGCTGCTCACTGCAGCCACGTTGCCAGCCTGGTGTTCTGGCTGGCGTGTGAGGGGCTGTCTGCTGCTGCTGACGTGGAGCTGGTGCAGGGGCTGCTGGTGCTGGTGCTGACAGCGGCTCGCCTGGCGGGCCTGCTCATGTCGTGGCTCTGGCACTGACTGCAGCCGCCTGGCCTGCAGCCACAGCAGGAAGCAACAGCAGCGCCTGCTGCTGGTGTGGGTGCTCACAAGCTGAGGGGCCCCTGGCAGCACTGTGCAGCAGGCAAGCGGGGCTGGTGTGCTTCAGATAGGCCTGCTGGTGCTTGCAATGAGGGCAAGCGTGTGGCGCGGCTGGCGGACCTGCGCTATCCTGGCTGTGCACTCGATGTTGTGCAAGATGCAACAGCACAGCAGCAGCAGCAGCAGCAGCAGCAGTAGCAGCAGGACCAGTGTGTACAAAAGTATGTTGCATTGATGCAGTCACCATCTCGGACGGTCAAGCCACCCTAGCACTGTATAGAAGCACTGGGAGCAGTGGGGAGTGTGTGGGGCGAGCACAGCAGCAGGCGGCACGAGTGGCTGAACCGCTGCCAGGACTGCAGGCTGCTACTCTGCTGGCATACGATGTGTGGTGGTTTGCAGGGCACATGCTGCATGGCTGCAACATATGATTGCCTGCATGTTGGATAGTAGTGAGCTGCGTGTGCACATACCGGAGAGGCCACTGGGGTTGCACTGGGGGTCTGTCCTATTCTCCTTTATTACATTTACACTGTGTGAGTGCACTGATTGGCTGGTTCTGGGCAGCATTCTGCATCGGCATTCCAACTGAAGACATGACATCCCAATTCAAACACTGGGCCTTGCCTGTCAGCAGTGTTTTGTGAAGAGTACAGACCAAGGCGGTGTCCAAATTGCTTGCATGCGCAGCGTTGCATGAGGGGGTTGAGTGACCGCTTTTTCCTTATTTTGTTTCTTGGCTAGGTGATAATGCTGCTGTGTTTTGCACAAGGCCTTGCCTGTTACGATGTACTGGCTAAAGGCCTGTGCAGAGTCCAGGTTGTTCTTGTGGCGTGGTCTGAGTGCTGTCCAGTGTTTCAGCTGCCATGCATTGCTGCATGTGTGAGCTACGGTGGTTACTCTTTACTGGGCTGCTGCTGTGTCGTTGTCTGATGGCAAACGTGCTGCCTGGGCAATGTGTGTAAGCTCGTCTTAAATTGTGGGCTGTCTAAGGCGTTGTGCTGTACAAGAGATTTTTCTATTATTTGCTGCAATGCTCTGCGGCAGCGGTGTTCACGCTGAGTGGAGCCCACACATGTGCGGTTGCATGATGGCCCCTGATCTGCATTCGCAAGCCAGCTGTGTTTCCTGTACAGTACGCACAATCGTAGCGTTAACCACAGGCCAGTCATTGTCCATTGCCAATGGCAAAGGGCATGTGCATTGCCAGTCCTTCTAAGAATTCTTGCTAAGGGTGTTTTGGAAGTAAAGCAGTTGCAAGCTGCTCGCTGCATTACGCGGCAGCCACTGCGACTTCATTGTAAGGGGGCGATGGTTCAAACTTTGTTTGCTGTCTCCAAGTTGTTTGCTGGCTCCAAGACCAGAGCAATGCTGCCCATGAATGGGCGCTCACTTTGTTGCGCAGCGCAAGCGTTTTACCTGGGGTTTGGCAATTGCTGTGTGGGGTGTGCACGCCACCTGGTGACTGAATGGTTTTCAAGGCCCTGCTTGCAAGGGGCCACCGGTGTGAAGGAGCAAAGTGCTGATGCTGCGCTTCTTGCACGTGTATCCCATGCGCATGCACGTACTACGTACTATAGTATACAGGTCAGGTAGTCCTAGCAGCATTCTGGCTTGCGCCCCCTCATAGTACCGTACTCCCCTGTTGAACAGGATCCAACCACAGCTGTTTTCTGCAGATTTGTTAATTGTTTGAAGCAACCTTCCTGCGGTTCTGCCGCATGTAAGAACCCTGGCAGAGGCTGTGCAACAGTATGACCTATGCTTGTTCTCACACAGCAAGGCATGTAGGCAATGTCGTTTGTATGGCGCACCCGATGCACACAGGGTGCTACGGAAAACACAGTGCTGCTAAAGTCACCAGCAGTTGAATATCTGATTTGAAGCACCCGGCTGGGTGACTGAATATATTCAGTGCATACTCACTGCACGATATATATAGTCGTGCATATGGCGTGTGCAACAGTGGCCGCCACAGCGATGTGCTGCAGGCACAATCAAGTTGTTCGCCATGAAACAGAGGGCAGAGCGTCATCAGCGTCCTAGGCCTGTTACCAATTCAAGCTGCTATGATAGCATCACCGCCACCAGAGGGCAGAGCGTGTGCCTATACCCCGCTGAGTTGTTAACCCCAAATTCAGGAGGTTTTGTGATGTCACAACACAATGTTGTTGGGGGCAAACCAGTGCATACAGCATCATCATCATTCATCATTATTAGTGCATACAACGTCATGTCATGGTAAACAGCGCAGTGTTGCATTGTGCCGTACAACTCCTCTGACGTTCACACAAGAAACTCAACTTGATGGGATCACAGATGGTAGCCTAGCGGATGTAAATGGATGCATCAATGACCTGTTGCAAATTTTCAGTGCTGCTGGAGCCGCCACACAGCCGCCTCCCCGCCGGTGCAACCAAGGCGAGTGCTGTCCAGATTGACGCTGCCCGAACCTGGTCAAAATGCAATGCATCCATCCCAAAGCCTGCAGCTGCAGCCTTGAGCTGTCAGCATCTTGGAGTTTGGTGTAAAACATCCACCCCGTTCACGCTTAAATGCGCCTCACCAACACCTGCTGCTGCCGCTGCTGCTTTGCAGATGCCGCCCTGCTTCAGCTCACACAGCAGCTGACTGGGGTAGCCCAGATTGGGATGGGCTGACCTGGTCCTGTCATGGCAGGCAGTGCTTTCTCAATGCATCTGTTGATCACATGTGTCTCACAACAGCTTGAGCAGCGGTGCGTAGCCCGGGCAAAAGTGCTGCCTTGGCGCTGCTGCCTCTTCAGCAGCTGCTACTCCTGCTGCTGCTGCTGCTGCTGCTGCTGCTGCTGCTGCTGCTTTGCTGATGGCCTCCGCTTGAGATCATCCAGCAGTTCATCTGCAGTGATCCAGTTGAGGCTGGCCTGGTACTGACCCCAGCGGTACCACACGTGTGGCAGCTGGAAGCAGTGCAGGCTGCACAGCAGCGTCAAGGACACAACAGCACGCGCAGCAGGCAGCACAGTGCAAGGAACATGGCAGGGTCAACAACAGGGTGGCACCTGTGCTGCTTGTGCTCGGTGGTGCTTTGTATGATCATTTTACAGTAGCAGCGCTACGGCTTCCATTGCAACCAATGCAATGACATGCGCACATGTGCATTCAACGTGCATTTAGGGCCTGCAGCAGGTCCAGTGGCTGATTTCTGTCACTTGTGCAAGGGGGCACTCACTGCAAGTGGTCGACGCTCCTGAATGGCGGCTTGTGGAAGCCAAACTTGTGGCGCGGTTGGTCCTGCTGCTGCTCCTGCGTCGGCACGGTCAGCGCATGCTGCTGTGCGGGCGGTGCTTGCTGCTGCTGTGCGAGCGGCAGAGGCTGCACTTGCTGCTGCTGCTGCTGCTGCTGCTGCTGCAGGGTGTGTTGTTGCAGAAGTTGCTGCCCTACTAGCAGCATGTGGCGCACTGCAGCATGCACCAGGCCCAGAGCAAATGGGGCCCAACACGAAGCGTCAGCGCTGTCCTGGGCGCTGGAAGACGCTGCCGATCCTGACTTTGACTCTCTGCTAGGCTGTAGCAGTGCTGCTGCTCATTACCTCTTGGCAAGCAGGTGCAGTGCAGCTAGGCCTTGACACTAAAACAGCAACACTGGCGACACCCCAAGCAGCTGCCATGCACCGTGCCACCTGCAGTGCGTGGACACTGCCGGCTCACACACCCAGCCGCGCCCCTGCTGACGCTGCCACTGGCTATCACAAGTGACAGGCGGCTTGCCCAGGCACATGCCCTAAGGCTGGAATGCTGCTCATTCAACACGCAAGCATCACGCACACGCACACGCACGCACGCACGCACGCACGCCATGCATTGTGCGGATGAATGTTGCCAGGGGAGGCCCCACCTAGGTGCGCGTCTGCTGCTGTCAAGCTGCTGACGTTGGGTATGTGCTGCCGTGGCAGCACCAGCAGGTGCTGTGCTGCTGCTGGGTGGATGTCTGGCAGCGCCACCACCAGCTCATCCTGCAGGCAGCAGCAGCAGCAGCAGCAGCAGCAGCAGCAGCAGCAGCAGCTTGACAGGCCGTGACCAACACTGCAGGTCATAGTCATCACGCAGGACTCAGCACTCTCTTAAAAGGGAGCACGCCAATCACACAAACATGTGGAAGCACCTCCTGTGATGTTGGTTCACGCACTGCATGCAGGCCATGCTATGCTGTTGAATCTGTAAGTGTTGAACCAGTGCTGCAGTGCTTTACCTCGTAGAGTATCCTGGAGTCAGGTGTGCCGCTGTCCTTTACCAGACGGCAGAAGATGCAGCCGGCAACACCTGGCAGTAGCACACGACAAATGGCACTTGGACTCAACCCACATGCTGAGGCCCCCCTGTAGTGCTACTCTGGCAGCTGGGCAGTTTGCTGCACCTCTGCTTACAATATGACCGTTATGAACAATCAGTAGTGACGTTTCCTGTGTACAGCAACTTCAAAGTCGGCCTTAGATCATTGCTGCTGATTGGCAAGAGTAGCAACAGCATAGCAGCAAGTGCTGGTGTACTGCTGCTGGTGGCCAGCACCACTGACGCTCACATTGTGTCCGGCAGGCACGTCGTTCTCGCCTTTTGCTACACATTAGACCCAGGATCGAAGGCTTACGGGACCCTTGTAATGCTGGGGACGGACCAGCGCACCGGTTTGTTGGCTGAGCAAGGATCGAAAGCATTTGCTGTTGCGAAACTGCCAAAAACATGTAATAATTTGGGTCACTGACCAGTCGCACCATTGACACGGACACAAAGGGCCAAAGTGTTATCCTTGGACACTTCCAGCTGTGCAAAGGGGTGTACCACTGTAACAGCATTCCTGTACAGCAGAAGATACTAACCACATGATGGACCAACATTACTGTTGTTCAAATGTCTTGCTTTCCCTCGTCAAGCACATACATTTGCTGAGTGCATTACATCTACAAGGAAGGCCTGCTCAAACTGAGCTCATGACAAAGTCTCGCAAGCGGTAAGTGGGGTTGCAGCCCAGGTTTGAAGTCAGCCTTCCAACATCAAGACAACTTACTCATGATTAGGCAGCTTGAAGCTGCATTGATATCATGGCAGAGCGTAGAATCGACAGTGCACTTAGCACTTGCCATAGTACCTGCTGCACTGGAACTGGGTCGCACTGCTGCAGGTTAGCAATGTTGCTCAGGGGTCATATTGACCGCCCAGCTTCTCGACCACATACGTATTCCAGGACAGCCTCTTCATGTGCGCACGCTGCTGCGGCTGCTTGCTGCATGCGTGCTGTATGCAAGCCTGCCCCACCTGTCAAGCCGGCACAGCCGGTCTCCTCATGTGCGGTCATGCTGTTGACAGGCCTGCTGCAACGCCTATGCAGCTGCAGGGCCAAGTCGGCGGCACCACTGCTAGCCTGCAGTGCATGTGGGGCAAAGAAGGGCATGAAGTGTTTTGCCGAAAAAGAGAAGGTGAAGCCCACAGCACTGCGGCGTTGCAGGCAGTGTGCGGCAGCTCAGGCCTGCGGGCGCAACAAGCGCGCAGCTGCAAAGCCGGCTGCAAAGAAGGCTGCAAGCAGGTAGGTGGTGCTGGCATTGATCATAAAGATCCAGTGCCAGGGCAGCTTCTCTATGTGTGCATCCTGCTGCGGCTCCTTGCGGCATGCATACAGCATGCAAGCCTGCCTCAACTATCAAGACAGAAGGAACTTGTTCACCATTGTTATTCACTTGGTTATGTGGGTCTCCTCATGTGCGGTCATGCTGTTGACACGCCTGCTGCAACGCCTATGCAGCTGCAGGGCCAAGTCGGCGGCACCACTGCTAGCCTGCAGTGCATGTGGGGCAAAGAAGCGCATGAAGTGTTTTGCCAAAAAAGAGAAGGTGAAGCCCACAGCACTGCGGCGTTGCAGGCAGTGTGCGGCAGCTCAAGCCTGCGGACGCAACAAGCGCGCAGCTGCAAAGCCGGCCGCAGGCAGGAAGGTGGTGCTGGCGATGATCATAAAAATCCATTTGTAAGCTGTGCCATGGTCACTGGCAAGCCCATCCTGGCAGACATCGGTGCCCCAACTTGATGTGTTAGGCTGCATGCAGTGCGCACTGCATCCCAAGTGCATGGCTGACTGCAGGCTGGGATGTATGCAGATGTTTGTAGAATTCTACAAAAAGGATGTGTGTCAATACAGGGTTGCGCAATCTCATGATGTGCAACCTTGTTTGGCGGAGCTATGCTTGCATCTTGCTGGTGACGAAAAGGTGGTGCAGCTGGCTTCATGCTGAGCCTGCTTGGCAAGCAGGCTGCCACAGAGTTGTAAGCTTGGGATCATCCCAAGCGGCTGGTCACAGCATGGTCCTCGTGGCACCGTTCTGCTTTGTCGGGTAGCGGGTGTATGCAGCATTTGTACTTGACTACCTGTATCAATTACGGTGTGTACCATCAGTGGTGGTCTGAAAGTGGTACCATACCACTGCGATGTTATGGTTGCTGCCATTGTACTACAGTGGCAGCGCTCCTGCCGTGTGTCGCACACAGTAGCCCTAGTAGCCATGCGAACTGTACAACTACATTTCAGTTTAGCGCGCTCTGCAGGATATATGATCAGCATTGCTGCTTCTGCAGCATTGCAGGGATTGGATGCAACCACTGCTAGCAGCAGCGCTGTTTGGCCAGGCCAATAACTGACTCAGTCAGTGACATGTTGTCTGTGGCTGGACGTATCAATGCTTCACAACGCGGGTAGGTTGGATTGCTCTGATAATTTGCATGCTTGACATTGAAGCGCAGTGCACCCACGAACAGGAGTTGGTTGAGGCGGGAAGAGACGCTGCATTGATACAGTGTGATTCACGACAGCAGCTCCACTGCAGCGGCAGGCTTCGGCGATGACAGCAGTTGAATAAAGACTTTCTTCCTCGGTGCCTGTCGTCGGCAAGCGCAAGTGCGTCACTGCATTAGCAGACTAGAGGCGCACCACAACAAGCAGCAGGCTCTGCAAGCACACAGCTCCAGGCCCTGTCTTACAGCAAACTACAGAAGCTGCCGGCGGCAGTCAATGTGCAAGCTCCATCGTGACAGCCGCTGCCTGTGCTGCGTGCTGTTCTGCAGGCTGCCGTGCAGGACGACAGCAGCTGCTACAGCACTGTTAGCTAGCACTACAGTACGTAGCCAACATGGCTGCCGGCAAGAGCCTAGACAGCCAGGACACCTGGCAGCGCATGCCTGCAGAGCTTTTGTCATACCTGCTGCAATTTGTGGGTTGCCAGCAGCGCCTCAACCACTGCGCACAAGTTGCCCATGCTTGGAAAGCGGCAGTTGCGGCAACCACGAAGGACGTCCATACCACACTGACAGCAATGTGACAGCAGCAGTGGAGGACCTGCTCGCAAAGCATGGTGCCGCCCAAGTGCAGAGCATTGCTGTCAACATCCATGGAAGGGCCAACCACCGTAGCAGTTGTCCAGCAACAGTGCAGCTGCCCTTCTCAGGACTGCAGTAGCTGCAGGTGCTTAACACAAAGTGGTGTTGCAGTGCCTTCTCAACGAGCAGCAGGCCGAGGACAGCATCACAGAGGGCAGCAGCAGCAGCAGCAGCAGCAGCAGAGCTGCCAACGCAACGCCATATATTCATCAACACCCAGCATGGCTGTCACTCTCGTGTCACTGAAGCTGCACAAACTTCAGTTGCAGGGCTTCCCAGGTGGCTGGCACTGCATGGCAGCACTGACAGCATTGCAGCAGCTGGACCTGAAGCAAGCCGCAGATATACACAGAAACCCCTGGTATGGCCAGCCGCCAGCCAGCGAGCGACTGGCCGCAGCAGCAGAGCTGGGGGAGGTGCTGCCGCGACTGACCAGCCTAACACAGTTGCGCCTTGAATGGCAGGTGGACAAGAACATCAGGCAAGCACTGGGTTTGCTGACACGGCTGCGCGAGCTGCAGCTGAAGCAGTTCCACGACAATGACAACGACAGTGACAGCGGACCAGCACCAGAAGCCCCTGACTGTCTTTGCTTGCCCCACAGCCTGACGCACCTGGATGTGCAGCTAGTGCAGCAGTTCAGCAACAGCAGCACGCCAGACTTCCCTGCACTGACAGCACTGCAGCACCTGCAGCTCCAGGATGCGACCTGGCTCAACACCTCCATGCTGTCCGACATGACACGGCTGACCCACTTGGATGTGAGCATGCGTGGCGACAACTTCAGCGGCGCGTGCATGGGTGCACTGCTGGATCTGCTGCCAGGCATGCAGCGCCTGCAGCACCTACAGCTGGAGCTCAGCAATGAGGGCAGCAATGACAAACCACCAGGCCAACCCTCTATGCCGTGCATCACCTGCAAGGAGTGTGGCGCGCTGACCTCACCCCGTCAGCGCACCAGCCTGCAGCTCGGTGGGGTGCAGCTGCCAGATGCATGCGCCAGCCAGCTGTTCCCGCCAGGGCGCAAGCTGCCCGGCCTGGTCACACTCAAGCTTGCCGGCATTGCCGAGCGTTGGTGGACTGTGCTTGACCATTACAGCATGGCCATTGGCCAGCCAGTGACATCTACAGCCTGATAGAGTGCTGCCCTGGCTTGGCTGAGTTGGACTTGTCCGGGTCGGTGCAGCCTGGCGTGAGCTTGAGCGCGTTGCAGCACCTGGCGCACCTGCTGCGCTGGTGGTGGGTGGGCAGTCCATGAACGACAACTGCGCGGAGAGCTTGGCAGCAGTGACTCGCCTCAAGAATCTCACTGTCATTGATCCTGAAGCATGAGGATGTCTTGCATTTGAGACGCTACTATGCCAACATGCGACAGGACAGTGGCGAAGGCAGCGATGCAGAGAGGAATTGACTGCAGTTTTGACCCTGGCCTTGGCGGCGCATTCACCTGCAATGGGCTGCAGTCCCTGATGCGGCTGACTGGCCTGGCAGCCTTCAGCATCAGCCAAGACTGCTGCCTGTTTCAGAACCTATGTGTCAGCGACATTGGGGATTAGTGGGACCACATTGCGAAGTTCAAGGCGCCGGTGAGAACCTAGCACAGTCTTACTGGCTGGAAATCATCGGGTGAAGGGCTACCAATGCAACAGCTTCTTGGCGCAAATGTGTGATACTTCCAAGTTGCCTCGCTACAGCAGCTGCACATCGCCTGTTGATGCTATCAACCTTGGGCAATGTGCGGCGGCACTCTTTGCTGGTCTGCAACATGATCAAATTATATAATCACGCACTCCAAGCCATATGCGGCCCACGTGATGGGGCAAGAATAACCGCCGATGTGCATTTGCTATCGCAGGCTCCAGAGCGGAGTGCATGGGATGATGACAGCATGATTTGGTTGCTGGCCAACAACTCTGCATGGCAAGACTTCCTGCTGACAGAGTACAAGCAGCGTCTTGCAGGTGAACTACCTTGTGTGTTGCCGCTGCTGCTTGCTGTTGTTGCTACCACTGATATCAAGCTGTAAGGGTTGGGCAGGATGGTGCTGGTTGCCCTGCTTCTGCATGCTAAGGATACTGCAAGTTTACCATAATGTGTGGTTCAAGACAGAGCAGCAGCACTTGAACGCAGTTGTGATGCTGTTGTGGCAGCAGGCCGCCAAGCACTTGTTGGCAAGCCCCTGCAGGACAGCAACACAACAGCTGTTGAAAAAAGGTCCAGTGGGGGTGTTTCATGTCGGCAAGCCGCAGGCAAGGCTTACTTTGCTGACCAACTTCTGCTCTGCTGACGTGCAGAGTCTCGGGAGTATGCTGCCAAACTGAAGCGAGAACTGCATGATGCGCAACGGCACATGGCGGGTATGAGGCAGCAAATGGCGACCATGCAGTGGCAGCTCTTGCGCTGGCAGCAGCACCAGGAGGGTGCAGCAGTCATGGCGGCCCGTCCATGGGTCGTGATCATCCCCAACAGGCACTGGTGAACATCAAGCGTGATGAGCCCTGCAGAGCATGGCCCGTGCGGATGCGTGGCACAGTCAACTTGGAGGTGCACGCGGAGGCAAAATGCAGAGGCTGTGGACACAGCACTGGTATTAGCCAGTGGCTTGGCTGGGCAGTTCAGGGCTGTCTAAAGCAGTGTGCAGATGGCTCATCATCATCATATTACCCATGTGCAGATGGCTGTTCTTGTACTAGCGGTTGACGTTCTGGAAGAGAGATATGTACCTGGTTTGATGGCTGCCGGTGACAGAGCTCCTGTGGGGGGGTCCTTTGATTGCTGCCAGTGCTGCAGTGTAACTTGCATCGTGGGCTTGCCTGCACGCTGTCTGCGTGACACTGCTGGCCAGGTGTAAACACGCTGGATCTCAAAATAATAAATTGATGGTTAGTGATGAATGAAACAATGGTTTAATGGATCTCAACATAACTAGTACCTCACTGACTCAAAGGCTCCACCATCAGATCCATTAACCCATTGTTTCATTCATAAACTGGCCAGGCAGCTGTGACGCCTGTACCATGGTCAAAAGTTACTCCTGTGGCACCTGTGGCACAATGGAATCCTTCAGCAGAGTACTTGAAGTATTTGGCCGGTGCAAGGGGTGTATAACCAGTGACTGCACCTGGCACAGTAATTAGTCGGATACCCAACGTTGTAGCCTGTCACAATTATTGGACACTTCGACCGGTGCAAGGGGGTGTTCAAACAGTGATTACACCTGGCATAGTCAATCAGTCGATCACCATACGTTGTAGCTTGTAGAAGCAAACATAGTGTCGACGCCACAACCTCCTGACACGTCCTCGTTACCCCCCTCAGGCGTACTGGTTACCAAAGAGGCACAGGCGAACATGTGCGTCCAAAGCTTACGTGCTTGCTTGTCCACCAAAGTCACGGCAGGATGTAAAAGCTGAAGAATGGAAGTGATGTGGCAGCTGCACGGCATGGTGCTGCCATGGACAAGAACTTGCTGCAGGACGTGTTAACCATGCCATCTTTTGGCTAGACTCTACCACCCAGTGCTGACGAGCAGCCTGCTGAATATGGGGGTTCAGCATGGGCATCACACTTGGACACAACATAACATGCAGCCCCTGCAGTGTTGCTTTGCTCGTGAACGCTGCACTCCATCTTGCTGCTGCTGTGTGGCACTTGCAGGGCGCTGACATGCTGCTCCTGCGGAGCAGCCAAGGACAAGGCACACTTCTCAAAGGCCCAGCAAGCCAAACGCAGTGCAGAGCGCAGGTGTACGCAGTGTGTTGCAGCCGAAATCACGCCGGCGCTAGCCGGCCAGCCTGTGCGCAGGCACGTGCCTGCCGGCGCTGCAGTGCCGCCCAGCAGCAAGCGCCAGAGGCGCGCAGCTGCAGAGGCAGCTGCTGCATCTGCTGGCAAATTGCGAGCGCACGATGTGCAGCAGCATATGGGCACATGTGTCAGATTCCTCTACGCGCTTATGCTGATGCTGATGTGGCATCATCGTACAGTGACTTCGTCAGCAAGGACGATGTGCAGGCGGCATCCGATGCATGGGATGCGCGAAGCCTTGCGTATGACATTGACACGCAGTGGGGGGCCAGGCCATGGGGTGGCGCATACAAGGACAGCAACACCTACTATGGGCCTGGCATATATGACTTCTACTAGAGGCGCATTGCGGCACACGCGTGAGCACACACTGTTCTCTGCCTGCGCAATGCTTGGTGCATGATGCCCGCAGCCCTCTATATAGATATATGTATAGAGGTGTCACTGTGCAAACCGACCTGCATGTGGTTAGGTCGACACCTGTGTGCTGTTGTGCGCAACTTGTGTTGCTGGCATCATTCAGCAATTGTTGGTGTTGCATGCTAGCACGTGCTTGCTGTAACATGGGGCCGCAGCCATCCAGTGTCATTGCTCAAACAGACAACACAAGCTTCAGCACTACTTTGAGCAACAGCCAGGGCAAACGAGGCTCCTGCTGCACTGCGCATGCAGCCTAAGGAGCCTCTATGTCTCTGGCACCACTGCTGTGAGGCCCAACCTTACCATAGCTGCTGATGCTACCCCTGAGCCTCCACTGTCTTTCCCACCCTCCTGCCCAGCACCTTCACCCCTCGCTGCGCCTGCGCTTGCTGCCCATATGGCACCATGCAGCGGAGCCTTGATCAAATACTCTACAACATTCCACATCAGCTGTACTGCACATGCGCATGGCAAGCAGCAGCAGCACAGCTTGAACGGCAGCAGCAGCAACCACACAACAATGCCCAGCAAGGACACTACAATCAGCAGCGGGTAACACACCACCATCACCAGTACACGCCAGCAAGAGCAGCCGCCACCACTGCTGCTGCTGATGCTTGTTTGCTCTGTCGGCTGTGCTGCAGTACCTGCAGATACACATGGCGCTGCTGCTGCTGCTGCTGCTGCAGGACTAGCACCTGCAATATCACCTGCACTCTCTCCAGCAGTCAACACTGTTACTGGAGCTGCTGCTGCTGCTGTTGCTGCTGCATCATCACCATTCTGCAGCTGAGTGTTCAAGTCAATGTTGCTGCTGCCGCTGCCAGCCTGCCTGCCACTGACAGCTGCAACCAGTTGAGCGGCCAGGCTGGGCGTGACCTGGCCAGCAGCCGCTGGCAGCTGGTAAGGCAGTGGCTGCACTGCTCGCTTGGGCGCCGGCAGCGGCGGCAGCTGCTTGGGCACTGGCTGGTAGTAGATGCTGCTGTTGTCACGCGTGCACCTGGTGACAGCAGCAGCAGCAGCAGCAGCAGCAGCAGCAGTGATGCAGGACAGCAGAATGATGAAACGATTGGTTGAGGCTATAGTGTACTATGTATAGGAGACAACACTGCATGCATGCAAAGGAGTGCCCCACAGCCTACCACCCTCCCGTATGCAAGCTCTGCTGCTAGGTGGAACGGTGCAACACCTGCAAAGGATGAAATTGCTTGCAATGCGCACTAGTTGAACGGCTGTGCTGCATGCAGCAATGCCAGGAGTGGTACAGTGCCAACTGCACTGCTAGGATCCTTGCAACTGCTGTGTCAACCACGAATGCTTCAACTAGTCAAGCAGCAAGTCAAGTATGGCATGCAACAGCTTCCATTGCTACCATTGCTACGTGCAGGACTGCTGATCGACTCACTTTCCAAGCGTGGTCTGCACCTTGCCATCTAAGCTGCGCTCCAGCTGCTGCCGCTGCTCCCGGGATGTTGGCGGCTGCAGCCGGTCAAAGTCAACGCCCAGGCTGTACACCTGTCTGACTATGCGGCTAGCCTCCTGAGCCCATGCAACTGCGGTGCCTGCTTCACTGCCTGCTAGCGATGCATCCGCTGCATACACAGCTGCCACAGCATAGCAGTAGGCAACTTGGTACTTCAAGAAGGCCAGCAACTTGGGCAAGTGGCGCCCTTGGGTGCCCCAGGGGATCCCAGAGGGCACTGGCGCCGACAAGGCACCCTCAAACGCTGCTGCTGAGCAGCCTGCAGCACCACCTGCTAGCGGCAGGCTGATACTGCCGGTTCGCTGCTGCTGCTGCTGCGCTGCTGCGGATGCGGCTGCCTGAATCTGCTGGAGTGCCGAGCAGTAGAGGCCAGCCGTGTCGGTAGCGATGCCGGATATGAGCGATGGCTGGTGGCTCTTCATGATGGCACGCTGCAGAGTGAGGCTCTGCAGGCCAGCAAGACACAGGAAGCCTGATGTTGCGCAGCGCGACCAATGCTGCTGCCATTTCTCAGGCGGCCAGGCGGCATGGGCGTCTGTTGTGCGGCGCAACATGTTGCAGCCGGCACACAGAGCATGCATGCAGGCTCGATGCCCAGCCGATACCCACAATCAGCACAAACACACAGTAATGATTTCACCCGCAGCTCACCTGGGCTTCCGCCAGAGCAAGCCCCTGCAGTCCCGCCAGCAGCTGCTGCTGCAGGTCCCACCCCAGCCAGCCCACCAGCTGCGGCAGCAGCTGCTGCACGCCTTGCAGCATGCCCGCTGCAGTGCGCTGCTGCTTGTACGCCTCCATGGCTGTGGCAGAGCTCAAGCCGTCGCCTGTGGCACTGCTTGCCAGTTCAGCGCCTTTGGCCATGTGCCAAGTCCCTGCCGCCAGTAGGAGCGTGGCTGCCTCATGCAGAACATCCTTGCAGGCGACAGCTGTGCCTGCTTCGCTTGACCCAGCTGGCTGCTTGCTTGGCCACCAGCTGCTGCTGCTGCTGTTGCTGTTGGTGCTGCTGAAGGGCAGCAGGGTGTCTGTCCATTCAGACATCAGCGAGCGCCGAAGCAGGTATGACTGCAGGCTGCTGGTCGGTCGCTGCCGCTGTTCCTGCAATGTTGTAGAAGCTGCTGTGCTGGCAGGCAGCTGCTGAGAGCTATGCCCTTCCATCAGGTCCTGCAGCTCTTGCTGCTGCTGCTGCTGCTGCTGTTGCTGTAATGTTGCAGGTTGACTTTCAGCAGCCAAGTCAAGTAGGGATGACAGGTACCTGCATGCCGAATCCTGCATGTATCAGCTGCTATTACTTGGCGCAGCTCACACTGGTGCTGGATTTGCCAACCATGTGCCACTTCAGAGTGACACAAGTGCACAACACGGGCTGGAAAGTTGCAGTTGTGTGCATGCACTGCTTGCATGCTGATGCAGGGCGGGCGCAGTCATCTGTGAACACACCTGTTGACAGCCGACTCCACAGAGACAGCACTGCTGCCTTTGTCACTCAAAATCTCCATTGCAGCTGATCTCAACGTAGATACGTGCTGCAGAAACTGCTGGGCTCCAGCACTGGCAGTGGTGCTGCTGCTAGTGGTTGCTGCACCAGCTCTGCCTGCTCTAAGAGGCGAGTTCACGTCCATCGTTGCGGCTGAATGCTCGGTATAGAACTTGGTTCCATTTTTAGGTTGGTTGGAGGCCTTGAGTGGCAGTAAGTTGAAGGCGAATACACTTGTCCTCACTGCATCTACAGCTAGGGCATGGCTGGTCTGACCAGGTGTCTCCATGTTGGCCGGCTGAATCAATCAGCGTACCAAGATATCATGACATTAAGGTAGTCAGTAGCAATGCTGTCGCTGGCAACATCAGCACAGCAGCAAGTGGACAATTACCGTTAGACTCCTGCAGCTGCATGCACCACCAGCTGTCTTCTTTGCCGCTCAATGAACTGATTACTAAAGTCAAAGGTCAGCCTAAAACAATCTTTATAGCAGTTTGACGAGGCTCAGCTGTTGTGTCACATTGTCAGATGATAATGATGGTGCATGCGGTGGTTGCCTCTATACACGTGCGGTCGGGTCCACCCAAAACTTAGGTTTGTTGAACTTTCTTGCTGCCCTGAGATCGCGCACACTTGATGGACGTCTGCTGCGTGCTGTGTGCTGCCTTAATTTTGAGTGCTCCCTGAGGAGCACATGTCTGCTGAGAGCTGCGAACGATCTCACTGGTAGTACTATAACTTTAGTCCGATGCCCTATCAGCCGTTTAGCAGGTGGCATGGCTCGGCTGCTTTCCTGCATTCGCGGACCCTACCAAGACTCATATCAGCGTGTCAAGCCACCATTCAGGGCAGGTGATGCTCCACGTGCTTCTGCAATGAGCTTTTGTCAGGTGAGAACTACAACACGGTAGCTCGCCAGCTAAGTCAGACCAGTATGGAAAGCATCAGCCCAGCAGCAGAGATGACACCAGCAGCAGAGACAAGTGCAGGTGGCCATAGCTTTTGTCGTGAATGCTGCGAGCAGTTGCATAACCATCGCTATGAGTCAAGTGCGCTGTGGTGTACGGGCTGCAGGCTGACAGCAGGGCAGTTTGACTTGCCATCTGCTCAGCCTAGGCCTACTGTTGGTCCAGTGCCTCAGATGCAGTGCGCGCCTCAACACTCGCTATCAACAACTGCTGCTGTGATGTCGTCATATTTTTGATGGGGCTTGCAGGAGGATGAAATCGTGTTCTCAGCACAGATCCTGTCGGCTGGCATACAGCTGCCTGCCAGTGCCAAGGCCAGCACAGCCACGGGGTATTGGGCAGCAGGCAGCTAGTGCAGCTACAGGTGCTGCTGGATGGTCGGCAGCAAGGTGCGGGCACAACAATATGCAAAGCACAACAGCACACAGCATGTGGCACAGCACAGCTTATGGCATAGCATGTGGCACAGCACCACAAGGACAGTCCAGCACACAGGCGCTGCGCAGCCAGCACAGTGCCTGCCATGCAAGTGCGCCGGCGCATGGCTAGTGTGCACCATAAAAGCAAGCTTGGCGTCGTGTCTGCGCTGCACGGGGCCCTGCAAACTGATACACATATGCTTGCACCACTCCTGCAGTTGACTTGTCGGCTTGCTGTTTTCTTGGCCTAGCAGCAGCATGCACCCTGCAAAGACCTACGCCATTCAGGATGGCTGGCATTCATTGATGTGCATTGCTGCTGCTCTTGCGCGCACATTGCTGCTGCTGCTGCTGCCTTGCTGCCAACCACCCGCACTGCACACCGGGCCACGTTCCACATGCAGCGCCCACCAACAGTGCTGGTGGCGCTGCAAGCAGTAGCCAAGACTGCTGCAGTGCCACTGCCAGTATGCTGCTGGAGCCTCGCTACATGCCCGACGGCACAACACAGGTGGGGGCAGTACTACTGTGTTGCGCTGCAAGCTGCTGTTGCATAAGTTGTACATCTAGCTGCCCTTATGCTTCCATGCTGTGCATGGCGGCGCGTACGCTCATGTGCGGCAGGCAACATTTTTGTGGAACCGCGTGCGGGCTGCTGCTGCGCAACATGCTGCCGATTTTCCCATCAAACAATGAATCGTGACAGGCGAATGTTCCCTGCTGCTGCTGTTGCTGTTGCTGTTATGTTGCGCAGTGCTTCCTGTCTGCAACAGGCAGGGATGACCTTAGCAGCCTGAGCTGCTTCTTTGGCTGCTTAATAACAGACATCAGGTGCTGCCGCCACACTCTGCAGCTGCATTTGCGCGCAGCAGCACCGCCACCCCTGCCACAGCAGCAGCAGCAGCAGCAGCAGCAGCCAGAGGCGTGTCCACACAACCTGCACAGCTGCAGCATGCACGATCGCCAGCAGCCTGAGCGGCAGCAACATACGCAACAGCTGCAGCGGTCAGGCTGTGCAAAGCAGCACCGCCAGCAGCAGCAACAGTCACCAACAGGGTGTCAGCCTGGGAGCAGCTCAGAGGGGGAAGGATACAGCTGTTACGCCATCCAGCAGCAGCAACAGCAGCAGCTAAGCGTGCTGCAACATGACAGCAGCTCATATTGTCAAAAGGAGCAGCTGCAGCCGCACACCTCTCCGTGTGCCCAGCAGCAGCAGCTGGCTAATGGAGGCCTGGATGCTGAGGCCGCTGCTTTGCGCAAGATGCTGCGGCTCAGGCAGCTGCACAGCAGCTGGCGTACAGTGGTGCAGCAGCAGCAGCAGCAGCATGGGGTGAGGTTGAACAATACACGGATGATGACATGGAATATGGTGATATGGATGTTGAGGAGCCAGCAGCCTTGCAAGCAGCGCAGCAGCAGCAGCCACAAGCAGCACATCAAGTGCTGCCGCAGCCACACTCACCAACACCCCAACCCGCACTGTCTCCACCCCAGCAGCAGCAGCAAGCAGAGCCTAGAGCACCGCCGCTAGCGCTGCAAGCGTTGCCATCAGCAGCGCTCCTGCCTCTTCTCCAGGTGAATGGAGCAATGGTGCAGCCGTGCTCACCTGTTGCACAGCAACAGCAGCAGCGGCGGCAGCCCGCGGCTGGTGAGGAAGCCAGGCAACAGGTCTGGCAGTGGAACAAGCATGCAAGCGACCAAGCATGCCGCGACCAAGCATGCCGCGGGAACGCTGATGCAAGGACCATGGCAGCAGCAGCAGCAGCAGCAGCAGCAGCAGCAGCAGCAGCAGCAGCAGCAGCAGCGCCACCACCAGCAGCAAAGACACTGCCAGCAGCTGCAGGTGCCTTATGTGGGCAGTCGGCTGCAGCTGTTGCTGAGCTGCAAGCTGCACAACAGCAGGCAGCAGCAGCAGCAGCAGCAGCAACAGCGGCAGCGGCAGCGAGTGGCCTGATGCGGGACAGAGCAACGGAGCGGAGCAGAGAGCACAGCCGTGGTCGCAGCAGAGGCCGGGCTCCTCAGCATGGCAAGGGTTCCAGACGCAGCCGCAGTCACAGCTACAGCCCCATCCGCAATGTTGACCGCAGCCGCAGCTATAGCCCTAAACGCCACCGCAGCTAAATAGCCGCTGCCGCAGCCGTAAGCTCAACCGCAGGTATATAGCCACCGCAGCTATATAGCCGCTGCAGTGGTGTACGTAAGCGCCCAAGCAGCAGCAGTGTGGTTACGGTATTGCCTCATTTTATCGTTTGTGAAGGGATGTTGGCGGCCTATGCCTTATGATTATGGTACAAGAAAATTGAAAAATTGAAATTGCGGTAGCGGCGCCGCCAAAGCGTCATGGCGCGCCCAAGCAGCCTGCTAGCTCCCGACTATGTCATGGTTGATGTCATATAGCAGCTAGCCGGCCGGCTTTCAGGCCGGTTGGCAGCAACCAGGGTATGTTCAACAATATCTTGCTACATGACATGTGCCTTATATCAAATGGGTCAAGCAACATGGAAAACAAAGCATATCTGATTTGCGCGCATGGCATCATGGAGTCAGCATTTCCAAGGCTGAAACATGGGGTTGATTCCACCGGCTTCCATTCCAAGATGGCCCATGGTTCATGTGCCAGTTGTCGCCTCATGGCACACATTGCTGATCCACAGCAAGCCAACTCACAAGGGAATCTGCCTTGCTGCTGGAAAACACTACATGTCACTGAGACGACCTCTGGGAGGCACGGACGGGCACCCCTCTTGGCATGCAATGCTTGACCATAGCAACCAAACTCCCTCAGGGAATCCGGACTGTTACGGGCAGGATCTGCATATCAAGCAGGTGACCTCTGTTCTACTGGACAAGTCGGCCTGGAGTGCAGCCTATATGCCTGCATGGAACGGAAACTGAACAGGCGGCGCCTGCATGACGGTGAAGGTGGCTTCCACGTCAGCGTGAGTGTTGCCGCCAAACTCTCATTTCCGTAGCGGAAAAGCGCCATAAGTGAAACTCGGGAGCACACATGTTGTTTTATTTGGCATCTCCACGCATGGGTTAAAAGTCTGCGGCCGTGCTTGGTGTGTGCTGCTCGACCCTGTCGCCCCAGGTGAGACGTAACACTACCGAAGCAACTCGACGCAGCTGCTACTGCAACAGCAGGGGCACAGGCGGATGGACGGTGCACGTCCCTACAGTTGCATATGTCCAGGAGCAGCAGCTTCAGAAGCAGGGACGCAGAACCACAGGTCGCACAGTTCACCTGGCCGCTGCAGCCCCATTTGCACTGCAAGTCTGGCAGACAGCAGAGGCCACTGACCAATGCCGGCTAAAGCCCACTTCTTGGCTGATATCATACAGCTGCCGCAGCAGCAGCTGTTGCCCATAGCGGCCGTCAAGAGCTCTGCAAATCTCTGTTGTTCGGCCTAGACAGGCCTGCATGCGAGTTTAGTGCCTGCTCTGACGACTTTGCACAAGCACCCGGCGGTGGTCTCACAAGAAATGTCACCTCCATGCGCACTGCAAATCTACAACACCAGTGACAACTGCAGCTTGCCATATAAAGGGCATGTACAAGCATCCATATGTGCAGTCACAATTGTGCAGCTTGCAAGCTGCAGCACTGCAGCAGACATGGCCGGCACAGCAACTGCCCATTGCATCTCAACTGCGCTGCTCCCGGCATGCAAGCACTGCTGCAAAATTATGATAGAACGATGCTGGCACCGCTGATGACCTGGGTTGCCAGCTAAATGCTTTTTCACCCCAAGCTTATTGATATCTGATGTTCACGCAACGCAAGTGCTAGCTGCAAACCCTTTGCTATAGCAGCCAAGTGCAGACATGCTCCACAGGTGCCACCAGTGCCTGACACACTGCCAGCAGCCAGCACCACATACGCTGAACAACTCAGCAGGGAACACTGAAGCCCGACTCCACGCAGAAGCAGCCGACAGACAGTAAGCACAAACCCCAGGCAACAAATGAATCGAGGGCACATGTTGAGCAGTGCTGTACACAGCGTGTGGCCGCATGGGGCATCATGCCATGCGCGCCTGCCACGGCTGCAAGTACAACTGCGTCCACACTAAGTGCTGCAGCATGTGCAGATGAAGCTGCACCTACTCAGGCTGGTGTACTGTGTGCATGCAGTGCTTATGGCCTGCATACTCTGAGACGCTTTAGACACCAATTGGTGGAAAGCTCCTGCTGTAGAGACCACTGCTGTAGGCACTGCACAGACGGTTTCACCCACCACACGCATCCATGCACATGAGACAGGCTTCAGCACCAAAACATGTCACAGCAGCCTTGGCAGTCATGCAAACACCTATCAGACTCATAAGATGAGATTGCTGGGTGTCCTGGAAGTCATGCAGTCTTGGCAGTCATGCATGCGTGCAAGGCTCTGTTGACACCAATGCATGAGGGTGTGCAAGACCAGCATACACTGCTGCCATAATCTGCAAGTTGTTGTGTTTGTTCACCACGCAGAGCAAGTACCGACCTAACACACACGCAGCAGGAAAGAGAGTTCTGTGAAGTTCCTGCCTGCTTGAGGAAACAATTTCTTGAAAGCTACGCTCATACCTGCAGGTGCACAATACTCGTGCAGGCAACATGCTGACAAGCTGCACTGTGACACACTGCAGCACTTGCTGTTCTACTCTGCCCGCCTGCATGCCTATCTGCCTTGCCTGCCTACTTGGCACAGCCTCCCAGCGTAACACGGCACATGCACACATGCACAACTCTGGTGTGGCCAAAGCTGCCTGCAGCAAGCACAAAGTAACCACTCAGCCTAGACTGCCTGTCCTCCGCCAAAGAATAACCCACTGCTGCTCGAACATTTTGCAGCACTTCTCTGGCTGCCAACCAAGCTCAACCCCGCTGTCATAACACAGCACAGCATGCTACTGCTGGCCCCTGCACTCCCTCAGCGCGTGCTGCAACATCTTCTGCAGGGCCTTCTGAGCCTGCACGCCCCGGCCCCGCCCCGCCCACATCCGCAGCTGCGCATAATCCCCAGCAAACCGCGCCAGCTTTGTCTCACCCTGCTGCTGCCCTGCTGCTGCTGCTGCGTTTGTGCTGCTGCTGCCACTCAGCAGCTCCAGTGCTGCCGCCAGCTGCTCACAGAAGTCGTCTGGCAGGCTGAAGTGGTCCAGCAGGCCAAACAGGCCAGGCTCAACCACACTCAGCGGCATGGCAGCGGTGAAGGCAGGCAGAGGGTACGGTGCAGCAGTGGGTTGACCTCCAGGGCTGCCCGATGGTGTCTGCGCTGCTGCTGCTGCTGCTTCTGCTGGTGAGGATGGTGCTGCTGCTGGTGCAGCTGTGTTGCAGGTGGGTGCCTGCTGAGCTGCTGCATTGTCAGCAGCGCACTCTGCAGCTGCTGCGGCGGTTGCGGCGGCTGCAGCATGGTCGTCTGCAACAAGTGCACTGCCTGCGGGGCCACTTGCAGCAGCAGCATGCTCAACAGCAGATGTTGCTGCTGCCAGTGGTGGGCCAGCAGGTGGCCGTGGGGGTGGCACCCCCTTGGGAGGTGCTGGGGGTGGCACCCCGGGTGGTGGTGCTGCTGCTGGCACAGCAGCAGCGGCAGCACCAACATAGCCTGGTCCTCCTGGTGGTGGCATCATGCCAGCAGCAGCAGCAGCAGCAGCAGCAGCAGCAGCAGCAGCAGCAGGGGGCGGCACTGCATACAGTACCGGAGCCACTGGCGGTGGCATGGCATGGTGGTGTGGGTGCGGCCAGGGTGCAGCTGGCACCGGCAGTGCTGGCTGGTGGTGCCAGGACACTGTATGCAGCGCCAGTGCTGGGTGGTGGGGGTGGGGGTACATCATGCCTGCCGCTGCTGCTGCTGCTGCCGCCGCTGCTGCTGCTGGATCTGCCAGCCAGGGCTGATGCGCTGCATGCGGGTGAGGACCGCAACCAGCAGGAAGCACCGTCAGCGCTGCATGATGGTGCCCATATCCTGCAGCAGCCGCAGCCGGGTCGTACCCCGCTGCACCAAACGCCAGCTGCTCTGCCTCTGTTGCTGCTGCACCCAGCTCGCTGCGCGGCACCATGTGCAGCTGCTTGCAGCGAGCCCCTCGGGAGCACCCTGGGAACAGCCTGCACATGCGGCTCCTGCCGCTCATCACGCTGCTTGCGATCAGCCGCCGCTGATCCTGCTTGAACCCGTCCGAAAGGCTGCTGTGGCTGCCAAAGAGAGCTAGATGCTTGTCAAACTCCGCATCTATCTCTTGCTGCCATGCCGCCTGTTGCGCGGGGTCCTGCTGCCAGTCTGCATCTGACGCCGCCGCTGCTGCTGCAGCCATGGAGCCTTGCCCCTGCTGCTGCTGCTGCTTCTGCTGCTGCCCCAAGTGCAGGGGCGTCTGCTCCCAGGCTGCTGCTGCTGCGGCATCCACAGGCCGGAATGGCGCAGGCGGCCGTTGAGGCCCAGCCGCTGCTGCTGCCGCTGCTGCTGTGGAATCTGCTGCACTGCTTGCTGCTGCGAGATGAGCGGGAGGCTCCTGCTGCGGTTTGGCAGCGCTGCTGCTGCCGCCGCTGCCGCTGCCGCTTGCACAGGCGGTGCCTGCTGCCGAGGCACCTGCTGCTGCTGCTGCTGCTGCTGCTGCCTCGGCAGCACTGGCAGCATGTTGCGACTTCAGGTGCTGCTTGCGGCCCAACAGGCTTGCAGATGTGATCGTAAAACACATCTTGGCGGTCTTCTCACCCTCCTGCTGCTGCTGCTGCTGCTGTGTGCCTGCGTGTGTAGCGGGCTGCTTCATGACCTCAGTGCCTGCTGCTCCTGCTGCTGTCTGCCGACTGCCATCTGGCGCTACTGCTGCTGCTGCTGGGCTTGGGCTGCTGTTGGCACGCTCTTTGGAGCTTGCCGCATCACCGCCCTGCTTCTGCAACACGCAGCTGCTGCGATCTGACCTCTTCTCCTCCCTCTCCCCCCTGCTGCCGCTGCCTTGCCTGCTCGCACCCCTGCCGCTGCCGCTGTCGCCATGCGCAGCCCGCTGCCCACTGCTGCAGCTGCGCACTGCGGCAGGCTCTCCACCATGCTTGGCAGCTGCCTCACTGCGGCCGCCCCTGCCTCTGCTCCTGCTCCTGCTGCTCCTGCTGTGCCGCTCCTTGCCGTCCCTGCCTGCTGCTGCGCGCACATGCAGCCCCCGGCGGTCGCCACCCCTGCTCCTGCTCCTGCTCCTGCTGCGGTGCTTGGCTCCATGCCTGCCTGCTGCTGCAGTGCTGCTTTCCAGCGCTGGCGGCGGCGGGTACGCACCGCCCACGGCAGCAGCAATCTCCGCGCGGCCCCTGCTGCTGCTGCTGCTGTGCCGCTTGCTGCCACCACTGCTGCTGCGGGGTTGGTCTGCATCACCGCGCGCGTGCCTGTGCCTGCTGCTGCTGCTGCGCCTGCTGGGGCTGTGAGCTGCTGCTCTGCACGGGTGGGCCCCTTCAAGCTGCTGCTGGTGGAGGCGCCCGGCTCCTGCAGCAGGCGCGCTAGCAGGAGACAGCTGGGGCAGCCTGGACCCAGTTCCTGCAGGCCGCTCCCCAGCCCTGCTGGTGCTGCCAGCTGCAGCCCTGCAACTGCTGCTGCGCCCCTTGCTCGCGCTCCTGCTGCGGTGCCTGCTGTTGGGCCTGTCACCTGCTGCTGCTGCCTCATGCTGCTGATGCTGCCGCTGCTGGGGGTGTGTGCCTGCACATCTGTCTGTGCTGCTGCGGATGCCAGCCGGGCTGCTGCTGCGCCGCATCGCTGCTGCTGCGGGCGAGGGAGGGGAAGCAGTGCCAGGGTGCACCACGCCAGACGCAGACGTGCCTCGCCTGCCGCCTTCAACAGCGCCTGCGCCAGCAGCTGCACACGCATCCATCAGCGCTTGCCCTCCGCATGCTGCCACCTCAAGCTGCTGCTGGTTGCTCGCGTGCGCGGCTGCTGGCAGCTGCGGTGAGCCCTGTGGCTGCTGCGGCTGCTGCTCCTCATTCCATGCCGGCTGCTGCAGCAGCAGCTGCACGAGCAAGCGCGGCGGGCCAGCACTGCTGCTGCTGCTGCTGCTGCTGCCTCCAGGCAGCGCCGTGACTCCAACGATGCTCCAGCCCAGGCACTGCTCACGCAGCGTGGCAGCAAAGGCATCCCCACACAGGCTGCAGGTGCATGCGCAACAATGACAGCAGCAGCAAGCGCAGCGCAAGATCGCAGGCAGGGTAGCAACATGGTGCAGTGCAACAGATGCAGAGGAGCAGCTGCTCACGCAGGTGCTGATCACGGCCAAACCCAACAAGCTCCCATGCATCTTTTGGGCATCATGATGGCGCGGCTTCGGTTATGAACCGTAAAGGCACAGACACAGCAACGATGCACTGCTAGCTTGCAGGAATCCCCACCTGTAGCCAGCGCCGTGCTGCTCCGCCTGCAGGACAGCTGCAGCCTGCAGCACGTTGCTCACGCGCTGCACCAGCCCCACTCGCCCCCATGCCCTGCCCAGCGGGTGCTGCTCCACAGCCGCCGCCACCAGCTGCAGGTCGACACTGCAGGAGAGCCCCTGCGCCGGCAGCAAGTGCTGCGCGGCAGTGCCAGGTTGTTGGCGGCCGTTCTCGTAGTACTGCTGTTGCTGCTGCTTGCAGGGAGACAGGACAGCTGCGAGTGCTGACAGCAGGTACGAGGCTGGCAGCTGCAGCGCATGGAAGCCGCGCTGCACTGCAACAGGTTTGAAGCAAGGAAGTGACACCAGCACTCGGGCAGCATCCTGAGGCATGTCAACAGGCACACAGGGTGCCACCTGCTCTGCTACCTGCTGCTCTTCTTCATCACTGTCAAGCTGAAGATCGTCTATGATGACCGCTGATGGTCGCTGCTGCTGCTGCTGCTGCTGCTGCTGCTGGTGTTGCCTGCTGCTGCAGCCGCTGCCAGCATGTGCATAGCCAGCATCAGCGTGTGCTGCATCGTTTGATTCAGCAGTGCTTGCACTTTGCGGGTCTGCAGACGTGCTTCCATAGTGAAGGTGCTGGTGGTGGTAGCGAATTGCTTGCTGCACGGTCTGGAGGTTTACCTCCAGCAGCTGCTGCTGCTCAGCCAAACACATCTGCTGCTTGTACTGCCGGCCTGGTGTGCCATGCTGCTGCTGGCTGCCTTCCAGCCGCTGCAGCAGCTCAACTGCAGGCTTAAAATCCCCATAAGTGTCGTGTAAGCTGCCATCGGAAGGATGCCCCGCTAAACCTGCCGGCGCTGAGCCTGCTGCTGCTACTGCTGCAGCCACAGGCGTCCTGGGACCGCTCGGCGAGAACCGCTGCCGCTTGGACTGCAAAAATTGGTATTCATAATCATACACTTTGCTGTCCAACTGACTCTGGCAGCTCTTCACGCCGTAATCTCCTTGGTTAGTGCAGAGTGCCGCCATTCCAGGTTGATTTCAGCATGTAGCAGGCCGATAACGCAGGATCTCTCACCTTGAAACCAATTCGTGCCTTGTTCGCAGCCAGAAGCATGGGACATCATGAGAAGGTCTCAATCTAAGACGCACTTCCTGCGGAAAACCTACAAACCGCCAGAAACCACCGAGTCTGGTTAATTTATTGGCACAGCTAGCGAAAACTTTTTAAGAGTATTGAGCACTTTTCTCAGGTTGTTGGTGGGCCCAACACGGTGTAGCAGCCTTTTGGCGCGCACAGGTTCAAGTTCTTGCGTGCACCGTCACCGCGCCATACAGCAAAGTACAACAGCTTGAACAACCAATATAAGCTGGTTAAACGTAAGCAATCATGACATGCAGCTCAGGAACGGCAGTACTGCTATCACGGTGCTGCTACTGCCCTGCTGGCTGCTGAGCAGCCTGCTACCGCTCAGCACCCTGCTTTTCCTGCTTCCACTTCTTGCAATCTGCTTTGGGCTCCTTCCAATGCTCCTCCTGGCAATTTCTGCTGCAATACATGGCCTTGGAACAGCTGCTGCACTTCCTGAGCGAAACGCCCGACCCAGCAGCACCACAGCCCCAGCAGCACTTGCCGCCTTTGCTGCTGCTTCCGCTGCCACCGGCAGCGTTGACTGCTGACTGCTGCTCTGCTGCCGCTGCTGATGTGCTGGGCGCACTTGCACCTCGCGCTGCCGCTGCCACTGCTGGGCGCTGCGGCTGCGTTGTCTGGCCCTTTTTCTTGGCTGCCTTGCTGTTGTTCTTCACCGCCCGCACCACATACTTGTACAGCTTTGACCAGGGAGAGCCAGGCCCTGCATGCCTGGCGCTGTCTGCAGCAGCAACACACAACACGCAGCCTTGTGGTACCCACCCGTCAACAAGCACGCAGCCTGCACTGGTTGCCTGCTTAACCACCGCCCAGTGGTGCACGCATGGCACTCCACTGTGTGTTGCCTACGCCAACCATACACCACAGCTGCAACGCTGCTTCCTCTCACCTATGGCTCCTGCTGCATTTACTGCACGTGTGCCAACACCCGTGCCAGCGCCACCCACTGGTGTACTTCACAAGTGCCACAGGCTGTGCTACTATCGTCACAATGTCAGCAATCGCTGCTTGCTGTGTTGCACGCCTGCCGCACTCACCCTCCATGATCTCCAGGATGGTCTTGCTGAGCTTGGTGACGCCCGCCTCCGCCATCAGCGTGTCCACGTACGTGAAGAAGCTGGCGTGGCGGCTGTGCGGGATGCCGTTGCTGCACCGTATGCAGGGTCGGCCGCCTGCAGCACACCACAGCCACAAGCTGGCAGCGGTCAAGCGCAGCCATCAAATAATGCACCGCCAACAATGTCCAACATGGTCCAGATCATGCGAGTGTAGCAACAGCAGACAAGTCAAGCAGCAGCCCAGCACAACTTTGGAGACAACAGCAGCACACCATTGGCAGCAGCATATGACCTCCTATGCAGCCGTCACAGCTTAGTTTGCAGTCACCTGCATGTGCAAGTTTTGGTATCAACAGTTATGCCTGTAGCTGCTGCCTGGTCTGAAAGGTCAGATTATCAGGTGCTGACAATGGCACCAGGAACCTAACAAAGCAACCAGGGACAGTGCGAAAGGCAGGCACGCTGCTCCTGCACGCCTCCCTGGGCAGCAACGCAACTGCACACAGCCAACTGCCCAGCAACGCACAAAAAGCATGCAGGAAGGCAGAGCAGGGTGCTCCATGCTCTCCTGTAACCTTCCAGGCAGGGCAGCACAGAGCTCTGGAACAGGTCTACCAGCAGCGCCTCAGGCACGGTCAGGCGCTTCAGCACCGGGCCGTAGTCGCCGCGCGCACCGTAGCTCGCCTCAGCTGCACACAGCAGGCACAGCGCGGTTGAGACCTCAGCCAGGCATACTGCATGTTCAGCTAGCATGATGCTTGGGGAAGACCAGTGACAAGAAGTAACTCCCACACACACCACAGCCCCATTCCCTGCGCCCATTGCCAGGGACAACAACAAACAGTCCCTCAGGTGAACGTGCGCGTCCAGCCTAGCCAGCATGCATGTAGTCCAATCGCCCTAACCATGTACAACAGCAGCAGTGTTCACGCAGACAACTGCTGGTACATCACGCTGCTGGCAACAGTCCTGCCACCTGCCTGCCCTGTTCCTGCTACTCAAAAAAACTGCACACCCCTACCTGCATTGGCTGTCTTGAGGCGGGGCGCACCTGCAGCAGCGCCTGCATCTCACGCCAGTTGCCCTGCACATGTGCAGTCAGCAGCGTGGATGGCACATGTCACAGGCCGCCGGCTGTATCAAAGTGACGAATGTTACAAAGGCAATCCCATGCATGGTTGGTGCAGCTGCCAGGCATTTGCTAGCAGCATGGTAGCAAGGAACCACTCGTCTGTTGTTGAACGGCACTCTTCAGATGGCGTGCATTGCTAGGTGAGACAAACGGCTTGTTCGTTGTGCAAAAATCTTGCACCTGGTTTGCTGTCATGGCCATGGGCATCAGCCGCTGCACGTTGGGCCGTGCTGAGTCAGCGCCGGCAGCCAGCAGCAGCTTTACGGCCTCAGGGCCATAGCCCTGGTAGCAGGCCTGCGCACGAGTAAGGGGCACAAACACATATCAGGTGAAACACGACACGAGGGCATGCATGGTGTGACAGCAGTGCGCTACGCACAGAGCAAAAATCGCTGCAGTCTGGAAGTGCAAGCAGCAATGTGCGTAAGGATTACAGAGCTCCGGTGCCCAAGGCACCACCACAGCCAGCACAGCCAGACGTGGTTTGGATGAGAACGAATGTATGGAAGTGCTGACCGGCTGATCAGCGGCAGTGCAGCTGGCTTGGCCTGCCGCGCCCACCATGTGCAGCGGCGAGTCCGCGGGGCGTCTGGGTGGTCGGTGTGCACCAGGCAGCCCGCATCCAGCAGCCATTTCAGCACCTGGGCAATCACCCATCAAGTTGTGCTGCAGCAGCAGCAGCAGCAGGGACAGCATCAGCAGCGGTGGCGGCAGCAGCAGCAGCAGCAGGTCGTCTGTGCACTTCGAAAAGGTGGGAGCAGTGGTGCTGGCGTTGCATGCCTGGTGCAGCGCCAGCTTCACTGGTGGTAGGTAGGCTGTCGTGGCAGCTGTTAAAAAACCCTCATGAGCGGAACAACGGCTCGCTGGGCTAGTGCCTGAGGCAGGTTCAGTCCTGTGCTACTGTATTGTATTGTATTGTAGTGTATTGTAATGCAACAGGCCGGCCCATGCAGAGCCCCTGCCTAAAACACATGTGGCAAGCGCAGCTGAGCAATACAGCTGGCAGCTCAGCGCCACAAGCAGCGGCCTGTCGCCCACCTTGAGCTCATCCTTGTTGAAGTCTTTGCCGTCGGGGCTGCCCAGCAGCACGTCCATCAGCGTGCGCACGTCACTGTGCCTGCGCGCATGTGAGCAGCGGGCCCACCTCAGCCGGCGCATTGTGTGTGTGCTGCATGCCCTGCATATGAACTGCATGCCTGACGGTGCTGTGTTTCCCTGGCGGCAAGTACACACAATAGGCTGTTGCTACACACAGGGTGGAGCCGTGCAAGCCGAACAAGCCGTGCAGGTGATGGGCAAGTACTGGGTGGCGCCGCACCCGCCCGGCCCCGTGGTGCGCTCCATGCAGTGCGTGTGGAAGCCGCCGCGCGCCGTGGCGTAGTGCCGGATGTCGCTGATGGTGATGGGCACGCGGTCGCGCAGGTCCGCCACCAGCATCTTCAGCTGCGATTGTTTCAAACACAGACAACACACGCACAAGGTCCCATTCACGCAACAGCATTGTTGCACGCGGTGTGGTGGACACTAGGCTGTGACATAATAGGGATGGGCCGGCTCCAGCAGCAGGGTGGGATGGGGTGAGGGGTGCCAGGTGCTGCAGGCGCAGCCAGCAGGCAGGCTGCACCTGTGCAGCTTGCACAGTCTTGCACAAGACACGCAACCAAAGAGCTTGCTGCTGAAGCAAAGCCAGCTTCAAGCATGGCTGCTGCTGCTGCCGTCACAGTGCTGCTGCTCATGTTGCGATGCGCACCTCCAGTGTGTTGCGGTAGCGCCGCAGCCGCTCCATAGCAGGCGGCTTGGATCGCTACTGGGCCCTGCGGCAGCAGCAGCAGCAGCAGCGGCAGCAGCAGTGGCGTCAGCGGCAGACTCTTGTAAGGGTGGAGTTGCACAATGCCCACCACATTGCAACCACAATGCAGCCATCATGCTCCTGCTCACCGCCGTCCATCGTGCACAGAGCTGGCGCCTACATTTTCCAGGCCCGGCAACGCAGTTGGGCTAGTCCGTTGAATTTCATGGATCCCCAAAGGGTGTACGCACAGCAGGCTGCTGCATGCACTCGTCAAGCATGACATGATTCGTACATTCTGAGCATAGGCTGCTGATGCACTTCGAGTCCTTGATACCAACTCACCCTGCAGTGTACACAAAGCTGGCTGCTGCATCCGCCTTGCCTGCCCCCTTGCACATGGGGCTGACGCCAGACGGCATGGCCTTGTCACCAAGCAGCAGGTCAACGGCAACCGGGAAGCACTGCACAAACGCACTCAGCCCACGCCCTGCAGCGTGGTTGACACCGCAGGCACGGCGGGTGCACGAGTCAGCACACACGAGCTGTGTGTGATTGTGGCGCAGGAGCACCGCACGGCGCACTCGGTCCCGTCACGGCATGTGAGCAAGGTAAGCTGCCAACGCCGTGCGCCAAAGCTGCACTATGCCAGCTGCAGCAACACTGCAAGCACTGTTGGTGCTGTCCTTCACGGTGCTGCTGTTGCTGTCGCCGCACCAGCTGTGTGCAGTGTGCGATAGCTGTACTGCCCTCAGCTGGCCACCCCCTCAGCCATCGTGCGTGCCTCTTGGGGTGTGCAGTTGGCTCATCGTCAAGTGTAATTGCTGATGTTATGCACTAGTGCATCGCAGTACTGTTCCCAAACATGCAACACAAGCATGCAAGTGCTTGGCACTCTGGAGGCCGCACCCGCTTTCATGTTTGCATAGGGGCTGTCGTCCTTCCCCTCCCCAGCTCCATGCCATCGGCTGCCCACTTGTCCTCTGGCGTAACCTTGGCCCCACCAGCAGCAGCCGACGTGCCCTTGGCTGCGCACATACAGCAGGCCATGAACATGCCAGCACGCCACTCGTTGTCAGACAGCAGTGCTTGAGAGCCGCTACAGCAGTACACTGCAGGTTGCAGGGCTGGACCACTGCGTACTGCCATGCAGGTGGTAGGGTAAGAGGAGCTAGCTGACTGGTGGGTGCAGCAGGACAGCACACTGGGCCTTGCCAGTACCTGCTTGTGTACTGATTGAGGTTCAGCCACCGCCTGGACCCTCTGCCAGCAATGCTTCTGCTAATCGGGCATGCACATGTAAGCCTAGAAGTGCACATGATGACACAAAAATGCACCCATGTGGATGGTGCCGCACTGCTTGGCCCACCTTCGCTTGCTTCAAGATCCGCCAGCACGTATGCAGCTGTCCAGTACACGCTGCTGCTGATGTAGGTCATGTGGTCCGCACTGCCCTTGTAGCTGCGGATCACTTTAGCAGCGCCTGCGCAAATTCACAGCGCAGCAGCAACGCATACTGTGTCCATCCGGAAGAGTCTCATGTGCAAGGGCGCGTGTTGACTGCCTGCGCAAACGCTCTGCTGTTCAAAACCGCCGCCACTCATGCGGCGCCAATGGTGGGTGTTGCGTGCTGCCTTTACAGAGCGAGTTGTTTCCTGGTACTATGCAAGCCTGCTGCAATTGCCAGCTTCCAGGCTTGCAATCAAGGCGCAGCCACAAGACAGGTTCGACCAATGCGCTGCAGCTGTGGTGCCGTTCTGCCAGCAGCGCCAGCAGCGAGCTGAAACAGCAAACGCACAGCAGCAACAGCGACACAGGCCAGCAGCACTGCAGCAAGGCACGGCAGGCACCTGCGGCCCCTTGGCCCCCAGCAGAGCCAGTGGGATGGTCGCCATGACGTTCACGTAGCTGGCCCTTTGGTACCAGTTGCGGTCGTACCGCAGCATCTCGTCATAGGCGGCCAGGGACTCCTGGTACCTGGGGTGAAACGTTTGGGGGTTTTGATGTGTGTGTTCAAGCAGAGGGACATCATGCCAGCAACAAGTGACAAGGGCGCTGCAGCACCTCCCCCAGACAGCGACAGGGAAAGCAAGAGCAGCGCTAAGCACAAAGTTGCCGTTTACAAAATAAAAAAACGTGCAACCCACGACAGCTGCGGCGGTACGTGAGGCTCAGCACATGCAGCAGCAGCTGCCTTGAGCTTGCCTGGCCATCTTGCGCAGCGTGTTGGCCACGCCGTACATGGCCCTGTGGAAGGCCCTGTAGGGCGTGCGCGGCCACGTGGTGACCTCCTCCACCAGGTCCCTGAAGCACTGCGGCTGCAGCACCTGCACAGCACAGCAGCACCATGCTTGTCGGGCTGCTTGTGAACGGTGTGCTTCTGGTGTTGTCTCATGTGGAGTGCCTCTTCATAGCTGCCTGCCTCAGTGAATGGCTCTCTGCTGACCTGGGCGTCCAGCGCACTGTGAGATCATAACCAACAGTAAACTCAATGCACTGTACATGACCTTCAACATCACATGCCAGGCCGCGACAAGGAAGCCATGATGATACTTCTCAAGCAGCCCCAAACAGCTGCAGGCGAATCCCCACCTGCGGTCCCAGCTCTTCTGCCTTGCGGTACAGTTGTAGTGCCTCCTCGTAGCTGCTGGCCTCGCTCAGGGCCAGCACGTTGTAGGCCTCCGGGCACACGGGGCTGAGCGCCAGCGCGGCGCGTGCACCGGCGGCTGCATTCTCGCAGCTGTGGCAGTTGTACGCGTCCAGGGCCTGCACATAACACTTAAAGTGGAAGGAGACAGCCGAAAGACAAGGCTGCGGATGCGATTGGTGTGGCGGGCCTGCAGGCACCGCCTGGCAGCATGGGCAGGGCGTCCATCAACAGGGTTTCTTCGCCAACCGTCTCCAGGCAAACCGCCACTGCCATCAGAAAGCTGGCTGTTTCACTTGAGATGTGGCGTGTGAAGCTGACTAACAGACCCTGGGCGCAGGCTGCTTATCTCTGCAAGCGAGGCCTTATACATGCCGATCGCTGCCGCCAGCTTACACGCGCGGCTCACAATCTTTGATTTGACAAGCAGGGCCGCGTACGTGCAAACTCCTGCTCCTGCTGCTGCTGCTGCTGCTGCTGCTGCTGCTGCTGCTGCTGCTCACATGCTGGCATGCTCCTGCTTTCAGCTGCTGCAGCCACTGCTGTCACACCTTGAGGTGTGCCATCATGACAGCCGGGCTGACAAATTGGTCTTCAAACTGGCTGATGGCCCCCGTCTCCAGCGAGATGTAGTCACAGTCTGCTCGCGGGAACATGGCATGTGGTCAAAGGCAGAGGCAGAGGCGACAGGCAGGTGCTGCGTGTGAACGACGTGTGGTGTCGCCTTCATCGCTTGCAGGACAACACGCAACAACAGCATCAACTGCACATGCTGCAGCGGGTGCAGGGAAGCGGCCATATGCATACTTGCGTGTGCAAGTTGCGCGCAAGGTGTTGCTGGCAAGAGGCGACGGGCTGTGGACGGGCTTGCAAGGTTGACACTGCCCATGCTGCTCAAACGTTGACAGCGCAGGCTGGCCCCATACACACTGACGGCATGCGGCTGGCACGCCTGCGTTGCCAGGGCTGCTGCCAGACAGCAGGTTCGTCAAGCAAGGAACCCTTGCTGGAAGCTGCATTACCTGACGGCACACAGCCTGCACCTGACCACACGCCACTGCCAAGCAACGCAGGCGGCCGCCCCTGTCAGCGTGGCAAGGCAGCCGCAGCATCGCCACTCCACTGCGCCATTGCCCAGGCGGCTGCTCGAATTTCAGGGGCACCACAGGCGAGCACACAGTCAGCATCGTCTCAGCACTTGGCAGAGCCGCGAGCGGCCCCTGCAGGTCCCAGCCGGCCTCCTCCCTGTACTTCCTGCTGCGCCCCTCCGGGTCTCTTCTGTTGATGCTTGAGAAGGGTGCAGACCCTGCAGCGTCCCCGCTGCCTAACAACCCAGGCCGCGAGATTGAAGCGTGGCCATGAGCTGCGCCATGAGCTCTGGCGTCATATTAAGGCCTCCTATCAAAGCGCTCATGGTGCGGCTGCTAGGCTACTCTTGCTGGCCCTGCTGCGCTGGCACTGCTGGTGACGGTGTTGCTTCACCACTGAGCAGTGCTGGAGGAGCCCAGGGCTGCTGCAGGTGCAGCTATGATGGGTTCAAGCGTTGGCAGCAAGGTGGTTGAGGTTGTCTGGACACTCAGCAGTTGCAGCTGATTTAGGGTCGAGCACTTGCAGCAGCAGCTGTCGCACTGGCGGGTGTAGCTGCTGCTGCTGCTGAGATGAAAGCAGCCTGAAATGCTTAAAAGTTGTTTGTGTATTAACCGCCGGGTCGCAAGTCCCGCCGGCAGCGGGACAGCAGCAGGAGGGCTGGCAAGGGAATTGACGATTGCACACTCACGAACCACCGCGTTGCAAGCGCGTTGCAGCCACGGTCCAAATCCCGATAATGAATGTGAGGGATCCGCCAGCCGAAGGCCGTCATGTCAATTTTAGTAACAGCCCGCCCGACACACAGGACACCAGCCAGGCCAGGTGACACCCCAATCCTCAAGGACACGGTTGCGGCAGGATACACGTACTCCTTGAACACGGTCTCGTTACTTATAAGTGAAAACTTCTCACACCGACAGTGACACGTTGCGTTGATGCACAGTCACGCCTTACTCTGCCATGATCAGTGTAAGCCCCTGCCAGACGCCACAACCCAAGTCATCCACCGCCCAGCTGCTGCTGCTGTTGCAACCGCTGCTCCTGTAGCGCTAAGTTCAGCATGACATTAAACACCTCCACCCCAACCATGGCATTAGGATGTATCAGATCTGTCAGGTGCTGCTGCCCCGTCGCAAAGCGCTGCCCAATTGCAGCATAGTCGACTAGCTGCAGCCCCAGTTGCCGCGCTGCTGCAGCAGCTGCTGCATTGAGCTGGTGTATGAAATACAGCCGGCCTAGGTAAGGTTTTGTCACTAGGCCCGTGGCCACGTCATGGTGTGGCGGCATGGTGGTGTGTGTCACCCACAGCTTGGTCTGCAAGGGCACAAAAGCAGGCCACCAGCAACGGC
>JACERP010000424.1:0-63501 GCA_014080715.1 Scenedesmus sp. NREL 46B-D3 | reverse complement strand
CACTGTCGCTCCCAGGAGTTCAGGACATGTCAGGCCTAGGGTGACCACAGGTATCAGTGCGCACTGCAATCATGCAAATCGAGAGCAAAAGCTGCCATCCATATATACAAAACACTGCACCTATGTCAACTCGACTGTTCATCAGCACACCTCTGGGGTGGCGCTGCATCAGGGATCATTCCCACATCAAACCGCTCAGCTTGCCAAGCGGCTGCTATCTGCTCAACCGTCATACCGCCACAGCCTTTGCCACTGCTGCCGGCACCAGCGCCTGCAGCAGTGCTGCTGCTGCTGCTGCTGCTGCTGCTGCTGCTGCTGCGCCGCCTGCACCCGGTCCTGCTGCTGCAGGAGCCGGTGATCCAAAGGGTGCTGCTGCTGCTTGCGGTGCTGCTGCCGCTGTGCCACCTGCTAGCCAATCATCCCCTGCCCCTCCCCCATCCAACTGAGCACCAAACAATACCTTTGGCTGGCCACCAGCAGCAGCACCACTCCCACCCCAAAGCCAAAGCCACCTGCTCCTCCTGCAGGTGCTGCTGCGGCCCAACCCAAACCCTCCACCTCCAGCTGCTGCTGCTTGCGCTCCAAAACCCCCAAACCCACCCGCCCTCCTGGTGCTGCTGGAGAAGGTGCCCCAAACCCGCCTGTGCTGCTGCTGCTGCTGCTGCTGCTGCAGAACCAAAGCCAAAACTTCCCCCGACTGGCTGCTGCTGTGCCGCCTTGCCGAACACAACTGAGCCGCCCGTGCCCACACCGCCCATCGGCGCATCTGCCATCGCATCTGCTGCCATGTTGTTGTTGGCAGCTGCTGCTGCACAGCCAAAACGCCACCAGCAGCAGGGGCAGCAGCTGCAGATCCAAAGGCACCCCCAGCGCCAAAAGGTGCACCGCCAGCAGCTGCTGCAGCGCCGAACACAGCTCCAGCAGCAGCTGGGGCTGCTGCTGCGGGTCCAAAGCCTGCAAACGCAGAGCATGTGCAGCATGACACAATCAGTGGCAGCAGGCAGGCGCAGCAAGCGCTGAGCTGAACAGAGCTGCCTGCGCAGTTGTCGCCCAGATGCGCAGGCACCTGTGCATGCAGCACCTGCACAGCCGAGACACTTCAGCCGCCGCGTTGCGTCGGTGCGCAGGCAGCCAGCCCTGCAGTCAGCGCCTGCAGCACCTACCCGTGCCAAAGACGCCGCCCTGCTGCGGTTGCTGGGCCGCCTTGCCAAACACCGGCTTGCCTGCTGCTGCGCCGCCCCCTGCTGCTGCCCCACCCGCAAACAGGTCGAGGTAGGGGTTGGGGCGCACCACCAGGTCCCCAGCTGCAGGCGCCTTGTTGCACTGGCTCACATACTGGGAGGGGCGTGAGCGGCGGCAGCATCAGCAGCAGCGGCGGCGGCAGTTGTTGTCGATACAGCCAGCGTGTCTCGGTCAGTTGAGGCTGTTGATCAGCAGCAGACGGCGAGGAATGAGCCGGCAGCTACAGCGCGATTCCTTAAAGGTCCTGCTGCTGCTGCAGCAGCAGCGCCGGCTGTTGTAACAGGACGTACTCACCCTCAGCATGCCTTCTATGTCTTGCTGCTTGACGGCCACTGCCTGCTGCAGCTCCTGGCTGAGCACAAATGGCTGCTTCTGTCCTGAGCGGTGCTCTGCCGCATCCTTCCAGCGAACCTCCTCAGGAGACACATCACCTGTAGCCATGCAGAGCGCAACACATGTTATGACAGTTGCATTGTTGCTGTGACACTGGATCACAGCACAGGGCTGCTTGGCGCATCACCGTGCCGCTGCTGCAACCTTGCTTCAAACATCCTCGGGAGGCGCATCGCCCGCACAAGGCACGCACGAGTTGACGTTTTGGCAGTCCTGCTTTGGCCTGATGACGATCGTCCCTTACAAGCCATGCCTTGCGTGCTTTGCATAAGGACACACTGATCAGTGCAAGGTTGTGCAGCGTGGGCTGCAGGCTGACGGAGCTCTGCTGCGCTGGCTGTCCATGGCTCTACACTTCCAGCCAAGCGTTTGCACTGCTGATCAGCGGACATGCTGGGCTGCCGCAGCACCGTCCATTGGTTCCCCCATTGGCTCCCCTGATTCCCCGTTGGTTCCTCCTGATTCCCCATTGATTCCCCCATTGGTCCCCCCTGATGCAAACCCACCTCGGAGGTCGCTGGGCTGGTCCCTGTCGATAGCATAGCAGCTGAGAACCCACCGAGGCCTGTCCGTCTTCAAGTCCTGCTGAGCGACTGCCTTGTAGTCGGCGTGCGCCTTGCCCTGCTGCTGCTGCTGCTGCTGCTGCTGCTGCTGCTGCTGCTGGCCCCTGCCACCGCCACCAAAGCCACCCCTGCCACCGCCCCTGTTGCTGTTATTATTGTACCCGCCGCCGCCGCCTCTGCTTTGTTGGTACTGCTGCTGCGGCTGCTGCTGATAGTTGTCGTCATAGTTTGCTAATGATCCAAATCGGTTGTTGCCACCGCCGCCTCTACCGCCCCCTCTGTAACCGCCGCCGCCGCCGCCTCCACGGCGGTTGTCGTAGAACTGCTGCTGTTGCTGCTGCTGGTTGTAGCCACCCTGGTTGTAACCGCCTTGGTTGTAACCGCCCTGGTTGTAACCGCCGCGGCCTCCCTGCTACAAAACGCAGCAGGCAGGCGTCAAAGGAGCGGCAGGGCGGGTGCAGGCAGCTAGCGTTGCAGCTGCCAGACGGTCAGCCAGCCCAGCATGTGCATTGCTGATGCTGGGGTGTCGCATGCCTGCAAGTGCTGCCAGAGGTGCTTAATGTACACCGTCTGGGCGTCCCATTTGCTGCCTTGTGCTCTGCAAAGAGAGGAGATTGTACAACCCTGCCTACATGCGGTGCTGCTACCTCGCATGTGGTGGCTGTCTAGGGCTTGCAGGTGCAGCGTGCGATTGTTGTGGGGCATCGTATAGTCGTAATAGCAAGGCGTCATAATTTGCATCTGCCACAGCAACATGCCATGTGCTCGTGATGGCTTGGCAATTTGCATGTGTGCTGCTGGATGCAAAATAGGCACAGAGGAGAAGTCGCTACTGCTGCTGCCGCGCTGCTGCTGCTGGTAGATGCTGGGCGTCATCTCCACACCTGATAGCCACCCCCCGCCTCCCCTGCCGCCTTGATAGCCTCCCCTGTCTTGCTGGTAGCCACCTGTCACCACGCAATCAGGGCGTTGTAACAGCTCTGCTGGCATGCGACCCTTGCAGCTGCTGCTGCTGCTGCTCATTCCTGCTGGTTTTGAATGGCGCGTTGTGCAGCACAGCTTACCCCAGTTGCCACCACCTCCACCACCCCAACGGGGTCCCATCGTTCTACAAGTCTGAATGCATGAAGTTTAAGACGAGAGATGGCACCTGGGTGCGAAGCAATGTCACTGTGTACTTTCCGATAGGTGCTCAGTGCAAGCGATTGCGCAGTGTATAATGTTGCATTCTCGAAGGTACTTCAAAATTGCTGCGGAGTGACCACCAACAAACAAACCTAGCGCACTTGTCATAGAAGGTGTTGTTTGCCCCCTCAACTGCCCAGGCACCAAAATGGCAGCCACATGTCTCCGTCACTGCTCCGGCAGTCTCCAGTCACTGGCAGCACTTTCAGACGGAGCAGCAGCAGCAGCAGCAGCAGCAGCAGCAGCAACAAGAGGAGGAAGACAGCGGTGCAGGCAGGTGTGCAGCAGGAACAGCAGCAGCACGGGCAGGAGCAATGATCCTCAACGGCAGCAGCCTTAAGCCCAGGCCCGTTACAAAAAGCGGTAGCAGGCAGCTGCAGCCGTGGCACCAGCAGCACCAGCAGCACCAGCAGCACTTGAGGCGACGCATTGCACAATGCTGCTGTGATGCGCAGCCAAGTGGATCGGGTGCGCTCCGGCTGTTTAAGCTAAGTCATAATATATTGTTCCCGCTCTGCAGTGTGCTTTACTTTTTACGTGTCCAAGCATAGCACAGCCTGGCGCTTCTGCTTCCTGGGTTCTCACATACTTGCATGTACTAGTGCATCAGTCAGCGCTGGCAGCAAGCTGCCAACCAGCAGTAGGTGCAGCTGTTGCTCATGTCACAAGTGCACACGCTGACGCTTTACTGCACGTTGGACAGCCCTGTCTACTGTACTGCATCGTACTGCCTTGTACTGCCTTGTATTGCGCCTTGTTGTACTGCAGTCAGCCCGCAGGATCGTGCGTACGTGCTGCAAGCGCTGGAGCTGGCCAAGCGTGCGCTGGGCAAGACGCACCCAAACCCGGCCGTGGGCTGCGTCATAGTAAAGGACGGAAAGGCAAGAGTGTCGGGCAAGGATGCTGATAGGGACAGGAAATTTTGGCGCCCTTGCACTGTGCCCGGGACACAAGGACTGGTGCTGCTTCATTTGTGAAAACACGTTCGAGGTGCACGGCACCTGCAGTCCTCTTCAATGCCATCGGTGTGGCTGGATAGGCAGCTGCAGCAGGGCAGATGGTGTGGCCACTCAACAGCGGTGTTGCTCTGCCGAGTGCAAGCAGTGCTGTTGTAAGTTTGTGACCTGCCCGCTGGTGCAGGCGCACACCCTGCACTGATTTGCTGTGTACCGCTGCTGCTGCTGCTGCTGCTGCTGCTGCTGCTGCTGCTGCTGCTGCTGCTGCTGCTGCTGCTGCCAGGTTGTTGGGGAGGGCTTCCATCCGCAAGCCGGCATGCCGCACGCCGAGGTGTATGCGCTGAGGGCGGCAGGTGCGGCACGAGCCGCGCACGCCCAAAGCAGGCACGGCAGGGCGCCCGCGGCCCTGTCCTGCAAGCTGCCAGGTGTCAGCTGCCAGCTGTGGCGACATGACCTGCTTGCTGCGTGCTGTGTCCTGTGTGCTACTTGCGGCGTGCGAGCTGCGAGGCCGCAGAAGCAGAGTGATGCGCACTGCTTTGCACACTGGCACGCCGTCCAAAAAACTTGATGCAATGCAGCGCAGTGCCAACAAAGCGAGCCGCCAGATGACACCTTACATGGCAGTTGCAGACAAACACGTGATTGCCAGCGACCCAGGCAGCAAAGGAGAGTGGCCTGGCTACAGTCACCTTACATGGCAGCTCAGCCAGCAGGGTGGGCAGAGCTGGTACTGTGCAGCTTCTCCCTGCAGGCTCTGTTCCGCGCTGCGTGCTGCTGCTGTCGCCCAAGTGCTGCCATGTTCCGTGTGCGGTGTGTGTGGCTGGCTGCAGGCACTGCCGCCAAGGGCGCCACTGCGTATGTGACGCTGGAGCCGTGCAACCACTACGGGCGCACACCACCCTGCAGCCAAGCCCTGGTGGATGCGGGCGTGGCTCGAGTGAGGCTATGCTGTTGCTGTTGAGCTGTCATTGTCATGTCGTGTTTGCAGTGGCATGGTTTGGCAGCGGCCCTGCAGTCTGTCTGAAAGCCCTTGCAGCAATGCATTGTGGGTTCCCGCATGGCTCGAGGGAGTGGACAACATGCCGAGTCGCCATCACCGTGCTGGGCTGCCGCAGTGGCAGCTGTGCCTGGGAGTCATGTGTCCTTGCGGCTGCCGTGTCCCACCAGCCGTCACGCGTGTCTTCTGTAGCAGAGCATGCCAACTGCACAGTGCTGAAAGCTCAGCGGTGGAGTGCAGCAACTGACTGTGCTGCTGCTGCTGTAAGCATGCAGCTGTGGGTGCCATGATTCGCTGATCTTGCGGCATGCTAAATTGCTGGCGGCCCCGCATGCTGCCGGTGCAGGTTGTCGTCGGCTGTGGCGACCCCAACCCGCTGGTCGCAGCAGCAGGCATCGCCACACTGCAGTCGGCAGGCATCGAGGTGGCGCTGGTGGGCGGTGCTGAGCAGCAGCAGTGCTACGACATCAACCAGGAGTTCATGGAGCGGATGAAGCAGCAGGCAGCCAGCGTTTGACTGCTGTGGACGTCAGCAGTGTGGGGTGGTGATGCCGAGGTGGTGTGGGGGGGAGGGGGGGGGGGGGGCGTTGTGTGGTGGGGGTGAGGCCGTACCTGGCCCTTGCTTGCTCTTCTTTTAATAATGGCTTTGTGACTTGCTGGTAAGGGCCTCGGGGGCCACCTCAAGCGGTTGGCGATCGGCTTGACCTTGTTACGTAACAGTATACTGCCTCCTCTTGATATAAAAAAACTGAGGTCGCTGAATGGATTGCTGCAGCTCCGCAGATAGGTCACCAACATGTTTGCCGCTTGGTGCTGATGTTTGTTGGCTCATGCGCTTGTAGGGTTCGCTCACCTGGCAGATGAGCGGCTTGGCTGCACTTGCTCGACTCCTGTTGGTGTGGCTAGCTGTGGGTAACTGTGCGACAGCTTTACAATATATATTGTATGTATGCAGGCTTGCAAATCGGCAGGATATGTTTGAGCACGTGGAGTGCATCATACAACTGGCGCCGTGACAGGTGAGGGGTTCATTAGTCGCTGTGGTCAAGTGCACGTGCTGCGCCTTTGTTCTGAGGGTAGTGGTGTGGTGCGACATGCTGCGAAACCGATGCATTTACCAGAAGCACGGCATCCGCACGGAATGGCATAAAGTTACTGTATAAAAGTTTAACAACAACAGCATCTGTGGAGCGCAGCTTGTTCTGCGCTGGCCGTTTCTGCAAGGAGTAGAAACCGCAGGCCACACAAGCGTGCATGACTGCATGCATGCTCCGTTAATGTTTGGTGTACAGCACAAATACGATAAGTGAGTGAGTAATGGTAAGAGCAGCAAGTTCCGAGGCTGTGCCGTAGGTGTGCCGTGCAGGTGGTTGCTGTTTGACTTCTGCGGCCAGCCCGCCGGGATGCTTGAAAATGCTTGCAAGGAGTTTCTGCTCATTGATTATAGCTTTTAGCATGCGTTCAGCAGCCAAGGCGTCTCCCTGTGCATGGGTGTGGTATTGAAGCGCTCGCCTGCAGCACGACAAACTTCCACAACGGACTCAACAGCGCTGGATGTTGGCACGCTCTCCACTGAGCACACGAAATATGAAAGCAACAGCATTTTAGCTTTAAACCGAGCTTCAAGAGTGGCACTTTTCTCGCATAGTGGCATGCACGTACCACTTCATGTTATCGCAGTGAGCACACGGCCAAGTGGTCACCAGCGCAGTTTGCTATAGTTTTGCGCCACAAATCCCATCTATTTCCCTATAAATCTTTGTCGACTGACAATCTTTCACGTTTGTCACTGTGACTATATGAAAATACCACTCAAACAAACATTTAGGGCCCAGAGGGGCAAGGGGTGCCTGCCCGCTCAAAGAGAAGCAACAGCACTGTGACCGGGCAATTGGGGGCCTTGGACGCTGTGCATGCGGGCTCCCAGAACGCATTTCAGACTACGAAATCACACCATGCTGCAGCAGCCGCTGTACGTGGTCCCACTGAGGGACGTGGACCGCACCAACGGGCAACTGTGCGGCCATGCTGCCGCTGCGCAGCATGCTGCAATCGTAACCGCGCCCTACAACTAGCTGACGCAAGCAGCACTCTGACTCAAAAGAGCCGCAACCTGTGGCATTACCAATCCCAACAGCCAAGGCAGTTGTAACATAGCCTGACTGAAACAATTTGAAGTGAAACATTCAGCGCCTGCCATACAGGAACACCGGCGACAGGCTGCCCTTCCAGCGTTGCTGCAGGGCAGCAGGCAGGCCAGCAGCTGCGGCTACAGCAGGCGACGCTGGCACGCTGCCAGTTGCTAACACAGCTGCCGACGGCGGGCTTGTTGCAGGCAAAGGTGCATCCAGCTGGCTTCTGGTACCTGCACTGCAGCTGCTTGCCTCTGCACCGCTGTCACCGCTTACTGCAACACTCTGCACTGTCGGCGCTCGCTGCAGCGGCGGCCAGAGTGACCGACATGGTGGCGCTTGGGGCTTGAAGCCTGGTGGGTGGTGGCAGCGGCCTGTTGGTGCGGCGGGTGTCAGGTTGATGCTGTGAGCGACGGGCCTGGACGCTGCTGCTGGTGAGCTGAGCAGCATGTGCCTCATCGCAGCCGGCAGCTCTGGCATGCTGCTGCTTTGCAAGGCAGGCGCACCCCGCACGTGCTCGTCATGCCGTACTGGTGTGGTGGCGCTGGCAGCTGCAACTGGTGCTCGCACTGCTGGCGCTGCTGAAGGCGTCGCCGCTGCTGGCGCCGGCTGCAGCAGCCACTGCAGCACCGGAGGTGGCGGACGCCCTGCACTGCCAAGTGCTGTGCAGGTGCTGCTGCCTGGCCACCTAGCAGCGCCCGGGTCAGCTGCTGCACTCCCGCCAGCTCCTTGTCCACTGCTGCTGCTGCTGCTGCTAGCGCGCAGTGCATCTGCGCTGCTGCTGCTGCTGCTGCTGCCTGTAGCTGGCTTTACTGGTAGTGGCGCGAAATGCTGAACTTCCACTGCTGCATCCTGTGCTTGGCCAGCAGTAGCGGCAGCAGCGGCAGCAGCAGGAACAGCTGGCGGTGCTGCAGGGTGTCCGTATGGTGGCAAGTGCAGCCTAGGCGAGCAGCCACAGCGACTGTCATCATTGCTGCTGCAGGCGCTGCCACTGCTGACACACAACCAAGCATCATCTGCATCAGCAATGCCTGCCGCTGGACCTGGTTGCTGCTTCTGCTGCTGCTGCTGCTGCTGACCTTGCATACGCAGTGTTGCCTCGTTGCTGCTGCCTGCTGCATCGTGCTGAGCTGACGGAAGCAGCTGTCGGCCTGCCAGATCTGGCAGGTCCAGCAGGCCACTTTGCTGCTGCTGCTCTGCCTGCCGCTTTGTGCAGCCTGCAGGTACCAGATCCACATCACAGGGGCAGCAACCGCAGCAGATACCGAGTAGAAAGGGCATCAATGCAACTCAGGCAGGGCTAGCAGCTTGCAGGGTGTGCGCAGAAGGCAGGTGTCAGTGCGACAAGGTAAACACGGCGCAACTGCTCAACACAACGCAACTGGATAATGCACAGGCGCATAGCCACATTTTTGGTGAGCGCGTGTCAGGCGCTGCAGTGCATAGGTTCCAGGCAGTACATCAATGCTCACATTTGAGACAGCGGCTTGTCACGGCACACACTGGCATCCGTAAGCAGCGGGCACCCACAGTCTGCCAAGGCTCTGCTGCACTGCTCCGTCACACACGCCCCTTGCTGCAACTGGCGGAGCTGCTGCAATCACACAATGAAGCCCGTCTTGATGAAGCATGGCTGCGGTCGCACATGCCACACACAGCGCGCACCTTGCAGCCACGAAGCTCCTGAATGCAGACACAACGCAGCATGCAGCCACCTGTGCATGCCCCATGGCAGCAGCCGGCCACTGCCAGCAGCAGCTTCACCTGGCCTTGCTCATCTCGCTGCCACCCAGCTGCGCACCTCCTGCCACAGCGCATCCTGTGCGCAACACAGCGGCACCGTCCCTGTGAGAACATGTGGGGGTGCAGCGCTCACCTTGCAGCCGGGCACTTTGCGTGTGTAAAGGCTGGCCGCGTCCAGGTGCCCGTTCATCCCGCGCGGCAGCCGCCACGCCGCCCCTGCCTCAGCCAGCAGCAGCATCGCCTCCAGGTGCCCTCCCGCAGCGGCCACCTGCACCAAGCTGCTGCCCGCGATGATGGCCGAGCTGCTGGCGCCCGTGCAGCGGATGTCTGCGCCCGCATCTGCAGCAGCGAGGCAGGCGCAACAGGCAAACTGTTTTGTATCAGACGACGCAGCCGCTGCATTGCTGCGAGGTGCATTGCATGCATTGGACGCCAATGCGTGGGAGTCGCATCCTTGCTGATGAACGTTGCAGTGTCGGAAGGGGCGGCAGCAGCTGGGGTATTCAGTGGTGTTGCAGGTTAACAGCGCGGGCTGCGCTGCAGGCGATGAGAAATGGGGCTCAGTGCATGCTGCTCCCTGCTGGTGCAGCTGGGTGCATTGAAACTGCTCCTTCACTCCCAACCAACCAACCAAGGTCGGGGGGGTCTTTGGCAGCTAAGAGAGGGAGAGAGGGGGAGAGTAGTTACGCGTGGGTCCAGTCACTTAGATGGTATGAGCCACCCCCAAAAGAGCACAGTGTCAACGCGCGAAAGAGAAAAGAAAAGCGCACAATACAACAGATTGTGTCCATCCAGAAACACGCAAAGTCTTTCAGTATGTATAAAATATACTTGCGGCACGTTGAGACACACCCCACTCAATCAGCAGCTTGCCAAGTGCATGGGTCTGTGCCCTCTGTAACACCAGCCGCCACCAACACACAAGTAAACGCAACAGCAAACCTACACCTTTATGGAGGCAAACCCAGCTTCACTGTGCCTCCAAACACTGATCCTACTGCTAGCAGGATGCGCAGACCGCAACAACTGGCGCAGCGTTGCTGACTTGCATACGCGAGCACTGGTTTCAACGCAGCAGTACATGCGCAGTACACGAGCAGTACAGGAGCGGTACAGTACAGCAGCCGCCAGCAGCTCACCTATGAGCACGCGCAGCAGCTCCACGTGCCCGACAGATGCTGCCGACTGCAGCGGCGACGCCCCAGCCAGCGAACCCTTAAACCATGGCAGGCCCACGTCAGCGCCGGCAGCAAGCAGCGCACGCGCCACCTGCGCGGCACACACAGCGCTGCACTGAGTGATCTTGTCTCACTGTACAAGCTGTCTTGCTGTTGGAGCGTTGAGGCTGGGTCCCGAGTGAACCAGGCACATTACGTTAAGTGGGTGCTGCCTTGTCCTAGCATAATAGCACAGCAAACGTTCTCTGCGCCAACTGCATTCCAGGACTGGTTTGGTCTGTCAACAAAGGGAAGCTGGAGCTGGCCGCTGACAGCAGCGTCACAAAGCTGCCGCAGCTGCCCCCAGAATGCCGGCTGACCTGCAGCCAGCCGCGCTGCCTTTCCCCGCACCTCAGCGCAGCCCCTCGTTGCCGCGCCACACAGCGCGCTGCAGCCGAGCTCCTCCCCCACCACGTCAACAGGGAAGCCACGAGTCAGCAGCTGCTGCACAACCCGCGTCATATCCGCTAGCTTGCTGCTTTTTGATACGATGTTGACCATCAGCTGCTGCGGGGCGGTGTAGGACGCTTCCAGGGTGCTGGGCTTTGCGGGCCTGCTGTTGCTGCTGATGCTGCTGCTAAGGGTTAAAGCTTGATCCATTTTTGGGTCCAGCTTCTGCCCCTGCTGCTGCTGCCACTCTGGCAGGGCTGCTGCTCCATGGTGCAGCAGCAACAGTACGAATTCAGGATAGCCTTGCCATGCAGCTAAGTCGATCGCCCGGCAGCCACCTTGCCTTGGCAGGTTGGGATCGGCAGCCTGGTGCTGCTGCTGCTGCTGCTGCTGCAGCTGTTGCTGCTGGCTGCGGGCATGCAGCAGGGCAGCAGCAGCAATGCAGGCGCCGTTGTACGCAGCGAGCATGAGGGATGTCTCCTGGACAGCACCTGCTGCTGCATTGGGGTCGGCACCGGCCAGCCGCAGGGCGAGGATGACGGTTGCATGCTCTTGGGAGGCTGTGAGGGCTGAATCAGCAGCAACACTGCTGCTGCTGCTGCTGTTGCTGCTGCTTCTGCTGTTGCCGCTCGCTCTCAGTCGGTCGCAGTCATAGCCACTGCAAACTGCGTCAACATGTTCTGCGTCCTTTGAAGTTGCGACTTCATGCTGCAGTTCAGCAGTGCTGGCGCTTTCTACGCGCGCCTGCTGCTGCTGCTGCTGCTGCTGCTGTTGCTGCTGTTGCTCTGCTTGATCAAAGCACTGCCCCTGCCCTGGTGGCGATGACTGGCTGCTGGCTGCTGCTTGGGCACTGGCATGCTCCCTTGGCTGCCGCCCAAACCTGCTTCACAGCTGGCTGCTGCTGCTGCTGCAGCCGCGTCTGTAGCTGGTTGGGCAGCAATGCTGCTGACAGTAGGAAGAAGAGCACCAGCCTGCTGTGCCTCGGCTTGCCGTGCCTGCTGCTGCTGCTGCTGCTGCTGCTGCTGCTGCTGCTGCTGCCGCTGCCGCTGCAGATCCTGTTGACCAAACTTCTGCAAGACTGACTTCAGCTCCTGGACAGCTGTCAGAGTACCATTCAGCACATTCATGGTATCTTTCATATGCCGCTGGTCCACCTGCAGCTGCTGCAGCAGCTTCTTCTTCTGCTGCCACAGCTTGTGTGGCACGACCTTCTGCTGCCGCCCCATCTGCTGCTGGTCAATGTCAACCTGCTGCTGCTGCTGCTGCTGCTGCTGCTGCTGTAAAGCCGTGTAAAGGCCCTGCTTCTTGCATTCAAGCTCCTCCTGCTGCTGCTGCTGCTGCTGCTGCTGCTGCTGCTGCTGCTGCTGCTGCTTGAGACCACCGTCCTATTGGTTGTTGCCATTCACATCACATTCCAGCAGGTCAAGCACTGGCCCAGCGTCTTGAGACATGCCTGAACCTGACCTGCCTCCAAGCCAGGCCTCATCCCCCACACCTAGCACCTCACCTGCTGCTGCTGCTGCTGCTGCTGCATCACTGTGCTCCACCGCATCTGCTGCTGCCTTGTCCCAGCCCACGGCATCTGCTGCTGCGGCAATCACCTCCGCCGCTGCTGTGTCCACCTGGTCGCACACATCCGTAGGCACCACGCAACATGCGGCAAGGTGCAGAGGCGTAATCAGCTTGCTGCTGCTGCTGCTTCCAGCTGCAGCTGCTGCTGCCCCAGATCCCCTGGGGTGTACACCTGCAGCCAGCAGCAGCCGCACCACATCAAGGCTCCCGCCTGGCTTGCGGGCTTTGTGCTGCTCCCCCAACAGCTTCTGCATCTGGTACAGCATGTTGCCGGCGCTGCTAGCTTGCAGGAAATTGTACAAGCTCTCTGCTGCTGCGCTGGCGTCACCCTGCCAGGCACGATCTGCCGCCTCCCCTGCTGATGCCAGATCTGGAAGGAAGGAGCTGATGGCTGCAAAGTGCAGCGGGAGAAGGCCGCTGTTCGTTGGCTGGTTGGGGTCTGCGCCTGCCTGCATCAGCTGCTGCACCGCTGCTGCATTGTGTGCTGCTGCTGCGATGTGCAGGGGGACTAGGGCCGACCGGCCGGCTGCGCTGTTGATGTGCTCAGGCTGCAGCAGTTGCGGCGGTATCTCCTGCAAGTGCAGCAGCAGCAGCAGCAGCAGCAGGGCTGGTGAGAAGGCAGGAGGCGAGGTGGGCACATGAGAGAGTGTATCCACTGGGGGCCGCAGCAGCGGTGGGCAACTTGATTGGAAGACGGGCCTAGATTGTGGTGGCACATGCAGCCCTTGTGTCATCTACTCGCTGGCTAGCTTGTGCTGCACTGTCGACACAAGCCAGCCAGCAAGTACATGAGAAAGCTGCACCCGGGGGTGTATATAATTGCAAGGGCGCAGGACAGAAACGCTCCTGTCCCCTGACTGAGTACTCCAAGGGTGCTACTAAAGTGTAGGCTGTCCTTACATACTCCCTACGCACCCGTTGATCAGTGCCCGTCAGGGGTACCTTCACCATATACTGTATCTAGCCTCATGCCCCTTGCAGCACTGTAGGTTGCAGGGCCCCACCCTGGCATGGCAGCATGCAGAGCTGGGGCGACAGGCGTGCCAGCTCAGCCTGGTGCACAGCGGCTGCCAGCTGCCCTGCTCGTACTGCACGGGCCCTGTATCCTGGCTGCAGCCTGGTAGTGTGGGGACGCGTGCACACACCTCCCCTGCCTTATTGTGTCGCTACCACAATTTCACAATTGGATGTTACACGACGGGAACATCGCCCAATCGAGCCAATGACAGGCTCATTGGGCAACCACCTAATCCAAAAATCTTCAATTTCTTATTACCAGTGTGCGTGGAACAGCGCCCTGCAGCTTGACTCACCAAGTGCACATCAAAGCAAGCCGCATGCAGCGGAGGCCACTGGCCTGAATATCCCGCTGGATCACTGCTACAGCTGCTGCTGTTGTGAGCAGCAACCACGCTGCCACCCGCAGCAGCCGGCTGCTTGCCTGCTGCTGGAAGCAACTTCTGTTTTTGCTTCTTTGCTGGTGCCTTCTGCTCTGGCCTGGTCAACTGCCCCTGCTGCTGCTGCTGCTGCTGCTGCTGCTGCTGCCGCTGCTGCTGCTGCTGTTTGTGTTGCTGGGCTTGCTGCAATTTTAACTATCCACTTGCTGCCACACTGCATGCAGCCGCTGCTGCTGCAGCCCAACAAGGTGATCTGAGCTGTCTGAAGCCCCATGATGTATGGTTCCACACTCATGGTCGCGCAATGCCAATCCAGGGTTGCAAGGCTGTGGGTGCTGAGCCTCTGTTGCTGCTGCTGGCGCAACTTGCCCGCACTGCCATTCATCAAGATGCTGCATACCGTCCTATAGCATCATTTGAGCAGCCTCAATGCTGCTACTGTTACTTCTGCTGCAGCTTGTTGGGAGAACCGGTGTGCCCTCTGTGTTCTGCTGCTGTGCCGCCTCGCCACGTTAATCCAGCGGTCTACTTTTACAAGTGGTCGTGATCCGTCGACTGTGGGAGAACGACAGCGCAACGTCAAGGCCCGGTAAGGATTGCCCTGGTAGCCTTGTAGATTATCAAGTCGCCCACTGCTTGCAAAACCTCGGATGAGTTCACCGCACGACGCACCTGTCACCGCACGACGCACCGGCTCGACCTATACTGCAATAAGGAGGTAACTGACAGCCTTCGTTGCCAACGAATCGGCGTCACAACAAGGTAACAAAGACATGAATGCAAGCCAGGTCTGGCTGATCAGCGCCACATATCATCATGTCTCGATACTAGGCCAATGGGAAGCGCCTCAATCGTTGCAACAACGCCTAATGCGGCTCCAATCAACAGACATGCACAATACAGCGAAAGTCCCTATTAGGCAGCACGTACTCACACTAGCAAAGCGCTGGCTTTCAGCCTTGCCGCTGCAGTCAATGATGGCCCATCAGGGTCCAGGCCCTGAGGGTTTGAACTCGCGTCACTTTCAGGGTGGTAACACAAAATCCTGCACCTACAGCAACAGGCTTGCACCAATGCGTTCTTCACCTCTCCCCCTGCCGCTGTCGAGCCAAGCACCAGCTGACCAACTTGTCACAGCACGCAGCAGCTGCTGCAGCACACGCTGGCCAACGTGCTGCAGCACGTGCATCGTCCCGTCCTGGCATCGCTCCACACCTGCAGACCGGCCGCCATGCGCAGCACCTCTTACGCCGTGTGAATGACAACAGCAGCCGCGCTGGCTCGTCACAAGCACTGGGCTGCAAGTGGTGGTTGACAAAGAGGGTGACATGGTTACATGCATGAGCAGCAGCAGTCATTCGCTTTCATGAGGGGGGTTGGGTGGGCTGCCAGTGTACTGCATGCTAGTGCCGTGTCCTCTCACATGGTTGCAGCAACGTCCCACCCTGAGGCATGGACCTGCTCTTGTAACAGCACGTGGCCAGGACCGCCCACTGCAGCGCCCTGCGCCTACCTACAGCGCTGCTCAACCGCCAACACGGCAGAAACAACACACCCCAGGGTGACAGCGCCACCTCAGACACCACTAAAGGTACGTGCAGGCTAGCGCCCGCCGCGCTGCTTTGCGCCCGTCTTCGCCCTGGGGAAGCTCTGCTCCAGCGTCTTGGTGTTGGCCGCGCCGCCCGGCAGCAGCGTGACGCTGTAGCTGCTGAGTGCTGCGCTGGGGGTGCCGTCTGGAGCTATGCCTGTCGGCAGCTTGGCGGCCTTGCAGATGCAGCCCAGCTCACGGAACCTGCACAGCACAGCACAGCGCAGCACATGCACAGCCAAACATCATTACATCTCATTTGCTTTACTGCACTTTGCATGCCTTGCTGCTTGCAACAAAAGTTCATAGACACAGCACAGCACGGCACATGCACTTTGGTGGGTGGCTGAACCAGTACCTTGCATGCGGTGCTGCCACTTGATGATCGGCATCAAGACAAATTAAGCGACTGGCGCAGATGCATTTATAATCACACAACAAGCACGTCAGCACAGATCAGCACATAAGTAGTGTCACACGTCGGGATAACGAAGACAAAAAATGTCCCACTCTGGCAGTAGAGGAGCAGTACCAGAGGTCCGCAGGTATAGGCCCATCTGACCTCACCTCTACCACCGTCCTCAACACACTGAAACATATACTCAGCTTCTCCAACCGCCACTGCCGCACTGAGGCTGCCCGACCTCCAGACAGTCAAGCACAATGCAGCTGCTGGCTGCACTGCAAAAAAAGCGCACCTTCCCCCGCAACCGCATCGGCTATGGGCATGCGCTCACCTCAACCACCGCAACCTGCAGCAGCAGCCTGCGCACCGCAAAGAGACGCCTGGAGACCTGCAGCAGTGCCCTTGGGCTCGCTCACCTCGCCACCACATCCGCTGCGGTCATCTTGAGCTCCTTGCGCAGGCCGTCAAACTGGGCGGGGGCCAGCGCCCAGCCCTCCACGTCCAGCGCCACCACCAGCACGTGCATCAGCAGCAGCTGGCGCTTGAAGTCCTCGCGCACATACACCGTGCCACCCTCCTCAGCACTGCGGGCAGCAGCAGCAGCAGCAGCATGCAGCAGTAGCAGCAGGAGCAGCTCTGGTCACATCAACGCAGGCGCCGCACACACGTGTCATGACGAAAAAGCCGTTGTGAACATTACGCAGCTTGCCGCTGGACACAGCACCACCTGCGCATGTCCAAAACGTCCAACTGCATCACACCACTCCGCATCATCCAACACGCATGAATGACGGGCAGCACCATTCAGTCGTGACCGGCGCTCACGTCCGGCTGTAGAACATGTCGAGCAGCGGCTCCAGCACCTCCACGCGCCGAATGCCTACACCCCAGCACAGCTCAGCCAGGCCGCCCGGCCGGGCAGCACCACCCTCCTCCTGCAGGACCCAAAAACAGCAGCAGCAGCAGCAGCAGCAGGTCACGTGGTCAGGGCATGGACATTGCCAGGCGGTGTGGTTATCGGACGGCAGCGAGGATGATGAGGGCAGCAGGTGTGCGAAAGGCATCTGTTGACGCAGTGCACAGTCAGCAACCCCTCAGGCGAGCAGCAGCAACCAGCACAACCCACACCAACGCAACATCAGCCCACAGCTGGACCTTGGCCATGCCTGCCAGCATCCTTGACATAACAATCAACCCGTGTGCTGCCTGGCGTTATGATCAGCCTGGGCAGGGGATCCAGCAGCAGCTGCTGCACCCAGCAGCCGCACTCGCGTTCACCCCAAACCTTCCGGCTGCTCAGCATGCCCAGTTGAGTAGCCGTGCCAGCAAGAGCGCCCGTCGCCGCCCAGCGCACCTTGGCTTCCCTTGGGGCCCGCAACGGCAGCCTGTTGCGTGCAGTGGCCAGCTGCAGCAGCGCCGCCAGCAGCGCCAGCAGCTTGGCCAGCCGCCGCCGCTTGCGGGGGTCCGCCTCGTCACTGACGCGCTGCAGGCGCGACAGCACATACTCGGGCACCTGCAGCAGCAGCAGCAGCAGCGGCGGCGGCGGCAGCAGCAGACGGGGTCGGTTGAGGACGCAGTCCGTACGAGTGAGGCGCGTGAAAGCGCAGCACAGCAGGCTGGCCAGATGATGATCTGGCAGCAGCCAACTTGCAGCCCGCAAGCACTCGCCACTGCACTGCCAGCACCAACAGCGGTTGTTATAACACCGCCACAGGAGCGGACGCCTGATGCCCGCACTCGCCTGCTTCTTCTCTGCCATGCGCTCCCTGTCCTCCTGCTTCTCTGCTGCGTGCAGGATCTGTCCGGAGTTTATGGCCGCCAGCATGTGATCTGGGAACATGGCGCTGATCTTGTAGGCCAAGTGCGGCTGCGTGGCTGAGGGGTTGTGCACGGGGATGTTGCGCGCAACACCCAGCCTGCCCATCACCTGCAAGCAGAAGCAGCGGCAGCAGCGGCAGCAAACAGAGGCTTCCTCACGACTGCCTGTGCTGCTGCCATCACACGCGCCACCAGCATGCGGTGTCGCTGCTGTCCATCGCAGCCTGTCTGTGCAGCTGTGGGCAGCATCCCAGCCACATCACCAGCTGGATCCAACTCACGTTGCAGATCTCCAGTGCATACTGAACTTCCTGCCGACGCCTGAGCACATGCAGTCCCTCAAAAGGTGTGCAGGCAGTCAGCCCGTGCCCCTTTCCATGAGCCAGCCATCACACGCACAATGTCACGCATCTGGCAGAAGACACCGGCTCATCTCACTGGCATTGCATCAGGAGGCAATGCATACTGGCCCAGAATGCATTGCATCCAGAGGCAATGCATCCTGGCCCAGCATGCATTGCCTCGGAGGCGATGCATTATAAGGAAAGGCGGTGCAGCAGCAGGCCAGCGCCCACCTCACTGCGCGTCTCCCCTGCTGCTGTGGCGCGAGCCGCCACCTCGCCCAGCAGCAGCCCCAGCCTGTCCTCGTCAGCGTTGCGTGTCACCACCACGGCCCCCTCCTCGCGCTGCTTCATCTGCCGCTTGCGGCGCGTGGAGCCAAACGCCTCGACCAGCCTGCATGAAAGGGTGAGAAAGCAGCACCAGCGGAAGAAGAGAGGGAGGGTGTGACTTGACAATTGCGTGTGACGGGTCGCCGTCTGTATGCATGCAGTGGACGGCTCGAGGAAGCGCAATCATCGCGTCCCAAGGATGCCATAATTGTACTTGTAGGTCACGACGCACTCTACACCCCTCGACCCCAGCTGTTGCTGCATATAACAGCCACAGTGCAGCACACGTCACAGTATGTTCACCACGACCGCCCGCAACGCCATCAACCGCCTTGCAGCCATGGCCCTGCAGCCCCTGCCCCGGCTGACTTTGGCACCGTTGCCTCCGCTGCTGCTGCTGTCTGCCACAACAGCGTCAGACACACACGCTGCCTGGCCTCTATCATGTTATTGCTCGTGAACCAAACCACGACCCAAACCACCAACGACAACCCGCATGGCTCCACACGCACACGACCAAAACACACAGCGATGGTCAATGCGCAGTCAGCGCCGCTCACGCCCCAGCACCCACCTGCGTGCCATCAGCCGCCGAGCAGCCACGTCCTGCGGCAGCTGGCCCTGCTGCCCCTGCTGCTGCTGCGCCGCCTTGATGACGCCCGCCACGTCAGCGTCGGCCACGTGCGCAGCCTGCGCCTCGAGCCGCAGCACGATGCCGCCCGCAGCCTCACTCAGGCGCAGCCGCCCCGTGCGCTTGTTGCGGATGCCCACCACGTAGCTGCAGCAAGTGGCGCGCAGCAAGTTGGTTGCAAGAGGTTTGCGGAATGCGGAAAGGCGCAAGCACCGGGGAGCATGCCGCTGCACAGCGAGCGCAGCGTGTGCCAGCCCGCTTGCGCTGCATGCTGAGCTGCTTCGTGCTGGGTTTACCCCCGTTTGACCAGACTGTGTAGGTGTGGCTGTTGGGGTGCCGTGCACTGGCAAGTTCAGCGGGGTACGGCTGTGTACTGGCAGTGTACTGCTGTACTGCTGGGTTACCGGCAAGCTGACGAGGTGCAGGTGGAGTCGGCTGCAACGCCATGCGTCGCACAATGCTGCTGCACTGCCAAGCCCAGCAGCATACTTGACACGAGCAAGTTCGTGCCGTGCTGACTAGGTATGCAGCGGAGCTGCACGGCGCAAATGCCTGATGCTGTCGCTCGCCGAATTCTCCTCTGCCTCAGCATGCACTACTGCAAAAAGCAGGCGCGTCAGCGCGCATGCAATTACGGCACTCACTGAGCCTTGTCAGCTGCTGACTGCACGGGCAGCTCTGTGGTGGCGATCAGGTTGGCACCAGGCTGCAAGCAGCAGCAGCAGCAGCGGCAACGGGGTAGGGTGTCGTTGGGTAGCTGGCCAGCATTTGGCGGCGCTTGGCAGCTGCATGCAGCCGGGCTGGGCCTGCAGTGCAGCCTGTCAGTGAACAGGCACTGGTGACGCAGTGTAAAGATACGCATGCGCCAGCAAGAGGTACCGGTGAATGCTGGCAAAGTGTTGTGCGCATGCATCTGAAGCACTCCCTGCGGCTAGCAGGGCATTCAACAGCAGAACACACATGCAGGAAGCACAGTCGGCACTGCGTATGCGGCTGCCGGCCTCAGACTCCCGTCACTGCTGCTCACCAGCCTGCTTGTCAGGTACATCGGGTGACTCTCCTGGCCCTGCTCGGCGGAATAAGCCTGAACAGATGCAGAGAGAGCGCAATTTTAGCAGCGCGTTTGCGTCACAAGTGCCAGGCAGAGCAAACACCGCAACAGATGGCAACACGGTGAGCGCCAGACAGACCAGGCAGCACCACAGCAGGCAGGGTTGACTGCTGCAGCTGAACTTGAACGCAGCTCTGCATGACAGGCGGACGCCAAAGCTAGGCGCCAGGCCATGGGTTGGACGGCTGCTGGCCAGATGTGGCTGACCTGGCATGCAGTGCAGCTGCATTGACGCGCACGCGCTTCCACAGACGCGAAGGCATGGCGCACGCACCGCATGGCCATGCGCACCTGCCAAGGCATCGCTGCCACGCTGCCACGCGCAACTATGACTTGGCGCACTTGTTCCCCCGGGGCCAAAATTTGAACGATGACACAGCCATCACTCGCTGATAACATACCAGAAAACAAAAAGGCGCCATCCTGATGCTGCTGCCCCAGCAGAGGAAGCACCATGGTCTGATCACGACCACTGTGGCAGTCAATTAAAACCCCACACTTTCAAACCCCACACCTTTGTGAGCTGCGGCTGATTACGTCGCAGCCACCCGGCAGCAGCCGCACCTGAAACGCTGCACGCTCCTCATCAGCCTCGCTCAGCCCTGCAGCGCCCATCATGAACACAAACGGACCAAAGCCGCGCTGCAGCTGCGCAGCTCGCTGCTGCACTGCCTGCGCCTCAGCCTCGCTCAGCCCTGCAGCGCTGCTGCCGGCTTTGACACTCTTGCCTTGAGCCTTTGCTGCTGCTGCTTTGGACCTGCGCGCCTCCTTGATGAGCTGCTTCTCATTCACGGTAGGGTCGCGCAGCACCTCGACGGCAATGCGGACGTGTGAGATGTCATCACCAGCAGCTGCTGCTGCTGGCGATGGCTGCAGCAGATGCTGCAGTGGCAGACCAGGAGGGAGCTGCTGCTGCTGCTGCTGCTGAGCCTGCTGCTGCGCCTGCTGCTTCTGCTTGTCTTTCTTCTTCTTCTCCTTCTTGCTTAGTGTACTGGCTGTCGCTGTTGCTGCCGGCTGCTGATGCTCGGTGTTCTGTTTTGTCTCCTTCTTGACTGTTGCTGCTGCTGCTGCTGCTGCTGCTGGTTGCTCCTGCTGCTGCTGCTGCTGCTGCTGGTCCTTTTCTTTTTTCTTTTTCTTCTCCAATGATGTGCCTGCTGCTATTGCTGCTGGCTGCGCATCTGCATCCTGCTGCTTTGCCTTCTTGTGTTTTTTGGAAGACTTTGGAGCCTGTTCAGCTGTTGCAGCTGCACCATTTGCTGCGGCTGGTGACGCCTCTGCATGTTTGCGCTTACCCATGCTGACCCTGCTGCTGCTGCTGCTGCTGCTGCCACCGCTTCAGCTGGTGCTGGTGCTAGTGCTGCTTCGTTGTGTTGTACTAGGTAGAGTAGCCACGTGCTGGGCCTTATACAGGCACTTGCAGGAAGGAGGGAGAAATAGGTGTGCAGTTCTCTGCAAACTGGTTCAAGCGTGCCTAGTCCTAGACACTTGCGGCTGCAGGCTCGACGTTGCTTATAAGCACCCCAAAACTTAAAGTTCACCCAGCAGTGCAGTGCACAAACTGGCAGTCGTGAAGGCACCAGAGCGTCGAGTGACATGTCATTGCGGCGTGTTACTCACTGCGTGCTTCTTTCATCGGTAAGAGCCTATGTAGCTGATATGGTGCCTGGAATTACCCGAGCTGTGTATCACGAGCGTGTAGTAACCCTGCCGGCGCACCCAACAAGCAACCCCGCTTTGGCCTAATTTTACAAAGTTTTGCAACTGGCTGCTTTTCACCTTGGCAACTGGCATAGTGCGCTTCTAGGCCAAATCATTCACGTGAAGCTCGCCACCACCTGGCTGTCCATACGTAGCATCAGAGCAGCAGCAGTGCCAGCAGCAGTGCCAGCAGCAGCAGTGTCAGCAGTGGCAGCAGCAGTGAGGGGCAGCTATGGGCAAGAAAAGGCATCAGCGGCCAGACAAGCATAAGCAAGACTTAGGCGCACAAATTGAGGACCCAGAGACATATGGGATACGGGTACGTACCCTCAGCGCAGCAGCTGCCCAGGGTTGGGTGATGGTTTTGTTCAGCTTCATGCACATCTGCATATGCAGCATGCAGCCTCAAATATAACAGATCACCACTGCTTGCACCTCACGTGGGTCACAGCAGCAAACCTCGCTTGCTGCAGTGGTATTGATGTTGTCTGCTACCCCTGATGTCCGATGTCTGGCTGTTTCCTGGCATGACGCAGACAAAGCCACGTGCTGAGAAGCGCCGCAAGAGAGACGAGGAGGATGAGGAGGTGCGGATTTGGCGGCAAACTGTGACAGCTTGTGCCATGCCGCCAAGTTGTTTTCCATGGCCGCCTGCCAGTGCCTGCGGGCCCACCATGTTGCCAAGCTCGCAGCCGAGCAGCTGAGCACAGCGCCCCAACCCAGCGCCCAACATCGCACTGCAAGATCCACCAGTTTGTTCAGACGGGCGCCTGCTGCTCCTGCAGCTGCTCCAGCCCTGCGGCAACCTGTGCAACTGCTGCTGCTGCTGCCGCCGCCGCCGCCCGTCGCCAGGCAGTGCCCCAGGATGTGTCGGCGCGCATCATGAGGGAGGCTCGTGCGCAGCAGGACGAGCTGGACGCGGAGGACCTCCAGCGCAGCACAGCAGCAGCGGGGCCGGCACAGGTGGGTGGGCAGCCACAGCAGCAGCAGCGGGCCACAGCAGCAGCAGCAGGCGAGGGCCGGAGGTCCTTGTGAAGGCAAGCGCTGTCTGCATCGAGACCAGGCGCGCCGCTTTGACAGCGCGAGGCAGCAAGCAGGGTGCTGCTGCTTGTTGCTGATGCATTGCAGCAGGCAACCGGCTGCATACGTGCTCCGTATGAGCCTTTCACAGTGCACGCCTGATCAGCTGGCAAAACTGAGGTCGTTCTACCTGCAGACTTTTTTTGTTGGAGTCGGCCAAGCAATGCAGGGTGGTCATGCCGTGCGAGCTGACCACTAATGAAGTAGTAGGTTTCTGCTGCTGCTGCTGCTGCTGTTGGTCATGCCACAAGTTAAGGGAGAGCTGGCATGTGGCAGCATGCATCAATGTCAACACCGGCCCCGGTGCACAAGGTCAAGGCTGGCAGCCCACACCTTTTTACTTGTCATAAGCGCAGAGCAAAGCATGTGCTGTCTGCTGCATTGGATGCTTGCTCCTGTGCTGACCCGCTCAAGCCGCTTCCGCCTTTGTACGCCACCGGCTTCGCATCGTGGGTGCACATTTGCTTCCATCTGCATGTCGGCATGTGTGCACATTCGTCTGCCTGCGTGTGGGTGCAGACCCCTGCTGTGCTGTCGTCGCATCAGCTGCTGTGCATTGCCAGCTGGCGCTTGCCTGCCTCCGTGCCTGCGCCTCCTGCAGGTCCCAGCTGGCGCCATTTACACATCACCTGCTTTGCCTGCCCGCTCACTTACCTGCTTTGTTGCGTGTGTGTGTGTGTATGCTGTGCCAGCTGGCGCTTGCCTGCCTCCGTGCCTGCGTCTCCTGCAGGTCTCCGCTGGCGCCATTCCACATTACTTGCTTTGCAAGGCGGGCTCACTCACACCTACTTTGTGTGTGACAACACGTGTGTTCGTGTGTGTGTATGCTGCGCCTGTGTGCAGATCCCCGCTGGCGCCATCGCTGCGGCGCTGCAGCAGCTGCACGACAGCGACAGTGAGGCCGAGGGTGGGGAGGACCTGGATGCATTGACCGAGGCAGGCAGCGTGTGGGGCGGCGAGGACGTGAGTCCACCTGCTGCGGCGGCGCAGCATGCCTGGGCACTGGCGCGCCTCTCTGCTTGTCTTGGAGTTGGTCATTTGCGTTGCGTGTGTAGCTGTTTCCGTTCAGGAGTGGCGCAGTGACACTACCGGGGCCATGTTTCAGCTTGCTGCCCTGCCTGGCAGGCCACAGCCACGGCAATCACACCATTGCAGCACGGGGTTGGCGACGGGGACACACACGTGAGGTGTTGGTGCTGTTGCCGTGTTGAGCCCAGCAGCACTGCACACCCTGGCACCCCTGCCACTGCGGCTGCTGCTTGCAGGCTGATGACATCTCTCCTGAAGATGAGGCGGCGCTTGCTGCCTTCATGAGCCCAGCTGCACTGCAGGGGGCGGGAGCAGCGGCGCAGCGCACGCTGGCAGACGCCATCATGGCTCGGCTGCAGCAGCACCCAGGTAGTGCAGCAGCAGGCGGCATGGACGAGCAGCAGCAGCAGCAGCAGCCGCAGCAAGAAGACTTTGGGTGAGAGCGTGCTTCAAAGCTTGTTGTATGTGCTGGCAGGAGTACGTAAATGCAGACACCACCAACATATGTGTCTACCTTGCAGCAGTTGTACAGTCGCCTCGGCCCATCTGAACAGCAGCGTGTGCTCAGCTGTCATTCTGACTAGCTTCTGGTTGCAGCCTTGCAGCTGGCACGCTACTCGTGATTTGCCTCAGCTCCCAGCTGACGGTATGCAAGTAACATGTTGTCATGTTGCAACTTTGTGTTATAGAAACCAATGTAAACCTGCCCTGCCCTGCCTGTCGTCCCTGCCCTGCAGTGCTGGCAGCCTCGAGGGTCTGGATGAGCAGGTGGTCGAGGTGTACAGGGGGGTGGGACAGCTGCTGGCACGCTACACAAACGGCAAGGTGAGGACAGCAAAACAAACAGCAGAGCAGCAGCAGCAGTTTGTTTGAATGCTGGGGCAGCAACAACAGCAGCAGCAGGAGCAGCTGTTGCTCTTTGTAGCAGGTCAGCATGGACATGGTTTGCAGATTCTCGTTACGTTTGTTGGTGTGGCTAGTTTCTGCTGCTGTCTTGTTGGATGGTGGCACGGTGAGCTGTGTCCTGGCAGGAAAGGCAGCGGAGCGCGTGGTGCCCCTCACGTGGCAGCTGCGTATGCAGTGGTTGCCGTGTGGCACTTCTTGAAGGGACTTGTGGTGAATTTGTTATGCTGCGTGCCTGCCGCTGCCTTCTGGCGCACTTGCTGTGTGACACTGGCATGTGTGAGACATCAGATGTGTTGTCATGTGTGTCATAATGCAGGTGCCGAAGGCGTTTAAAATCATCCCCAACCTGCTCAACTGGGAGGAGGTGCTGCAGCTGACCAACCCGGAGGCCTGGAGCCCGCATGCAATGTGAGCAGCAGCAGCAGCAGCAGCAGCAGCATGACATGCACTTTTGACACGCAGCAGAGTGGTCCTGCAGGCGCTTCGTGTCTTTGAGCTGTAAGCGAGCGTCTGGTTGTAACACAGCACGCAGTGGTTCTGCAAATGGCGGCCCAGACCTGATAGTCTTTTGCCGATCACCGGTTGCTGTTTGTCTGCTGCTGCAATTCTGCAAATGGCGGCCCAAGCCTGACAATCTTTTGCCTTTCTCCGGTTGCTGTTTTTCTGCTGCAGTGATTCTGCAAACGGCAGCCCAAGCCTGCCAATCTTTTGCACCTCACCGGTTGCTGCTTGTCTGCTGCTGTGATTCTGCAAATGGCGGCCCAAGCCTGACAATCTTTGGCCCTTCTCGGTTGTCATTTTCCGGCTGCAGTGACTCTGCAAATGGGGGCCCAGGCCTGACAATCCTTCGCCCTTCCCCGGCTGCTGTTGCCTGCGGCACGCAGGTATGTGGCCACCAAGATGTTTGTGTCCAACCTCAACGCGCGCCTGGCTCAGCGCTTCCTGGCGCTGGTGCTGCTGCCGCGCGTGCGGCATGACATTGCGCAACACAAGCGGCTGCACTTTGCGCTGTTCCAGGCGCTGAAGAAGGCCACCTACAAGGCTGGCGCGTTCTACAAGGTGAGGGCTGGGCGTTGGTCGACAAGGTACGCTCCATCCAACCGCTGCAGCCAGGCAGCCCAATGGAACTCCACTCGCGGGCAGGACAGGAGGCCTGGCCTGGTGCAGCATCATGGGCCGCGTGCGACAGCATGCCACCAGCTCCATGTACGTGTTGGTTCAGAGGGTGCTGCTGCCGCTGCGTGCGAGCCGCAGCTGCACGCTGCAGATGCCTCCGACGTTGGCATGTTTTTGCATCACTACTGCAGGGGCTGCTGCTGCCGCTGTGCGCGAGCCGCAGCTGCACGCTGCGCGAGGCCGTCATCTTCAGCAGCGTGCTGCGCCGCAGCAGCCTGCCGGTGCTGCACTCGGCGGCGGCGCTGCTGCGGCTGGCCCAGCTGGAGTACTGCGGCACCACCAGCTTCTTCATCCGCGTGCTGCTGGACAAAAAGTACGCGCTTCCCTACAAGGTGCGCGCGCGCTGCTGCTGCATGCTGCAACACGCGTTCACCGGTGCGCTGACCTGCAGCAGGCATGCGCGCTGATTTGAGTGCGACAGCGCGTCTGTACCATCTGCTGGCTGCCGGTATCAGCAGTTCACCCTGCTTGTCACATTGCACTGTTGTTGAAGCCCTGGCATGCACCCCGCACTGCCTGCGCAGGTTGTCGACGCGCTGTCTGCGCACTTCTTGGCCTTTGAGTCGGAGGGCCGCGTCATGCCAGTGGTGTGGCACCAGGGCCTGCTGTGCTTCGTGGCGCGCTACAAGCACCAGCTCACAGCAGCAGACAGGGACGCGCTGCTGCGGCTGACCACAAAGCAGCACCACCACCTGGTGAGCTGCGGCAGCATGTGTGCCTGGGACAGGTGCTTGTGCATGGGCAGCAGTTTGCAGAATGCTTGTGCTTGAACCCTGCACTGCTGATGCGCAGCCAACCGAAGCTGACGCAAAGCCGACCAAAGCTGGCCCTATCAAGCGATGCTGGACCAGGGATGTGTGCTGTTTCAACACAGCATCTCGCCGTTTTGCTGTACAGCTGGAATCAGCCCTGCGGCGTGCTGTAGCGGGCGCTGTTGTGATGTTGGGAGACGCTATGAAAGGAAACCCTTCTTGCATGCAAAGAGCGGGCGTGTTCACCAACCATCATCACATCATGGTTAAATCTCGGCACAATCCTGCTCCACCAGAGCTGCCTGTTCAGGCAGCTCTTGGAGACAGGAACTGCGGAACTGTCTGCAACGACCGAATGAGACAACTTTTCATGCTGGTGGGTTGCTGTAGGTGAGCCCTGAGGTGGTCCGGGAGCTGGAGCAGGCAGTGCCAAGAGACGTCAAGGGCGCGGCAGCAGCAGCAAACGGCGCAGCGGCGCCAGCAGCAGCAGCACTAGCGATGCCTGGCGCCAGACAGCGCAATGCTGTTGAGAGCAGAGTAGGGCAGCATGTGTCTGAAGATGTCTTCAACCTGCCACCAGTACCTATGATTGATGAGGATTGATTGGGCGAGTGTCATGCCGTACATATTGCTTTCTTGCTTGCCTTTTCATGCTAGAGTGCTTCTTCTTCTTCTTCTTCTTCACATTCTGCAATTTGGTGGAGCAGCAGGGCAGCTGCGGGCCTGACTCTTGGTCTTTCAGCTGCACTACAGTGTACGGGCTAGCATTGATTGCAGTTTGGCCACAGCTTATGTGCTGATTTATAGCTACAGGGCTTCCTCTAATTTGGGCTTCGTCTGTGTCAGGCCCTGAGGGTTTAATCGTGACAGATGAAACGGCTTTGGGCTCCAGGTGGTTGCATTTACATAGCTGAGTACCTCAGTACTTTAGGAGGCAAGCAATGCTAAATCAGGTGACCTGGTTCAAGCTCTCTTGGTGCTTTTGAACGTAGGGCTGCCATGCAGGCACCCATGCTGGCAGCAAGGCATCAAGATTGCACCAGCACTGCACTGCATCACTGCAGTTTTTGTAGTGTCCCCCAGCTACTCCGTCGTGTCCTGAGTTCCGCCAGGAATCTACTTCAATCTTCGGCCTGTGCCGTGAACCAGCAGATGTCGAACAGCAGCTGTGCTGCAGCAGTGCTACTGTAGTGCAGGCCAGCTGCCCTAGCAGTGACACCGGCAGCTGCAATCGTTGTGGCCAGCCGAGCGTCAGATAGGCTTGCCTAAGTCTAGAACTCAATGAGAAGCACCACGGACCAGCCCGTCGACGGCCGCAGCAGCAGCAGCGAAGTTCGCACCGGTGTAGTGCATCTTGTAGTCCCACACAGTTGGCGTACGATAGGCGTTGTAGGGTTTCCTTTTAAGGTTTTGGTGAAAGGCTGTAATAAATCCCACAATGAGTGAACGATAATCTGGAACTTCGTGTTAAACCCCTTTACCCGAGGCTGGGTAGTAGTTTTTCTTCTGTCCCAACCCAGTGCTTGTCACGCCTTTACTTCCGCACGTATGCTAATCGTATGTGTTGAATTTGGGTGCTGGAGCAGCAGGCTAATATCATCACGCAGCAGGAACTCGCAGAAAGTGCGCTGCTGTATTGCCCAAACTTGCATCACCAAACATGCCTATTGCTTTTGTTTAATTTTTTGGGTGGTGTTGGGCAAGTAGTACGTCCAACATGGCGTGCACCAGGCTTGGCCGTGCTCACACTGCAGCACAGGCACGTGCTCGATCACCATCTCCTCCCCCAAGGTCTTTGTCAGGAACCTTACGATCAGGTGCGGGCGGGCTGCATGGAATACGCCTCTCTGGCACTTGAGGCAGTGCGTGTCGAGACTCTGCTGCGTGCCTCATGGAGCAGGTTCTTGGTGCTTATAATGCAATCTTAACTGTATGAAACCTACTGTTAACTAAAAAACAGTAATGGGCTGTGTTATATGGCGCATTCACCGACTGTCCCCGGATGTGTATCAGCAGAGGCTGGCTGACGTGTAGTGTGTGGCGTCCGTGTGCGTGATCTCTACTCGCCCTTGTTACCCGTGTAGGATCGTTCTTCCATGGCACGGGCAGCAGCAGCCACAGCAGCAGCGGCCCTGTGGCCAGCCAAAGCAGCAGCAGGGGAAGGCGTTCTCTCACGCCTCCCCCAGCCAGGGCTGTGGCTATTCCCTTGCAGGACCAGCTTGCTGCGGATGCAGAGTTCAGTTTGGACCTGGTCAAGGTGCACATGAAGTGCCAGTACGCCACCAGCTTTGGTCAGGAGCTGAAGGTGGTGGGCGGGGCACCAGAGCTTGGGGAATGGGACCTCAGCAGGGTGAGTACCGCGTGTAATTAGCCGAAAGTTGTGTTTGCAACTCTCGGATGATGCCTGGTGCTTGCAGCACAGCAAACAGCTGCATGTCAAGGGTCTGGGTGCTGAGTGGGAACTGCATGGTGTCAGGAAAGTGCATGGCTGGCTGTGTGCCTAGCACTGCTGTTGAGCAGCACTGGGTCTGCCGCAGTGTGCTTCTCATTGGCTGCGTTCCTCTACCCTGCACAGTGCCTTCACCATCAACAGTTTCAAGTGTGTCCAGCACCAGGTTGCTGCCATTTGCTCTTGGAGGCTGGCTCCCGCATGCAGTTGCTGTCTCCAACCCTCTTAGCTTGATTGTCACAGCTTCTTCTCGTGCACGTCAGTGTCAAGCGGCAGTACCCCTGTGCTGCCCGTGCTGCTCGTGCTGCTCCATGCAGCAGCCCATCAGCTGCCCCCGCTCATCACGCCATGCTCGCATGCATGCTGCACAACAAGCTGCCTGCAGGCATGTTCAGACTCTGCGCTCAGTGACACGTGCTTCACCCGCATGCGTTGCCTGTCTTCTGGCCTTCAGCAACGCTTTTCGCTGGGTGTTGCACCACCGGATGGTGCATAAGCCCTTGCTGTCACGTGCGGCACTCGCTGCCTGCACAGTTCACTGCATAACACTACACTGAAAACCAATGCACACTGGAATGCGCCTCAGGCATCAGCCTGGGGACGCAGCGCTCTGCTCATCAGGGCACATGTGACTGTGACAGCTGCTCCTACACTGTTTGGCAGTCCCACTTCTCGCACACTGCCCGTGTGCGTGTTGTGCATGCTGCACTGCTGCTGCACCTGCAGGCGTGCTTCGTGATATGGGCAACTGCGCGTGACGCCTCTGCTGTCATGCATGAAGTATGGCTGCTGCACTGCTGCACTTGCAGGCGCCCTCCATGGTTTGGAATGAGGGACACAGCTGGACCCTGACCGCCTTCCTGCCGCCCGGCACGTACCCATTCAAGGTGCGGCGCTGCTCCCGTCATGTACAGCACATGCGGCATCATCACACAGTTGATGTGCAGCCGCGCATCGCTGGCGAGGTCCCCCTTTTGTGTCATACAACAGCCATGATACAATGGTCAGCACTCCATTGCTTGGCTGCCTTACTGTGCTGCTGGGAAGTACTGATTTTCCATAACAAACTACATAAGTGAACTTTGTATTTATAAGAAAATTGAGTTTCTGGATAGGGTTGAAAATCTCCAGTCACAAAAGCTGGTGTTCTTTCCATTGGCTCTGTTGAACCTGAAGCAGAAGCAAAAAATACAGTTTTTCCCAAATATGGAAAAACTGATACCAAACTTTCAGCAGAAGGAGTTTGGCTGCCTTACTGTGCTGCTGGGAAGTACTGCTACTAGCAGGGTTGCCCGTTTGCTGTGCAACCCCCTGTATGTAATCCTATACTGCACGTTGTACGGTGTTGTGCGGTGCTGTGCGGGTTCACATGCGCTTGTGCTGCTGCTCCTGCTCCTGCTGCTGCTGCTGCTGGTTTGTTCCGCCTGCAGCTGGTGGTGGCAGGCCCTGGTAGCCCTGACTCAGCTCGCTGGGAGACAGGCAGCAACCGAACCATCACCATCTCAGCCAACTCCCCAGAACTGGGCACTGCAGCCCTAGTCCTCGTCGACTGCGACTTTGACCAGACTGCCAACACTCGCAGCCAGACCAAGCGCGTCACCGGCATCGGCTTCCGCAGCAGCAGCATCAAGGGCAACCCGCATCAGAGCCAGGGCACGCACGGCAGCAGCACAGGCAGCGCCGGCGGTGCAGGCTTGCCGAGTGCGGCTGCCTTCAGGACGAGCAAGGTGACAGCCAACGCGTATGCAGCAACCAACAGGTCGGTGGGACTGCCGGGGAGCGAGTCGGCACCAGATAGTCCTTCTGCTGCTGCTGCTGCTGGGCCTGCTGCACAGCACTTCCAGCAGCAGTACGAGCAGCAGTACGTGCTGCTGCAGGAGCAGCAGCAGCACCAGCCGCCACCACAGCAGCCGCATGTTGCAGACACCTTTGAGCTGGACAGCAGCAGCAGCATGCCAGCTCCGGCAGCTGCATTTGCAGCGCGGCGTGCGCCGCTGCCTGCTCCTGGCACTGCTGAGTTTGCTGACCGCATGGCCGTGCTGGATAACCAGCTCGCAGAGCTCCTGGGCAGCAGCAGCAGCCGCGCCGGCAGCAGGCAGACGAGCCCTGAGGCAAGCCCCAGCAGCAGCATGACCAGCAGCAGGGAGGAAGACCATGTTGAGCATCACACGGGTGCTGCTGAGGCTGCTGCTGCAGCCTCAGCAGTAGTAGAGGTAGCTGCAATGCCGGCAGTTGCAGAGTACGTCATTCCTGCAACGGAAGAGTATGTGGTGGCGCCAACAGCTGCTGCTGCTGAGGCGGCAGCAGCAGCAGAGTCAGCTGCTGCGCCTGCACCAGCAGAGTACATTGCTCACGCAAGAGAAGAGTATGTGCCAGTTCAGGCAATGTCGGCAGCAGCCGAGCACGTGCCTGACGAAGCTGCTCCGCATACTGCTCCGGCGACACCTGGCAGTCCTTTGCATGTGCCAGCTGCCGCTGCTGCTACTGCTGCAAGTGGAGAGCCTGGCGCAGCCAAGAAGGTGGTCTCCAGCTTCATCAAGGGTGAGCAGGCCGCATTCATCAAGATTGGTTTGGTTGGATGCAGCCGTTCTGTGTTGCGAAACCTGCTGGTTCCTAGCCGAATGTGTCATGTTGAAGACGACCATTTTAATTACATGATAATGTGCCGCATCTTGAATTCACGCTACAGGCTTCGTTGTGACTGGCATGCATGCCCATGCACTACAGCACCCCCTGTTGACTGCTTCCATACATTCTGCTGCTCCTACTGGCGCTGTTTGATGTGATGCACACATCCTGCGGCTGTCCCGTCTGCTGCTGCTGCTGCTGCTGCTGCTGCTGCTGCTGCTGCTGCAGACCACCTCAAGGTGGTCGAGGACCAGGCCATGGCCATGATGCGGCAGAACGAGCGCCTGGAGCAGCGCATGATGGCGCTGGAGCAGCACGTGCAGGTGGGGGCTGCATGGTGTTGGCTCGCGGATGCAATGGCAGTCTTGTGCTCTGTGTTCTTGATGGCGCTGGTGCAGCACATGCGAGCATTGTGGGGCTGCTGTGGGGTGTTGCTGTGCTGTTGCTCATGCAGCTGCTTCTGTGGCTGTGTGGTTTTGCAAGCTGAGATGCTGCGAATGTGGCTGAGCACAGATCATGATGTTGCATCGAGCCGTGTTTTTCTTTGTGGCACTGCTAGAACTGGAGCGACGGTGAGCATGTGCATGGTGCACAACGGTGCACCCCTTGGTGTTTTGGCAACAGATGTAAGCAGCCTCACCCACGCCAATGCACTGCCCTGCCCGCCTGCGTCTTCTCCCATCACTGTGCTTTTCAACTGTTTTTGCTTCACAGAGCTATGACAGTTCCATGATGGGAGCACTGGCTGACAATCTTCAGCAGGCTGCCAGCGCTGCTGCTGCATCTGCATCTGCTGCGGCTGCTGGCGACGCCGACCCGGCAGCTGTTGAGGCCCCGGCGGAGACCGCCAGCAGCAGCATGCTGCAGCAGCTGCAGCAGGAGTCGTTGCAGCAGCAGCCAGCTATTGATGCTTCGGAGATTGTGCGCCAGTTCATGCAGACCCACAGCCCTGACCATAGCAGGAGCAGCAGCCCAGAGGGAAGGAACCACAGCAGCAGCAGCAGCAGGGCGATGGAGCTGTCAGCGCCGGTCAGCATCACCGTACCGAGCAGTTTTGAACTGCAAAATGACAGCGACATCAGTGGTCACAATGGGCACCTGCAAATACCTGTCGCCGCTGAGGACCAGGCAGCAGACTGGACGCCGTACCTGCCTGCAGCAGCAGCAGCAGAAGAGGCAGAGGCAGAAGCAGTAGCAGAGGCTGCAGCTGCTGGTGCAGACTCAGACCATGTGTATGTGTATCAAGATTTGACCATGATGCAGGAGGAGCAGCAGCAATTGCCGCTGCAGCTGGAGCATCAGCAGGAGCACGACTTGGCACCGCAAGTCAGCAGCTTTGACTACAGCAGCAGCAGCAGCAGCAGCAGCGCACACCACGCAGCATTGCACTGGCAGCTGGAGCCGCAGGAGGAGCATCAGCAGGAGCATGAGTTGGCACCGCATGTTAGCAGCGTTGATGACAGCAGCAGCAGCGCACACCATGCAGCGTTGCACTGGCAGCTTGAGCCGCAGGAGGAGCATTTGCAGGAGCATGAGTTGGCACCGCATGTTGGCAGCGTTGATGACAGCAGCAGCAGCGCACACCATGCAGCGTTGCACTGGCAGCTTGAGCCGCAGGAGGAGCATTTGCAGGAGCATGAGTTGGCACCGCATGTTAGCAGCGTTGATGACAGCAGCAGCAGCGCACACCATGCAGCGTTGCACTGGCAGCTTGAGCTGCAGGAGGAGCACCTGCAGGTGCAGCAGCCAGAGGAAGAGCACATGCACAACATCCTTGCCAGCCAGCTGCATGCAACAGCACCAGAACAGCTTGATGAGCTGCTGCAGCAGCACAACCAGCAGCAGGAGCCAGAGCATGTGATGCAGCTGCCAGAGCATGGCGTCCACCACATCCAGCAGCACGAGGCGTATCTGGAGCAGCAGCAGGACCATGAGTACCAGGAGCAGCAGCAGCAGCACGAGCCCTACCTGGAGCAGCAGCAGCAGCTTGAGCCGTACCTGGAGCAGCAGCAGCAGCATGAGACGTACCTGGAGCAGCAGCAGCAGCAGCAGCAGCGTGAGGCACTGCTGCGGGAGCGCGATGCACTGCTGGATCAGCAGCGCCAGCTGCAGCAGCAGCATGAGGCGTACCTGGAGCAGCAGCAGCAGCCAGGGCAGCAGCCAGCAGGCGAGCGACCAGCCCGTGTCTCTCGCGGCTCCCGAGCGAAGCAGAACGCAGACCCGCACTTTGTGTCCGCGCATGCTCGGGCTGCGAAGTGGGCATCCGGCTTGGAAGAAGAGGATGAGAGCAGCGACAGTGAGCCTGATGAGGACGAGGTGCCTTGGTGGTTGGCGGACTCCCTTCCGGCAGTACGCCCCAGCCCTCGGCCGATAGGCAGTACAGCTAGCAACGCGCCAGTCGGTGCAAGTGGCGACGCGCCGTACGCGCACTTGAAGTGGAGCCGCAGCAGGGTGATGTCCCCAAGCTTTGCAGCAACAGCGGCAGCGCTGGCAGATCGAAGGCAGCGGCACGTGGAGCACGGGTCATGGGCTGAGGACGATGATGACAGCAGCAGCAGCGGCAGCCAGATGCAGCCGCCAAGGCCAGCTTTCAACGGGGCGGGCGTCACGCTGGCAGTCGCGACTGCGGGCACGGCTGCTGCGGCTGCAGCAGCTGCTGGCGCGTCGCCGCTTGTGTATAACATGCAGCAGCACGCGTACAAGGCGGCAAAGGCGACCGGGCAGTCTGACCAGGCGGCTGCCATTGCTGCTACTGCTGCTGCCGCGCGCGTGGCGTATGGGTACCCTCAGCCTGCTGCCTCGCTGTCCGGCCGCCGCAAGGGCGGCAACAGCAAGCAGCAGCACACCCCTACGCCTCCAGCCGGTGCCGACCCTGTTGCTGCTGTCACAGCAGCAGTGAAGGCCCGGCAGCAGGTGCTGGCAGTTGCGGACGTGGCAGTGCACCTGTCGGTTGCAGCTGAGCGGCTTGGGAGCACCTCAGGACCGGATGTCCCAGGCTTACATGGCGATGACAGCGGCCCTGACAGCACTCAGGGTCCCCCGCTGTCCAGCCTGGACGTCAGGCCCAGAATCCTAGGCCCAGGGGGCTACCAGGATGAGGTTGCAGTCCTGCCAAGTGCCAGTCAGATTGCTGAGTCAGCGCTAATGGCTCTGCCGTACAGCGGGGCCCTGCCAGCTGACGTAGTGACTGTAGAGGAAGTTGCGTATGCGGCTGGCAGCAGCAGCAGCAGCAGCGGCCTCTTCAGCAGTGTTGATGACCTGCAGGTGGCAGAGGAGGAGCATGCAGATGCGGTCGGCACGCCAGTGACGATGACGCATACGGCTGCACACTCCGAAGCTGCTGCTGCTCCAGTGCAGCACGAAGATGCTGCTGCTTCAGAAGACGAGCTCCAGGAGCTTGCTGCACTTCAGCAGGAGAACGAGCTGCTGTCTGAGCTTGCAGGAATGCACAAGCAGATGACAGCACTCACCAGGCAGGCAGCCATCCTGGAGGAGAAGGCAAAGGCAGTCCTGCAGCCCGCGGACGTCATGAGCCTGAGCAGCAGCAGCAGCAGCATCGACGAGAGCATGGATGGTGCAGAGGAGGCTGTGCCGGATGTGGGCGGTGTGCTGGGGCTTGCACTGGCGATGAAGCGGCGGCGTGCAGCTGGCAGCGCTACGAATGAACACGTGAAGGCGGTGCGGCAGCTGGTGGAGGCGATGCAGCTGCGCATGCAGGCCGCGCTGCTGCAGAAAGAGGCAGCAGCAAAGCAGCAGGCGCTGCTGGCTGATGCGGTGTGCAGCCGCAGCAACAGTCCGTCGCCTGCTGCAGCAGCCGCGGCAGTTGCCGCTGCTGCTGCTAGGATGGGGCTGCATGCAGATGAGGATGATGATGATGATGATGACGGCGGCCATGGCGACAGCGGCAGTGGCAGCAGCACCCCAAGCAGCTTTGCTGTGCCGGTCATCGCTGCTGCTGCTGCTGCTGCTGCTGCTGCTGCTGCTCTCGACAGTGCTGCATATGCTGATGGGGGTGCTGCTGCAGGCGCACAGCCAGTTCCAGCTGCAGGCTATATGGCTTCCCAGGACGCTGTTCCAGCGGCGGCAGCAGCAGCAGCAGCAGCAGCAGCAGCAGCAGCAGCAGCAGCAGCATCAGAGCCAGGCAGGTGGGAGCGTGAGGCAATCGCAACAGTGTCGGCCGTGGCAGGCGTCATGGCTGGAGAGCCGCCAAGCAGGCCCCCTGGCAGTCTTGGTATGCCAAGCAGCAACAACGGCGGCAGCGGCGGCAGCGACAGCACCAGCAGCAGCAGCAGCAGGGCCTTCAGGGCTCCAGTTATCGATGCAGGCGGGCAAAGCGGGGCGTCTGCGGCATGCCACAGCAGCGGCGGCAGCCATGGGGGTGCTGCTGCAGCGCTTGTGCCGCAGCCGCTGTCTGCCGCGCCCGCAGGCGCGTCGGCGCTGCCGCTGCAGGTGCAGCAAGACATGCAGCTGATGAAGGACAAGATTGCTCAGCTTCAGGCCAGGGTGAGTGCGCGCAAGGCGCACGTGGCAGCGCTGGCAGGCAACGGCGGCAGCAGCGGCTCTGCGGCGCCCACCGTCGGCAGCTACACCCCGGGTTTCGCTGCTGGCGCCGCAGCTGCTGCTGCTGCGACGACCGCAGTTGCGGCCGCTGTCGCAGCTCCAGGCGTTGCAGTGGCGGCGGACGTGCCTGTGCTGGCGGCAGCCAGCGCCGCTGTGGCGAGGCCTGCCATCATGAGGAGCATGGACGACGCCTGCGGTGTCGTTGGGCTTGGCGTTGTGGAAAAGTCGCTCCCTGCTGCCAGGCTCGTGCAGTCTGCCTCAGCCGCACTGGTCGGCAGCGGCGCAGGAGCAGCAGCCGCGTCAGCTGGTGAGGCGGCAGGCGCCAGCAGCAGCAGCAGTGTGGAGCGCCGGGGCAGGTGGTCGAGCAGCCTCGTGACCAGCCCGGCCCTCGTGGAGGACAACAGCCCCGCCGGCAGGCTCGCAGTGCTGCGTGCGCGCACAGCCGCCGCCGTCGCCGCGCGCGACCAGCTGTCGGTGCAGGCGCACGACGCGAAGCAGGCGCTCGCCGAGCTGTCAGACAGGCGGCTGGTGCCGGCTGCGGCTGCGGCTGGCGTGGCAGCTGGCGGCGCCGTCAGCGGCGGCGCCGCATCCGGCAGCGACAACCGCCAGCGCGCTGACCGTGCAGCGCGTGCGGTCGCGGCGCTCAGCCACTGGGAGGTGCGTGCCGCGTCGGCGAAGCAGAGCCTGGAAGCCCTGGAGCAGCAGGCGGCCGCCGCGCTGGCGGAGCTCGATGTGCACGACGCCAGCTCCAAGGCGCGGCAGCAGAAGCGGCAGCTGCTTGCAGGGTTCAAGCCGCCGCGGTTTGCCGCTGCGTCTGGCGGGGCGGCGAGCTTGCCTGCAGGGTTTGGGGTGTCGCGTGTGCTGGGGGGTCTGCCGGAGGCGGTTGGGCAGCTGCCTGTGCCCGACCCTGTGGCTGCAGCGGCTGCCCTGACGGCGACTGGCCTGGCTGCGATGCAGGCGGTGCACCACTTCGGCGGGCATTTGCTGCACCAAGTGAACCTGTGAGGGGGGTGGCCGGTGGCGCTGATGCTGTGGCATATAAGAAAAGGGACACGATTATGATTGTTATTATTATGATGTGCACCTGTGAGGGTTGTGGTGTGGTGTGGCTGGGCTGGCTGGTGTGAAGGGTGCGGCTGCGTGTGCAGGTGACCCGTCTGCGGGTGGAGGGCCAGGTGGAAGGGTGGCGCTTGGACAGGCTGTGCAGCGGCAGGTGCTGGGTGCTGCTCGGTTGCATGTGGAAGCTGAATTTGGCAGTTGCGGGGCAGGGTGGGGTAGGGTGGGGATTATCCGAAGGACAGCAGTTGCAAAGTGTGCAGGGAAGGCATTTGTAGTTGCGGTTGCACAGCGCAGCGTGCATTGTGGCTGTTCTGTGATGCAAGTCAACTTGCTGTTGTGTGCAGAGGATGGGTTCAGCAGGATGCAAACCTGTGGCAGGGTTGTGTAGAGGCTTGTACGTCCTGCTTTTGCTGCAGTGTGACGGCTATGCATGGGCACTGGGGGTCTGCTTCGTTGCATATTGGTGTGCGTTGTTAGTTTTCTTGGTCGAGTTCAGCATGTTGGCTGCTCTTTTGCATGGTGTTGGCTGTTGTTCCTCTACAACTGGCCTGCATTATGTAATGTCTGCTTTTAAGGCACTGTGCTAGAGCACTCTGCTAAGGGTGTGCAACTGTGTTACGGTGTCTCATTGTCACGAGGGCTTACAAGAAGCAGGGCAGGAGGTGGCTGTACTCATCCTGTTCCTCCGCATGTTACTATGACCGATTATAACAGCGCAGTATGGGTGGCACTGCAGGCAGCTGCCATTGCACAGTGCTGTCAACATCAGCAGGATGGAGGGTTTTGGGGGCGAGGGGTACATTTGCCTCTGCTCATTTGATGTGACTTTTGAGCGATGGATGCGTTGTCAATACACCAGCCACGCTGACCAACCAAGCTGATATTTGAGGCGTCGGTCTGCACAGTTGTGTGCAGATGCTGTGTTTGGTGAAGCTTGTGTGACTGTTGGGCTTTGCACTTAACAGCTGCACATGTAGGTGTCAGGAAGCACTTGGCGTGGCGGTGCCGGCATACAACTGACTGGCGCTCCTCCTCTCCTGTCTCTGCTGCGGACAAGTGTGCTGGGTGCCTGCTGGTTGCTTCCTTGCGCTCTGTCTGCGGCCTGCACAGTTGAAGCCCGCCTGTTCTGTTGTCGGATACATATTTACGGTATGTTTAGGGTGTGGTGTTTCTTGGGTGTGCGCTTGGGTGGACCGGGCAGGCGGCGGTGTTGCTGACACTGCGCACTTTTGAGCTGTTGTTGTTTTTCTGAGCTGTTGCCTCTGGAGGGCGCAGCGCGGATTCATTTGGACAAACAGGAGTAAGGCATGGTTTCATATGTTCATGGTTTCATATGTTCATGGTTGGAAGTGTTGCAACCTTGAACACACACAACCAGGAGCGTCATCCGCTTCTTACATGTGCTGACATGCTGCATCATCTAACCTGGCCTGTTGCTGCGTTGCACGTTTTGAGCCCCGTATTGGCTCAAATGAATTCATATGCTGTGCATGCGCTGGTGCACGAACGTTGAGAGCTTGACATGGTTCTTTGTAAGGCGGTGATGGTGCATTCTCCATCTTGCCAAGCCGGCTTGCCAGCAGATTTGCTGATTTTGCCTGCTGCTGTACACCTACATTTGCTGACTGAGATGGTCGCAACCATTTTGAAATGAATGGGGACAATAGACAGGTGCTCCCTTAGGAGTTCCTATGCATGTTGTTGTGCCTTGTCTTGCAAGCCAGCCGGCATGGACTGTGATGTTCACTGCAGCTATCTACTGGGTTGTATGCATGTAACCGACGGGTGTGTTATTCCTCACTCTGGTGTTTATGTGTCTCGGCAGTCGTGATGGCTGCAGCAGCAAGAGCAGGAGCAGCAGCTGCTGCAGCAGCAGCAGCAGGAGCCATGACAGCACCACAACAGGCAGCCTGGCTGGGACGGTGACAGCTTGTTGCCCAGGTGTCTTGTGGCGCAGTGCAATGTCACCTGCAAATACTATGACTAGCTGGTGTAGCAAGCTATAGCTGTTTTCAACAAAGTCAGTGCCTAATAAGCACTAACGCTGTTCAAAACATTCTTTGCCCTGCCCCGTTTAATTGCCTTGCTTTATTCCTCATTCTTGTCCATCCCACCTGCCTCAGCTTCTGCAGCTGTGTACATGTTGACAAAGCTGACATCGCTGCCCACTGCATCAAACCCCTGCCAAGTCAGGGAGCTGCTTCAGCTGTTCAGTAGCCGCCAGACATGCCGTGCTATTTTGAAAATGTGTTATAAGCAAGTGCCGCAGCTGCCGCAAGCTGCATGCCAGCGCAGCAGCTCAATGCCATCCACCCCAGCACAACCGCCAGCAAGCACATGCCACATACAATACGACCAGCGAGTGCTGCCCGACACAACTGTAGTGTGCTGTGACCGCATTAATGCTCACTAGCTGCTGCCTGCTCTGCGCTGCTGCATCAGCTTATTGGCTGGGCCCATTTGGGCTACCTGTAGCAGACAAATTTTTTTATCTACTGCTGCTGCTCTTCGTGTGTTTCAGCGAATCTGAGCCAGCGTACTGTACACCAAGAAACATCGTGCCGTGCGCGGTGCAGTCGCTGCACCAGCTTGGTCAGATTCCGCTGCACCCCTGTGCACGACACCGGCAAACACACCACACTTGGTCACTGTTTCAAAAGACGCAACATTTCAACGGTACGTTAATGGTGTATATTTAGATTGTTGCTTTTGCTGTGCGACGCACACGAATCCATTTGGTGAAACTGCCGCAGTCGCAACAAATTGCGGTGTTGATGACGTTGCTGTGCCAGGCACCCAAGTGAATGGCGTCGTGCAAATACCGTTGGTATAAGCTGACGCCGCAGATTGTCTGCTGCAGGGCGATTAGGCGACGTGCACAGTGCCTGACGAAAGTACACGTCAGCAGCAATGATGACTTTCGGCATGCTCAATTTTACGCTTGGCTGCCGCATCACATAATCTGACGCTGAGTGCGGGCTGGAGGGGCTGGTGGAATTAATCAGCTCGGTGCACGCATCAGCTGACACAGAGAGCGCGTCCCACAGGTCTCCCATCCGGCTCACGGTCACGTTCACGCGGCCGTCAGCTGTTGTAGAGCTGCTGCCAAAGCTGCTCACATCATCGCCAATGCTGCTTGACCTGGTCCCAGCTGGGGACCGTCATACCTATGCGGCTGTGGCTCTAGGCGCCACCAGCTCGCTAGTTGTGCGTGTAGTCTGCACCATGGCAGCTACCTCCTGGCTGGCTCAGGTGGTGCAGCAGTCGTTTGCGCGCATACACATCTCAGGCGTCACGATTCTGTCTGAGCCAGCTGTGAAGTACATTCTTGAGCGGTACAACAGCTACAGGCCCCTGTATGAAGAGCTGCTGTCATTTGGGCCTGCCATGTCGCAGGCCAGTGTGATTGACGGCAAGCTGCTGCCTGGCAACGACTTTGTGGCAATTGTGCGTAACTGCAGCCTGACTGGTGTAGTCAAACAGCAGGTGCCGGTGCGTGGCATCCTGTCAAACTTCGCCGGCTTGACGGCTGCTCTGCCTGAGAAACGGCAGGTCACGTTCAGCCGGCAGCTGGCCATGCCATCTGTACCGCGGCCGCGCAAGCTGCAGCTAGCACGGCCCGCACGCAGTGCACAGACCTCCGCGGCAAAGCGTCAGAAGGTCTGATTGACCTGTCTCCGCATTGCTGCACTACTGCAGCAGCCCTGCACCATGGTATTGGGTGCGTGTGGATTACATAATGATCCCTTTGAATGGGTAATATGATGATGATGATGATGATCCCTTGTGCGTAGTGCCTGTTGGGCGGTGTTCATCATTGGTGGTGTGTCCAATACGCTTGTAGGCATGTGTCTGGCAATGGGGGCGTGTCGATCACATAATGATGCATTGTGTGTAGTGCCTGCTGGGCGGTATTCATCATTGGTGGTGTGTCCAATACGTTTGTAGGCATGTGTCTGGCAATGGGGGCGTGTGGATTACATAATGATGCGTTGTGTATAGTGCCCTCTGGGCGGTATTCATCATTGGTGGTGTGCCCAACACGTTTGTAGGCGTGTATCTAACACACGTAGTGCATGTTGTCTGTACATTTTACTAGCTGCGTCGCTACATGCCTAACAGCTGCAGATTGGTTGCTGCTAGCTGACACTTCAAGTGACCTGGTGTCTGTCCTGGCACTGGCACCTCACCGGCACTTCGAGGGGTGCTGCTGTCTTGCCTACGCCAGGATCACCACATTTTAACACGGCATTACCACAGTTGCTCCACAGGCGCGGGGTGGCTGCCCAGGTACTGGCGAGTGACCGGTCCCTGGCTCGCTGCTGACTGCCTGTCATTTTTCCGCGTCTCCCCACTGTTTGTAACGAACTACACACATAATCTGACGCTGCCGTGTGATCGTTACATTCATAGCCGTCTCAGACGGCCTTGTTTCCTACAATGACTTCAGTCACTTCAGCCGTTCCTGACGTTCAAGTGCAGAGCTGTGCACGACACAAGCAAACAACAGTTGCCTCCAATTCAACACACACTTGAATTGATACATACTAAGCACTGCTTCTGCCGTGCCAAGCGCCCGGGCACAGTCGCTGTAACTGGTGCAGTAACAGGAACAGGCCGCTTTTGGTCATGTCACATATGTGCATGTACATGCTTGCAAGTTGCAATGCAGGACCTGCTGGAATGGCTGCTGTTGTTTGTTGTTGCATGGGGTTTCCAGTGCTGACCACTTTTCAGCATGGGCCCAGCCATCAGAGCGTAGCCCTTTATTTCAGTTGCCGCTGCTATGCCTTACTCTGTAGCGAGGCTCACTGAGGTACTGCAGTGCCAGATTCTCTAGCTGCGCTAGCTAGCGCCGCTACGCGAAGCAGCTCTTTCTGTCCACCCTTTCAAAAATAGCAGCTGAAGTTCCGCAAGCTGCTGACAGCTAAGTCACATGATAATGGCTACCAGTATGTGGTAGGACAGGTCATAACAGCGGGTGGTATGATGAATACACCTCTCAGTGGGGCTGGTGGCAAGGCTGTACTTAAATACTAGTATATGTAAGCCAATTCTGCCGCAGCAAGCCGTGTGTGCATGGCCAATGTGGCCATGTCAGTACGGGCCTAGCTGGGGCCGCTGGCAGGGCGGCCCAGCAGCTGGCTGTGGCGCAGCCATTGCGTTAGTATCATAGGATGCTGGACTGCAGTATAGTTTAGATTATCAATATCACAAGTTTGCTTTAGTTAGAGCTACCTGGATTTATTGCTCATCGTGTGCTCAGCAATCAGTGCATCCTGTGCTAGCAGCGTGTTGATGCTGAAGCTTGGGCTCTGCAGCGGCGGAGGGCAGCAACTAATAAAAACAGTTTTGAGCAAAGACAGTGACAATGATGCATCACCAGTGTTTACATGCTGCGGTATGCCGCGTCCTTGCCGGCCGCAGGGTTTTGCTTTGAATATTTTGACTGCATGCACCACGATTTTGTGAACATGATGCCTGCTCATACTCATGTGCCTGCGCATTATACATAATACATCATATTGTTTTAGCCCGTGAGCCATCAAGCGGGGTGCCGCATCGAGCAGAACGATGAAGTTGACTGCCATCGCGATCACACCAATGTATGATATGAACGATCTGATCTCATAAAGGAAGATAAAGCAGCATGGTAAAGGCTACCAAGGAGCGTAACCAACCAGCGGGAATGGTGGGTTGCATGCAATTGTTGGTGGGCAACAGCAAGGTGGCGAACCTTGCTGCTTCATTAGCTTACATTTGGTATCTTTCCTTGCTGCATTAAACGCTGCTGTGCATCGTTCTGCAGCTGGCTAAACTCAGCAAATTTGCAGCAAAAGCCCTTGGTAAACAGCAGCAGAAGCGGAAGCAGCAGAAGCAGAGCAACGGTTCAAACTCTGAGCAGAACACAGCTGGCAACACAGCACCTGGTGTCAGCAAGTCTTGCAGCAAAACGCGCAGCAAGCCTCCCAGCAAGAAGAAGACGAAGCAACAGCTCAACATCAGCAACACCAGGGCTCGCCTGTATGCCAGTTTGCTGAAGCGCGCGCGCAGGCTGGCGGCTGCTGGTGATATGCTGATATTTGTGCACCTGCCGCTTGGCCTCAATGGCAAGCTGCGATTGCACTTTCAGGGGCTAACAAAGCAGCAGGCCCGTGCAATCCTGGGCACTCTGATGGATGAATTGGAATGGGACGACAAGCGGCTGCAGGGCAAATATGACGAGTGTGCCTCAGGTGCGGTGGTGCAATGATACTGCAGGACGTGGACTTGCACTGACCACATTTGTCTGCTGAGCGCTGTCAGGCTCACATGCGAAAGCTCAATTGCAGGTGCCGCAGCTGCAGCAGCGCTGCTAGGCAGTAAACATTGCATTTGGCATGTTCTGAATGCTAGTGCCGTCTCCTTCCACATTGCGACAGCTGCCACAATAATTACAGAACTGCAGGTCTTGCGACAGCACTGCTTCCTCTTTCAGGCAGCCCAGGCTGAGCTCTAAGGGCTGCTTGACAAGTGCAATACTTGATTCGAGGTCTATGTTGCAAGATGACGCCTGCACAATCATGATGATGCTACGCGCAGGCGCGTATTGCCGCCTACGGGCAACACGACACACATGATACACATACGCTGCGTTTTCACTGGACATAACTGAAAATAAACAAAATATACATTCTTGAAACTAACAGTTCAGTCCACTGAGAGGTGGCTGCAGCTGTTACACCTTGACCAGTAGGCACCGGTGCGCTGCTGTTATAACAGCGGTGATAATTATCACCTGAGTCGCCACCTCAGGAAGTGAGTCACCTTGTTAATGTAACAGGTTTGCAGAGAAGTACTAATCACTCAGCACCTTCCAACCCACCCTACCTTCGCAGCACCTGACCTTCCTGTAGTGGAAGGCTTCCACCTACCACTGCTCCAACATCTATAAGTTCGCTTGGACATCACAAACAGTCAACTGCACCACAGGCATCGCCCTTAACGCATCGAGCATTTTCGCGTTCTGTTGGCAGCACAAGCTGTGAACAATTCGCCCTAGCGTGGAGTGGTCTGCAGTGTACTGCCTTCAAGGATCATGCAGCGCAACCTTTCCCGTGCGGTGTTTGTTTTGCTGATGAGCATGGCACTGCTGGCAACGAGTGCACAGGGGTGAGCCCTTCAATGTCATTGGGACCTTTCTGCTCAAGGACCTGGCTTGACTCCTGTGGCATCTACTCAGCTGCTGCAGACTCAGTTGCTGAAACACTTTGACTGAACTAGCTGGGCGTAAAGCTCAAACTTCTTTCCCTGAGTTCCGCTCCCTGCAACAGCGTTGAGCCGTAAAAAATGTAGCTCCAGTTCCATGCAAATTGCACTGGCAGCAGCAGCAGCTATGCTAGCACATGACGAAGCAGTAACGTGTTGTGCATTCTTCAGGCCCGGCCTGGCTACTCAATGATTGTGTGCTGCCCCTGCTGCTTGCCTGCTGCAGGCGCGAGCTCCTGCAGGACAGGCTCGATGGTTGCGGCCAGGGGCCTGTGACATGTTTTGCGGACACTTTATCAGCGTCTGGATGGGTTGAGCAAGACTTCGCCATCCACTGCATCAAGAATGACTGGGCGGCGCGAGACACCATGGCACGCGATCATGGCACGTCTGACAATGGCAGGTTCAGCTTCCCTGGCAACATGAATGGGCGTTGGTTCTGTACCTACAAAGACTCAAGTTGAATTGGTTGATCGGCACAACAACAGCTCCAGTGATGTGAAGAAGAAGAGCAAGAACAACGTAGCAGTAAAAGGCAAGCAAGCAAGCAGTGTCACCCTACCCCTGCCTGTGGGGCTGCGCATGCAAGCAAAGCTGGCTGGTGATGTTCCCTGCCAAACTCTGCTGCCAAACTTTGAAAGAAATAGCGAGACAGACTGCACCGACATCAGCAATGTCATGCCGTTTATGTAGTGCTTGCCGAACTCGCAGCCAGCGTTGCCGCATGTGTGCGAGCAGCAACAATAGTAGCAGTGTAGCAGTTTGACAGGCGGGCAAGCAGCCCACCTGCTGGTTACCTGCAGCCACTTCTTATGAGTTGACTGAACCGTTAGTACACAACAATAGTACATTGTGTTTGAATAAGGGTTATGTTCAGTGAAAAACGCAGCGTATGTGTACCATGTGTGTCGTGTTGCCCGTACGCGGCGCTACAATACGCGCCTTCGCGTAGCATCATTGTGCAGGCGTCACCTAGCAACATAAGCTCTTCATGTTCATGTCTGTCTGTGGTTTTTGTCGTGAATCAGCTAGTGTGGCAGCATATGGTGAAATTCATCATCATCATCATCATCATCATCATCATCATCATCATCATCATCATCATCATCATCATCATCATCATCATCATCATCATCATCATCATCATCATCATCATCATCATAATCATCATCATCATCATCATATTACCCATTCAGCCATAGCATCAGCGCCATCAGCCCCGCGCCCCACCGGGGCGGACAGAGAAGGGAGCACTGCTCCAGAATGTTTGCATGCATTGCGCACATCCCAAGACTTGACAAGAAACAGCAGCAATACACGGTGATACCATCCGACATCTTCCAGAACTGCCCCAAATATCATCAGATACAAAACGCAACACCTTGATAGAAGAATCAGCCATGGACAAAACGCTGCGCAACTTTTCAGCGCAACCAGGCAGGGATCTGATCTCAGCAAACATACTATCCATCTGAGCAGAAGTAGCAGGGCAATCAAACATCAAGTGTGACAAAGCTCAACTTCTGCACCACAACAAGAACATCCTGAAGTGGACTTAGCTCTGCGACCCCCAAACTGACCAGTACGCTCATGTACACACAGACAACCCATACGAACACCCAAAAGCACTTCAATACCACGTGGTATTGCCACTGAACGCAAGTACGGCCTAGGCCTCCTGAAACCCATAGCATCAACATGAGTGGGATGCACATGAGCCACATACCGACTCAGACTGGAGTGTTCCAACGTTTCACATGCAATTCTTTCAGCATGTAGTGTCCTGACCTGCTTGTTGACATGGCTCTTGCACGCACTGGCTCTGCCTTCCGCTGTCACAACATTCACACCATACTTGCACAGCAGGCTCTGCACATACTTGTGCCACGGTGTCACCACCACAGCACCACTAGGACGCCTCCATTCAGCTGTGAACACTTGATTTGGCAGCCGAACCCCCTGCATACGCTGAATCCTGCCTTTGCTGCTCGCCCTCTTCAAACTTGATAAGGCGCTGATTGAGGACGCTGGTGTAGAACTTATAGAGCACGCTGAGCAGGGTGATGCCGCGGTAGTTGCCTGGGTCTGTCAGATCGCCCTTCTTAGGCATGCTGACGACTGTCCCCGGCACCTGATGTACCTGCTCAAGCTGCCACATGAGGCTGCAGTACTGCAGCAGCATGTCTGCAACTGTGTTGCCTCCGTACTTCAAAAGCTCGTTGACAATGCCTTCCTCTGCAGGGTTGCCAGCTTTGCCTGTGCGTAGACGCTGCAAGCATGCAGAAACCTCCGCGGCAGTGATGGGCAAGTCCAGCGGGCAGGGTGGGGCAGCATGAGGTGCGGTTGAGTCATGAAGGTACTGCTGTACATTGGCGGCAACCTGTGTCATGTGCGCTGGGTCGAACTGGGGGTTTTGAGGCGGCAAACGCTGCATGGCTACCAACACGCTGATAATGGCATTTAAATGCATCTGCTTTTTCTGCAGGGGTTGAAGCCGTCTGTCCTAAGGGGTGCTGCATGACACTGTACACGGCCTCGCTGACATGCTTAGGGCACAGGCGACGCACAAGCTGCCACATATCCTTCTCCTCAAGCGTGCTGTCGTCATTCAAGCGGTCTCTGTACGCTGCAGTGATTGCATGCTCGCATCGCTGTTTGTGCTGCTTCTCAGCTGCTTTGATAAGCTGTGCAGTAGCCTTGCGCTGCTGATCAAATGCATCCCAGTCTGCAACAAGGCCGGACTCCCTGTAATGTGTAAAGGCCTGCACCCTGGCCTGCACAGCATTTGTCAGCTCCTGTGTCCACCACGGGAAGGACTTGCCAACCCAGACCCTTTTAAACCCAAAACTGGCATTGACCGCCTGACGAAGCGCTCCCAGCAGCTGCGCGTGTGCTTGTTGTACTGCAGCATTGGCCGTAAGTTGAGCTGCAGAAACCTGCTGTTGTAGCACGGTAATAGTGGACGTATAAGCAGCGCCCAGCTGTGCCAGGGCCTCCTGGTACGCCTCAAGTTCGGCCGATTGCTCCCCATTGCGCATTTTGAAATCATTCGGCTGTGCATTGAGGCGCAGCTTGACCTGTTTTGCAGGGCGACGTGCCACAGGCCTTCGAAAGCGAGCAAGATGGCACGTCATCGATCGAGCTCAGCGGTTACATCTGCGTGGCCGGTCGAGCTCAACTCATCTGAGTTGAGTCGCTGGAGTCGCCGGTCCGCGCATGAGCAGCGGAGCGAATTTTCAATTTGCACGAGTGCATCTCCACCCGTGCAGCAACCAACGAGGGCACCAGAGCTGCAGAACTAGGACCAGGTTGCTGCAGCAGCACCACAGGACAGGCCTTGCGCCGGCCTGCACAAGGCCTGCTGTGTTGCGTGCACATTTTTCCCGGGCACCCACAAATCGAATGCACCCGTCCAGCACCAGGGCGGGCCGCCGCGCGGCCCGCACAGAAAGCGGCCCTCGAGACATCCCACCATTTCTCCTCGCTGATTAGCTTTTGTTCTGGTTCTTTCCTTTGCTCAGTCTCGCCTCAGTGCAAAATTGCCTCAGTGTAGCTCTCCTGCCTCAGCGCAGCTGTACATGTTTCTCCAGTCATTCTGTTCTTGAGGCCTTGAGTCTGATAACGGCAGAGCCTTCTAGAAGGCTAGATCTAGCCTGCTGGCGAGTCTGATAACGACAGCCCAAGTGCCTGGCCAGCTTGTCTGACAACGACAGAGTGCAGGATAGTATAACATTGCCATGTCTGACACGTGCCAGCTCCCACTACCAGCCTCAGCACTGAGTGCAGCAGATCTAGGTCTAGCCTTGTCTGTTGCTTTCTGAAGTAGGGTCTCACCTTCTGGTCGCCGTCGCATTACAGCCAGTCATATACTTTGAGGCACATTTAGGCATACTTAGCGCAACCCTCACTTGTTTGATCTAGCCGCTTTTCCGGGCGATGTGGCCGTCGTGTAACGTGCACGAGACACACGTGTGTCTCAGACGTCGAGCAGTAATAGTTTATGGTGCAGGCAGTTGCAGCGTGTGCTGTCTTACACACATGATCATTTCCGGCAGTTGACTACGGTTATGCCGCGGCTGCAAAGCTTTGTGGATCTGGATGCCAAAGTAGTATTAAGTGCAATTGAGGGGTGTTTGAATCAGCAGTGGCAGGGGTGCTCGCAGAATCCACGTGATGCTGTCACCGGGGCTGGAATTTACAGTACATATGAACGATGGTTTGCTGCTTGCTCGGGTGATAATATGCAGTCTGTGCGTCCTGAGTCTTGGTGCCCCCAATTGGAAATATGTTTTGCAGACCGCTGGGCTCAATAGGGAGCATGTTGGTTCTCTGGCTCGTTTCCGACTTGGTGCCCATGATCTGCGTGTATGCACTGGTAGGTGGCACCGTCCGCCTTTGGTGCGGTCTGATCGGACATGCCAACGCCCTGGATGCCACTTGGGTTAGGTCGAGTGTACATCGAGGACGAGTTTCACATGGTTTTTGAGTGTCCTTTGTACGCGCCAGTTCGCGAGCGTTTTGCTTGCCTTTTTGAACCATTTGGAGGTTTGTCACATACGTGGGGTAGTATAGCCTCTTGTCAGCCAGGTGGTTCGCATATGATGACCTTTATGCGGCAACAACCTGCTCTTGTGGCTGCCTTTGTGCATTGTTGCTATTTGGTGCGCTGCCACCCGGAGGCGGACCCTGAATCCTTCTTGTCTTCGGGTTCTGTTGCTCAAGCGATCGATGCAGCGGACGCATTTTTCTCTGCTGATTCTTCTGTTTGTTCTGATGACGATGATATATTCTATGAGGTTTCCCCCCCCCCCCCCCCAATGAGCCTCTCGTTGGCTCCTGAATGGGGTTCCCACTCCTTGTTGAGTGGAGCATGTAATGTAATGTAATATATGTAACATTCAAACTGTGAAAGTGTGATTGTGGTAATCAACCCTCTGGTCACCCATAGTCACTAGCGTGTCCCTTGCCGTCATTCTGCCTTCTAGGGTACAACGATGCATTTGCATGTGCTAGCGTGTCTGCTTGCCGCGAATGCGTGTGAAGGGTGCTTGATCTTGTCCAGCATCCCACCACTTGTCCAGTCTAAGTGATCCCAGTACCACCATCATGGAATGGCTTGCATTGCCTTGATGAGCTCATCTCAAGTCTGATTGGCGCAATGCACAGGACGCTTTCCAGGAATGGATGTACCAGCAGTGGCAGGACTTGCCTCCAACCCCAGAGTGGCTGGGTCTGATACTGTCATGCATTCTACATATGAGAGCTGATTTGCATGCTCCCCTTTTGATAAGCTTGATTTGACAAAGCCTGTGATCGAGCATTGTTGCTGTGTGTGCAGGGGAGTGGAGTGGGCCTTGGTCCTTTGCGCGCAATAACCAGTTAGATTGTGTGTTTAGACACCTTTGCCAGACACGTGAAGGCCTGACACATGTTGGGGTTGTGTGACGGCAGACGTGTTACGCAGCGCATGTGTATATATTCACTTTGTATATATTTGTAAATATATGTGTTAGAACATAGATAAGAACGACAAAACAAATGATAGGTCGTCTGTCATTGATTATCATGATCAGATGCAGTAACTAGGTGTTGATCATCTGGTGCACCAGTTTTGTGCGCAGCCCGCAGCTGCAGGTAGGACATCCCACAAGGAAGCCGACGCATGTAAACCGCAGAAATGCTTTTTCCAGGCTTGCACGGTGGCGGTGTACAGCTAATGTACACCCGTCAGACGACGGGCAGGCATGGACAACAAACTACAATATAAATAACAATAGACTTGTTAAGAACAATTTGGCGAGGTACTTGGTGCAGCAAACGGCTTGCACACTGGTTGCAGACATGCCTTTATCTATCCAGGGGTTGTAGGTATCATGAGTCACTGAGTACTGATAAACATCACTAAATGAACCAAAAGCAAGCCTTGCAAAGCCTGCGGGCCTCAGAATACAAGTAATCGCCAGGGGCTGGCACAGTGTCCAGTCACAATGCCCAGCCAGCCAAAATTCATGCAGTTTAAACCATTTACAATAGGTTTCTATGTCGGTTCTTGTTCTGATCAGACCCCTCCAGAAGACAGGGTTCGCTGTGAATTTCTGCTGCATGTATAAACGCGTATCGCTCTGCGATGTCGTCGTATAGTGACAGCCGGCCGAAGTTGTTCAACTTTCCTCACAAACCAGCTGTGTTTGCAGGCGCAGACATACTTGATTGCTAGCGCATTGCTAGTTGTGTCGCGGTTGTGAGTCGGGCTATACGGGCGATGTAGCGCACTTCCTCTGCATCTGTGTTTGGCGTATCTTGATGGTCGCTACGCGCAGCTTGCTCGCAGTCTGGGCTATATCGTTATCAATATTCGTCTCTGCCCGACCGCCACCCCAAGACCTCAGCGTGGTGCTAGTAGGCCAGCAAGACAGGAGTCCTGCAAACTCCCTCAGTCACTCTCCCTCCAAAGACCATGGCACGATCAAATTCAACTTTAAAGCTTCTGGAGGAGCGCTGAATATCTTGGGTGAAGAGCAGTTGCAGCGAATCAATACACGCATAGGCCTCAATGGGGACATCAGCACCCTAGCTGCTCACCTGAACGATGACGATGATCTGGTGGGTGCTGCAAGGATACTTGACGTACATGACTGCTAAGCATCCAAGCAGAAGCACGAAACACGGCATGCATGGGTCTGACCGAAAGCCAGTGATGGGGCTTGCAGCAGATGTGCATGTTGGGCCAGGGCCACCACGCGTGGCTGAGAGCCTCATCAGCAAGTGGCGCTATAGCCGTCTCATGCACATGTTAACAGATAAGGAGGGGCTATAGCCGTCTCATGCACATGTTAACAGATAAGGAGCTGTTTGGCACGCAACAACTACAACCCAGGCACATGCACTGTCACGCCCGTATTGTGTGTCCAGTGCCATTCACATTAACGACATCATGCTCTCAACAGCAGTAGCAGCATGACTATTGCCAAGTCTATGTCCAAGCATTTCCCTGCGACAGCTGCAGCAAGCCAAGCATGCAACAATCGTTTGGCGCAGCTTCATTCCACTCGGTGTTTGCTGTGCGCCGGCGTGTCCTATGCTGCAACACGCTGTACTGCACAGGGACTTGAGCCAGGAACAGACAGCCTCATCTACTCGTGCGGCTGCCTGCTAGCCACTGCAACAGCAGAGCAGCAGGCTGCTGCGCGAGACGCAGCAGACGACGTGGCAGCAGCAGCAGTGGTGCAGCAGCACAGACTTCGCCAAACGTTGCTGGGGCAGCGCACGCAGCAACTGTCAGAGGTGTTGTTGACCCCTGGGCAGTCTGACCCCACAGGATTGACAGTTGCCCAGGTGTTCAGCCTGAGCTCTAGGCCTGACTCAAAGTACAAGCTTGTGCTTGATTTTGATGGCAGTACGCTGGTGGGCACACCATGGAACGAACTGAAGCAACTGGACAAGATCACAACGCCTCCATATGACAAAGGTTTGCTGCTGCTCGTCTTGATGAAACTTGTGCAGCTGCCAGCAGGGCCGACTTGGCATGCGCTGATGGGAGATACACCTTACTCGTCACCAGCAGTCAATGTAGTGCTTGGTATGGCGGGCGTAGCTCTTGTAGCAGACTGCAGTGCTGTCTGGGCTGCTCCAGAACCGGGGCATGGCATGCCGTTGGCGTGAGGCTGCTGAAGGTCTGAGATTGAGCTGGTCTGGGGCATGACAGCAGCCAGCAGCAGTGAGCAAAGCATTGCCATGCATGCGGTGGCGCGCACTGCATACTGCAGCCATGCCAGAACTCCTGCAACCTTCTCTCTTTGATGCCTGCTATGCTGCGCTGCAGACGCGCACGCCAGACTCAGTTGATGCCGCGAAGCCACACTTGCATGCACCAGGTACACGTGATGCGATGCAGCGCTCTGCTGACCCGCTCTGCGCTGCGCTGTGCTGTGCTGCAGACGGCGACCACAGCACGTTCAATGCGGAGGAGTTGGCAGACATTGTTGCTGTGTGGCGTGCTGTGGCGGAAGGTGAGCATCAGCTGCCCAAGCTTGCTTGTGTGCACTTGTTTGTGAGGTGCATGTTGATGCTGCTGCACATGCTGCGCTGCTGCACAGCACACACACACACACACACACGCACACACGCACGCACGCACGCGCACGCACACACACAGTGACAGGTTGATCCTGCTAGTGCTGTGTCTGCACCGCCTTGATGTGCACGTCATCGCCCACCGGCCAGCGCGTCAAGCACGCTGTCTGTCTCCCATCACTGCCACCAACCCTACTGCTGTCCCTGTGCCTGCTGCTGCCGTCGCTGCCTTTGCCCCTGCCTGCTGACTCACCCAACCATTTGGACACCCAACCCCTGCAGATTTTGCACCCTTCGATGTGGACGTCACTACGATAGACCCAGGCGATGCAGCACTCGTTGGCGTCGGCCAGAAAGCGATCATTGGCGGGGCGTCCAGCGACTGGTTTGGCGTCGCCGGTGGCGTTGCCTTCGTCAACGGCTTTGGCCGGCCAGACGTGCCCTGCTTTATATTTGCTCAGAGCCTGGGCTCCAACAACCCGAAGTTCATCTGGGAGGCAGTTTCACACGAGTTGGGACACACACTTGGCCTGCTGCATGACGGTGTACTGCCGAATCCAGCGATGCCCGCTGGCACTCCTTACTTTACTGGGCAGGGTGACTGGGCGCCCCTTATGGTGAGCCGCGGAAGCCAGCGCGGTAAGAGGCGGCTGGAGCTGCATGAAACGTGCTGAGATGCAGCATGTGTGTGCTATCAGAGTTCGTTGACTGTGCAGCAACTGGCACCCCGTCATGGTGGGCGAGGGGGGGGGGGGAGACAGGGGCAATGCAGTTACAGCCACGCCAACAAACGGAGCGCTTAAGAGATGTTGATTTGTATGTATGAAGCGCAGCGGTGTGAGGTGTGGTGCAGCAGAGATGGAAGCAGGGGCGGAAGCAGGCATGCACTGGTTGACCAGAGGCATCACTTCCACTAACAGCTGCAACCGGCAGCAGCAGGGCAATGACAGCAGCCTTGCAGCTTTACGTGCATGCACTAGCTTCGCTTCACGTGGTACAACAGTGATGACGTACTGGTGCATGCTCTGCTCCACAACACCCATTTGCTGCTGCTGCTGCTGCTGCTGCTGCTGCCTTTTGACACTTTACGACGCTGCAATGCAGGGAATGCCCTACTATGCAGAGGTAACAACATGGGATGCTGGAGAATACCCTTTCTCCAACAATAAGCAGGTGTGCGCAGCTCTTGCGCGTGGCGTACTTCATGCCAGTCAGCACAGCAGGCTGGCGCGGCTCAACATGGAGGCGCCTGTGCTGCAGAGTTGGGCTGGCTGGTGTATGCCCCGTACTGAGCTTGCAGCACAGCGGCACTACTACACTCATGCTGCATTAGGTCGTGTGCTGGAGTTGCCGCGTTGTTCTAACTGGAACTGCTGCTTCTGCTGCTGCCTGCCTTGGCCTGCCTGCTGCCAAACACCCGCATCAACACTACCACCATCACACCCACCACGTGCAGGATGACCTGGCCGTAATCGGCAGGTGGCTGCCACGGGCCTCTGCGCAAATTGGCGCCAACATCAGCACTGCCACACTCTTGACGGCAGCTCCGGCATTGCCTGATGGCGCAACCAGCGCCGCCGCCAGTGCCACTGGAGTGGTGGCCAGCAGAGCTCAGCCTGGATTTTTCTCGTTCGCTGCAGCAGCAGGGCCGGCAAGCATCGCAGTGGCAGTTGCGCCACCGTTCGGCGTCGGTGAGTACAACCAGGCCAACCTGAAGGCATCTGCCGTCATGTATGATGGCTCTGGGGCAGCCATGGCCACTCTTGGCTCCCAAACCATGGGCATCCCGGCGACAGACGTCGATATTCCGAGCAGCGGCATGTACTATATCTCTGTTGCCGGCAAGGGGGAGGGAGATCCAGCCGCCGGCGGTTACAGCAGCTACGCATCACTCGGTCGTTACACGCTATTTGTTACTTTTCAGACTGGATTTTCGCCCCCAGCCATCGACTGCAGGGGGGCATGGGGCAGCTGGAATGCGTGCACTGCTGCCTGCGACCAAACCGCCACCTACAGCGTCACACAGGCAGCTGCATTTGGTGGTAGTGCCTGTTCAACTGCTGATGGAAGCGTACGCACACAGCCCTGCACTGGCGGTGCGTGCATGCTGGCAACCGCTGATCCTGTTATGGTCATAACCAGCATCAACGTCACCAGAGGGAGCATTTTGGCGCCAACCCGCACCAACAGAATGACGCCCAACAAGGCAAGCAGCGTGCAGCAGCACCTCTCCTTTTGCAGGGCGATTGTCACGCTCAGAACAAGGGCAGGTGGCAGGCTTGCCAAAGCACTTGTGTACGGCGCGTGGGTTGGTAAAGACATGGCGAGGCTCAACCCAGTGGCTGCTGTTCCTGCTGCATCAGAGACATTCAGAACTGGGCAAGCTGTATTTAGGAGTAAGTCTTGGAGAACAGATCAGCAGTCCGAGCAGCCGCCGGCGCAACCCGCGCCGGTGACCGCATGCGTGTTTGAAGTGAGCAGCGTTGAGTTCCCTGGCAAGACACTCGACAAAGTGAACTCGGTGATGACACAGACACTTCAGTGGAAGTGAAGATGGAATGTGGGTTTGACGTGAGAACTGCGCATGCTGCTCTGACTCAGCTCTGCTACCAGCGAATTGCAGTAATTACACCACAGGTGAAGCTGCCACCAACTTGCACAAGGAATGTTCTGCAGGAGTACGTATGTCTGATGCACCGTGCAGTGCCTGCTGCCTCTGATATCTGGTGCAGTGCCGGCTGCTTCTTTGTGGGAGAGGTGCTGCTGACCAGCCTGTGCCGCATGTACATCATGATACTCGACCAGCAGGCAGCTTCTCAGGTTGTTTGCGCTGGCGCTGTGCATGTTGGTGAACTTCTGAGGGGTGGAGATGGGTGTTGCATGCGTGCATTGTCCATGGCGCAAGGTCGACTGGATGTTGGCTTAGTCCACAGCGCATGGTTCAGCTGCAGAGCTGCCACAGAACAGCGTGGGTGGCAGGTTTGTTTGTGCAGGCCACAAACACTTGTTCATGTGCTGGATGCTACTGTTGCATCTTATGCGGGGCAGGGCTGAAGTTGTATGGCTGTTATGAAGTGGAACACGTCTCCATCTCCAAGTCATGATCAGATGACTTGGTAGTGATTTACTAACAGCATGCTGTACATGCCACCGTGCAGTCACAGGCCGTGATCATCGTTACATGTCGTTTTGGCATGGGGGCAGTCTTAAATTAAGGTCATTGCCAGCGTCAACACCATCAGCACTGTCGTCTAAATGACACCACTCATGCCACCTTATGGATCTGCACTGCTTCAACAATAATGACTGTACACATTGAACACCCACTGGGTTGTTCTGTACAATGCTGGTCAGTCGGCTTGTGGTGCTCGCAGCTGTTGGTTGCCTGCTTGCGCGTTCAAGTATGGGGGCTGCATCACACAGCAACATCTGCAGTCTGTGTCAACCTGTGTCATGGCTTCACAGCTCAGATCTGCTTGGCGTTTTTGGCTCCTCACACCAGCTGCAGAACACATGTCCCTGGCATGCTGTACTCTTGTGGGCCATGTTGTACTATCTTTCTCACAGGCTGTGCCTGCTTGGGTGGTGATGCCACAGTTGCTCCCTGTCACATCTTGAGGTTTCAGTACGCAGCATACCTGACAGACTAATATGCTCCTGGAGGTGTTGTTCAGCGTCACAGTCACGTCATACTACTCAGGTGATTTGCATGCAAATTGTGTGGCCACAGTTGGGCTTACAATGCAATGCATGTTCGCTGCTGCAAATACGCAAGCAGCGGGGTTATAGGTTAGAGACAGTTGTGTGAAGAGTCTGTGGGTGTGTGCCTGGTCAGCGTGGAGCACGGACTGCTCTTGCCGCGTCGGTGAGAATTTGCATGCAGGGCATTGCTTGGCATCACAGGCCCACATTGGGGTGTACAGGCCACATTAGTATATACTAACATACATGCATATGTTGTGGCAGTGCTGAGCTGCACGTGCACAGGTACCATCACCAAGCGGGGCCACCGCATTATGTGCAAACAAATATGCATACACCATACGCAATAGGTTCTTACCTGTGGCCATGCAGCCTTGATGGCACTGGCACCTGTGGCATTTGCTTACACTTTGTTCATATTCATGCCTGGTGGCCGCTGGTTGTTGACTAGCGACCTGCTGTGCTCAACTGCTGCACTCCCTCATCAGCAGATGCAGCAGTGGGTGGATGAGACAGACAGGCCCAATGATTGGCTGCATGCTTTACAATTCCTTTGACCAACTACACATAGGATTGGTCAGGTTGAGTATCATCATCATCATCATCATCATATTACCCATTCAAGCCATAGCATCAGCGCCATCGGCCCCGCGCCCCACCGGGGCGGAAAGAGGAGGGAGCACTGCTCCAGAATGTTTGCATGCATTACGCACATCCCAGGTTGAGTATGTCATAATGTAGGTGTTGGCTGCGGGGAAGGTTGTCCTGCACGCTGCGCTTGCGCACAGACACCTTGGATGCATTGTCTGATTGACCAGCCCGGGGGGGGGGGTGGTGGTTGAGCAACAACTGCTGCTTTGTCGCGTCATACCTGTTGTATACGGTTTGCTGTGCTAGGGGCGGAGGGAGGTGCAGCAGCTGTGGTGCAGGGATGGCTTTGCCACGCAGGTGATCACGTGGCTGCTGTGGTGCATGCCACTCAACAATGGATTAATGAAGTTGGCCAGCCCATTCACAATGTAGTAGTCAAACATGCCATGCCACTCAACATGGATTAATGATGTTGGCCAGCGTTGTCTGTGCGAGCTGCACCATGATGATGATGCCAGCATGCACACGTGCAGTGCATTCACTTGGCACGCATGTGGCACGACTTGCAGGCTGCCAGCAGTCATGAAGGTGCATGCAACAGAACGAGGTATTAAGCAGCATGTGCAGCACTGTAGTCACATAAATATATCATATCATGTTGCGCTGGCCATGGGAGCGTGGAGGGTCCGCGGGGCGTGCGTCCTGTTGTTTGGCAGCGGTGCGTCGCCTTCGCTGCTGCAGCAGCTGCCTTGACAAAAGGCTTTGCCTTAATGCTCAGCCTGAAAGAGGGATGGCTCTGAAAGGCTTGCCTCTCACAGTCTGCAGTTCGTGTTGAATCGACCGTGTGTTGCCCTGATTGTGACAGTGCTAGGCACACCAGCATTGCCGTGGTACTGCTTTGTCAGGTGTTGCTGCCCGTACTGCCTAATGTAGCGTATGGCTTGCTGGCTCACTGTATCCGTTTGCATGACTACCCCTGTTGTATCAGGTCAATAGAGGCGTTGCAGGTACCACGAGTGCATTCAAGACCCGATCAAGGGCCATACTGGCTCCGCCAGTGCACCCATGATGGGCAACAATGCGCAATGCTAGCATGCTGCCGGGGTTTTGAGCCCTTAAAGCTGAGCATCAGTATTTGATCAGTGCTTCATCGTGCTTGAGCCATGAAATTAATAACTGCAAGCATGACTGAAGGTTGTAAATGGATCTAGCGGTTGCCCAACGAGCCTGTCATTGGCTCGAATAATGGGAGATGTTCCCATCGTGTAACATCCAAACTGTGACTGCAAGGGTGTGTAACATACAGGCAAGGACGTACATACATGCATGGTATGTGATTCTCAGAGCCCTTGAGTGCTTTGTTACAGGCTTGCAACATTAGACCACTGGCAGTGATCGGGTGGTGGCCTTGACCTGCACCTTTGCATGCTTTTTGGGTCACTTGTCGATGCTAATCACTGTAACAGTATGTCACAAAGTGTTGCAAAGGGCAAGCGTTGCACACTACTATGCATTGCCCACAGAACAGCACTGCCGTCACCCCGTCATGATGGAGTGCCCATGCCGTCACCCCCGTCATAACACATATGTATGTGAAAGGACGCGGCACTCACATACTTAAGCAACGTTTCATGAGCGACACCAGTGCACGTTATGTTCATGCACGGCAGCAAACACACACACCTGGCCAACACACAAACCTGCCGCTGTTCAGCACACAGGTACAAACTCCGCCGTTGTGACACGGCTGAGGTTCCTGCTGCGCTTACTGTGCATGGCCATGCTGACATGAAGCAAAGCAACAGCCAGTACCCTGTACAGCGAGATGTAGTAAATGGCCATGCACGGCATTTCCAAGCATATCAAGAAACTGGCAACAGCAGTCATACCACGTCACCCGCCACAGCGCATACAGGCTGCACTAATGCTGACTGAACCATGCACATGTACCTCCTGCTACAACGTGTATGGCGCAAACACTGCTGTAACAGGTGATACAAAACCAAGCAGAAGACCAGCGGGCAGCACGGTCGCAAGACAAGGTGAGCAAATGTGGCTGCAAAAATGCAGGAAACCACATACACGGCTACAGGCTGCAGCAGTTGGCTATTGCTGCTTGTCAAGTGCTCAAGAGTGCATCCTGCAACATCTGACTGCAGCGGGTGCAGCCAGCTCTGCTTGCATGCGGGCCTTTGGGGATACTTCTGTCACGTTATATATGGTAGAACATACTCTGGATTCTTGAGGGATGCTCACCACTCCTGCCAGGCACCCTGCTTACGTGCCACATTTTGCCTTTTCCCCCTGCAAACACACAACGTCTCTGGCTGAGGGACTGCTGTCGGCGGCGTGCCTGATGGTGCCAGCTTGTCCTTGCTGCTGCATCAACTCCTCACTGCTGCATCAACTCCTCACCAACTGAAGCCAACGTGGCGCGCGTGGCAAGCGCCCAATCACACAACTCCCATGCAGCCAGGTGCCTGCAATGTTGTACATGTGTGGTGCACAATTTGCTGCTGTTGCTGCTGCTGCACATGTAATTGCTGCCTTGTCACAGCTTGTAATCGTACATGACCATGGGCCCCGCCACTTCCTTCACCTTCTCGTCACCTGCATGACACCGGTCAGTGCTGCAGCTTAGTGGGGCGGCACACGAAGCAGCACTGTGAGTTCATATGCATGCTGCATGTCACATGTAACATGTGTGCCCTGACCTGCATGGCAGGTGCGATGCCTTACATGTATTGTCTTCCACCAAATGCCACCAAATGCGCCACCAGCATGTGGCATGTTAGTTGCATTGTTACAAAGCACATTCATATTTCTGGGGTCCCAATAGCAACCAATTGGTGCCTTTTGACCTGGTATGTGCACAGTTCTGGCGTGGCAGTGTTGCTGTCTAACGCTGTCATTAGCATGTGCGTTGTGTTGATGGTCAGCATAAATCTTGCACTTTTGGCTGTGGCTGACCTGAAGCCGTGGGAGCTGCATATTGCTCAACAAGATATGGAACATAGCTGGCAGGATATGGAAATAGGTGGCGGTATGGGATATAGCTGCCCAAATACGGCTTATGTTTGGGCAGCTATATAGCATGTAACAAGGCATACGGCGAAATGACAGAGATATAGTCAAGTACACCAGTACAGAAATTGTCCAGGGCTGCTGCTGCTTCGTCGTGCTCAGCTGTACAGTTGCCGTTCCTTGCTTCCGGTGCACTCTCCCTGCATGTTAGCACAGATGACCAACACTCCCGGCGGCCTCACTTCAGCACACAGCTTCACTCACCATACAGCTGCTTCACCAGCGCCAGCGCAAACTCAAAAGCGGTGCCGGGGCCCCTGCTAGTGGTCAGCGTACGTCCACCACCACACGCTGCTGCACAGCCTCCTGGTTTGACAGCTTGTCAGAAAACGCCGGATGCGCTGTCGCCTTGCGGCCGTCCAGGATGCCCTGTGACTCAAAGAACACTGCTGGGGTGGCACAGATTGCTGCGTAGAGCTTGCCGGCGGCTTGCTGCTGCTTCACGAGCTGTAGCAGTGTACTGCTGTTCCGCAGCGCTCCGCCCCTGGCATACCACCAGGGCACGCGATGAGGTCGTACTGCTGTCCTGCTGCATCAACGATGAGTTGGTCTGCTACTATCTTCACTCCGCGTGAGCCTGCGCCAGTAAGCAGCAGCAGAGCCAGGACAATGCATTGCAGGGTGATGGCATGACGAAGAGCTTGAAGGCATCCACAGTGCAGCAGTTGTCATTGTGGTTACAAGGTTGCACTAGCTGAAACTTTGCTTGTTTACCTGGTGCTTCAAGATGCAGCCAACAATGCTGTTGCTGCAGCCCCGATTGTGTGATGCCCCAGTTCTCATGCATAGTGTTCAACACCGTGTTGCCAGGTCAGATTACAGCTGCCAAGGCGGGGAACGCAACTTTCTGCATGCGATTGATACAAGAGCACCTGTTGCTGCTACAAGGATGTCACAGCCGGACACAACTACTTGGTGCACCGTGTGCTCAAGTGTGCATGCAGTGCTCACATGTCACCTCCAAGCTATCCTCAACAGAAGCTACCGTCACTACAGCACCAGCTCGTCTCAGCACGTCTATGGTGATTACTGCCTCCATCTCCTCTGTACCTGTGCCAATGGGCACAAGTACTGGCCTTCTGGTCTGCTGCCATTGCTGCTACTTGCCTGCTGCTGTGGGTGATAGGGACGACAGCTGCCAGCAGCCCGTGACGCAGAACGGTGCTTCTGGGAAAGCAGTAGCTGATGTGACTGCGAAGCATACGCCCTTGGCTTACATGCCTGGTGCTAGTGGCAAGCATGATATGGTGAGTTGGCAACAACGTGGATCCAGAGCCCTTGTAGTTTCGTGTATTGGGTTATTATGTTACAGTATCAAAGTCTAACCTTTCTTCGCGATGACAAGCTGTAGCGTCTCAGTGACAAGAACCAAGACTCAAACCGTCTGTCGGTGTAACCGCAGCAGCGGTGATACATGCTGTCCGCCTACATGCTCTGGGTCTTCAGTCAGTCGATCGGCACTATTGCAAGCTCAGCAGGCTGTTTGACGGGACACGAGACCGTTGGCACGTTCTATTGTGCCCTCTGAGAGTCCCTGAGAAACACTTTGAACTTGAAGCTGTCTTTAAAGCGTCCGCAATTAACCGAACGATGCAGTAACTGTTGCTGCCGCAGCTCAGGATGAAAGCAATTGACTTGCTAGGAGGCAACAAACTTCCTGCTCTTGCAAGCTTGCTTATGAAGCATCATGTATGTCTAGCGTAGTACCGAACCTTTTTAGGGGATGGAGACTGGAGCCACCGGGAGGAGGATGTGACTGCAGAGGGCAGCCTGGAGCTGGGGCAGGAGTCGCCGTCTGTGCTTGGGAACAGCACTGATGTCAAGGTGCGGTGCGCTGCATGCCGCAAGTGCCTTCATGCCTGCACTTGCTGATGACGTATCAAACTGTTTCATGTGCCTTGGCACATCAGCCTGGCTGGCAGGTGTCAGCTTTCAGCAGGCTGTGCCCAGCATCACTCACACTTGTTATGATGCGAGCAGGTGTAGTGCGTGTACGGCCCCAGGTGCTTGGCACAGAGCTGCAGCCAGGTGGGGCCTGGGCGGGCAACCCAGATGCTGCTGTCACTGGGAGGTCTTTTTATCTCCTGTTACAGTAGTGCACTGCAATGCAGTCACAGTCGGCACACTGTTGAGTCCAGGGCAGGTGTCAGTTTGCATGTCTCTCCCTGCAGCCACAAGGAAGTCAGCAGCAGCAGCAGCAGCAGCAGCAGCAGCAGCAGCAGCAGCAGCAGCAGCACTTCCTCTGCATAAAGCGGCACCCTGCACATTTCGTGACACAGCTGACCCTGTTGTGGTGAATGCTGTTGTTGCGTTCCTTGCATGGCTGCTTCCTGCAGAATTGCCAGCTGTGTGGAGGTGGACCGGCTTCAACAGCCTGCTGGTACGCTCAGCCAGCGAGGCCAGCAACATGGAGTTCAATTGGGGTGGCAGGGACCAGCAACAACACAGGCAGAGTTCTTCAAAGGTGCGACGCGCCCGCTGCACTCGTGTCAGCAGCTGGGTGCATGAGCATGCTGCACATACCCACCTGCGTTGGAAACTTACGAGTGCTGAAACAGGTGGCTTGAAAAAGGGATCCCAGCGGGCTGTCCCTGTCAGCCGCCCGAAAGACGGGGGTGATGCGAAAGACAGCAGTGCACATCCTCAGCATGACAGTGGCTGCGAGGTAACCACCTGGTGCTGCCGCCGCTGCTGCTGCGCTGCTGCCTGCAGTCGTGGGACGCCCCACGGTGGAGAACTGCCTGTCTGGCTTCAACTCCTCTGTGTTTGCGTACGGCCAGACAGGCAGCGGCAAGACATACACCATGATTGGCGAGCTGCCAGAGGAGTTGGACCTGCTGCCACCAAACGTGAGAAACCACCCTGAGAGCAGTGCATGCAGTACAAGTGCTTCTGCTGGCAGACGTTACCATGCAGCAGCATGGCAGGGTTGCTAGCAGTGCATGCATAGCCTTCTATGAGAGGGCTCAGCAATGAGTTGTGCGCTCAGGCACTTGTACAACCTCATTGTACAACCTCATTGTACCACCTTGCACAACCTCATTGTACCTTGCACAACCTCATTGTACCACCTAGCCTGCATAGCAGCTGGCATGCAGGATCGCTAACTGTTAGTGGTGCAAGCCCACATGCCAGTCACTGGCGAAGCTAAACCTGCATTTGTCGTATTGCTGGTGCTGGTGCTGCTGGTGTTGGCCGCTTTACAGGCTGGGCTGATCCCCCGCATCTTTCAGTACCTTTGGAAGCGCATGCCGGAGGTGCATGCCAGCATGCTGGCAGATACAGTCACCAGCATGGTGGCAGCAGGCAGCAGCCCAGCAGCTCTTGCAGCCAGGAAGGTGGTGATGCGGGGATGAGGTCAGCAGAGGCAGCGCAGCGCAGCCGAGCCTGACTTGGCTGGTGCGCTGCAGCATGCTGGAGATTCACAGGTGAGCTGCAGCTTGCGCAGTAGTCC